>LR738563.1:4982500-5432500 GCA_902685375.1 Neostethus bicornis | reverse complement strand
CTGTCATGTTTGAGCCAAGTTTTTTTTTCAACATCTATGTTCGTCATCTCATTCCAGATAACCCAGCTGAAAACTTCTCAAAGGAATTTTTTTGCGTTGTTAAATTCAAGATTCTTTATTATCACAGTGAAATTTAGACAGGCTCCAGGCTGTGAGTGTATATAAAAAATAAAGTAGGAGTGTTAGAACGGAGCCATGAGGAACACCTCTGCACATGCTAGAGGTCTTAACATAAGAAGTACCTTCTTCTTAAGCTTATTGATAAACTCTTTGAACCAATATTGATATGTAAAAATTAATTTATTTGAAAAGAACCAAAAATAAATAAATTAGGAAATAGAAACAAGCTATTATTTCAAAGGCAAAAGGGTTAGTTTGAGTTTAATTGTAGGTCGATTAAGATACACGGTTGTTGGCAATGATTCCCAAAATTGAGAATTTAAAACCACAACAATGAACATTTTTAAAGAGTTTTATTAAAGGAAAATACATGATTGCCTTGCTGCCAAAAGGATTTCGGTTGAATATAGTTTTCAGCCAGTCTTATACATGGCACGTCAGGTTCCAAACAGAACAACCACACCCCTGTGGGACAAACTCCAATTGTTTCCACGGAATGATAGAAACATTTTGATGCGTCAGGCTACAAGTAAATACTTGTTTAGTGATGTTGATTTAATTCTTTGTTTCACTTCTGTATTTAATTTCCATAACTGTCAAAGCGAAGGCATTATTTATTCCATCATTTAGAAATAAAGCAGTGAGGTGTACCCGTTGGACTGGTAACACAAAAGCCACTCCCTGCTGAATCATTGCAAAACTGCAGCTGACTTTGGATGTAAGCGACAAGCAGCAAAGGAACTTCCGTCTAACATACAGTATGTAGTGTTCAGATGGATGAAGTGGACACTTTTACCACCAAGAGGTGACCCTTTCATAAGACCATGTGTGGAAGGCCAGACCCTGCTTCAGTCACTCTAAAGAGAAGTTTTCCACTTGCAACACGAAGAACATTTATGTGGAATTATCAACACATGGATTGAAAGCTTCACCTTGAATGCCCTAAAGCGAGTCTTCTGTTCAGCCAAGAGGATGATCTGAGACATGTTTAAACTACCTTTTCTGGCTGGCAAGATTTCTGTGAAAGTTACAGAGGTACAGAAACAAGTCAGACACTTCAGACAGTCTCACTTTTCTTTGTTCTTCTTGGGTCAGCCCAACCTTTCAGTCTGCTTAACTATCAGTTTATAATAAAATTCACTTCCTATTTATATGGTTAGAACATTCTTCTCTACAAAAATCACTTGTCTACATATGTTGTGTGGTAGGGTTTTGTTGCAAGACTTAGGGATAAATCAATCAAAAAATGATAATCCTTAAAAATTTATTTTGTTATTCCATTTATTTCCTTTGTCTTTTTCTCCAACTCAGTGCTTGAGATCTTATCTAAACTTAAAGCACATTAATTTTATTTATTACTCTATATCAGCCATGCCGTTGGGCAGGAGACGCTTGCAATTAGGACCTATCTCACACTCATCCACCAAGGCTAATAAACTCCCGCATGGTGAACACTCTAGTACTTTCCATGAACATGATTAGGTATAATGAGGCCGAGCACATGGCATCTCCTGCTGCTGCTGTGCATCTGAAAGCCGCTAGTAGCGATCTGCATGATCTATTGCCAGTATTGTTTTTGGTGGACGTAACTTTGGTCATGTGACAGCTTATGTGCGTGAGCCGCAAAACAAAGCACGAACAAGTAGTACAGGGGTGTATTCCTGGTGGTAATTCCTCTTCGTACTGATACATAGCGCTAGGTTGCAAAACATATAAGACGCACAATTTTCCAGCTGCTTTCTCATGTTTTAAATTTTTTTTTTAACACCAACTGTCATGTCTGGTGTTGTCCATTGGCGGATTTGACGTCATGTCCTCATTTTACCCCACCTCAAAATTGACCTCTTTGGGAAACCAAAGAGGGTTTCACAAATTTGGCACCTCTGGTTTATTTAATAGAACACCTTAGGCTTCACATAATCCATCACCAACTCAAAACTATCACATTTGAACTTTCTACCCTCTAACATTTCCTAGAAAATCTCTAAACGTCATCTCGTCGACAGCTGGGAATTGTTTTGCCGTAAAATATACAGTGGACATCTTTTTCTCATCAATAATCAGTTTTCTGACAGATTTTTCCATTGCTGTACCTTTCACCCATTTGTTAGTCATTAAGCTGTAAGGAAAAAAAAAACAAATTGACCTTTTTCCTCAGCTAACTTTGGTTAGAGATAGTGTTAATGATGGTGCAGACTGGTCGGACCCAATGATCCATAAAGTAGGAAGTAGGAGAATATAATCTTATATCCAGTGTTTTGTCAGCACTTTTGTTGATATTTTTCTGTTTGAGGACAAGGAGAAAGAAGACAAATTTGAAACGTTCCATAATTATTTAACTACAACATGCCCATGTGACTGACATGCACCCCTAATTTTCAATTTGTAAAATATATAAAATTTGATAAAAATATATAAAATTCTATAAAATGTATAAAATTTTACAAAATGTATAAAATTGAGTTCCACTTTTTCCTCGGCTCAGACCAAGCCTTGTAAGTGACAAACTGTCATGATGTGGGGATGTGCAAGGAGAGGGGACCTAAATGCAGGACATAAACGGGATTCATTTAACAGAAGTCAGGCAAGGCTTTTGGCCAAAGCATAGGATTAATCACAAAGGAATGTCTTAAAGTCCAAAATTATAACAGTTCAATAAAAAACTTGGTCAGGCAGCCAGGTCGGATGGTGATGACCCGACGTGGAAGTCAGGGAAGGCTGTCTTTAAATAGACACCACGATCCACAGGTGTGTGTCATCAAATTAATCACCCTTAGGTGTCCCTAATCAGGGTGATGCGGAAAGGTCCAGGCCTCCCTCTCGTGGGAGGTGAGGGGATCGTGACACAAACGTTGTTGAACACGTGCGGCCATGATAAAAATTATTTGTTGACAACATAAACTATGAACACAATACCGAAGTAAAACAATAACGCTTCAGTGTGGGCAAGGTGAGGAAATTATACCATTTTCTTCCTCAACCGTCATTTATAATGCGCACCCAAACTTTAAACGGAGCACACAAAGTTCTACATGTTATACTCAAAGAAATACGGCAAGTTCAATTTTTTTGGCATAGGGTTGTATTACAATTTTGTGCAATTATTTTTGATGAACAACAATTTTGTTACGTATTTCGTGTGTGGCACTAACTTACAATGGTGCTGCTTTAAGTCTCACTCAGACGGTCAAACACTTTGTAACTTTACGCTAGAATATAGAGCATTTTATTGAGGTGTTTGGTCATGTTATGATGTTTCTTGCCAGATTGCGTGTTAACCTTAAAGTTAAAAAAAATGTCTAAACATGTTTTGTGCCTTTTGTTTGTCATTTAATTTTTGACTAAAGCGGCGTAAAAAAGAGTGTGAGCAGCCCCTACCCTTCATACTGGAGCAGGAAAAAAAATGACAAAGAGGAAGAGATAAGATATTTTTTTAAATGCTGCTCATGCTGTTGAGACACAACTAGTGTGCCGCGTTAACAATGCCGACGAAGCTGAAATTAATCAGTCCGGTACACCAGGGCGAAAGATACCAACTTTTACAATCCTATGCCTAGTGAAAGTGACCCTCAGAGTTACCCTAAATTTTTAAGTTTTCAACTAAAAATCATGTCATGTCTAAAACCTTGTTAGCTCAATCTTCACTCTACTCATTCTAAACTCTTTGTTTTCTCTCAAGACCTGGTCATTTCTCGTAAGTCAGAAAACAAAACTTTACATACCCAATAGAACATAATCGTACAATGAAAACAGTGGGATTTACATTTATAATCGGTCTGTTATGAATGCCTGATTGTTCTCAAGCTTAAAGCTTTCCCACATCGCTGCAGTGACTCACTGAGTCACAAAGTTTTGATTTAACAGTTCAATTACTCATGATTCCTTCAACAGACATTAAATCAGCAGGTTACCAATAATAAAGATCTGTCTTAACCTGCAGAAGTCTTATCAGTGACTTGCTAAAGGGTATTTATGCAGTTGAAATGATGTCACAGTATAATAGATGTTCATAAAAAAAAAAAAAACATAGATCTTTGAATTCATTTATCTAAAAGTTTTCTAAAAACAAAAACCCAAAGTTTTCATGTTTACTAAAAACCCCAAAGTAACAAGAAGAGAGTATTGTGAAGCCATATTTCAGCAAATAATGTAACATCAGCGGTTTCAACCTCTTTAAGTTCATAGTATAAAAACAATAACAGGAAGTACAGCTCGGTTAAACATAAAACTGCTTAGATTTGCAAACGTCGAGCTCCCAGTGTTGGAGGATTTAGTGAGAAAAGAGAACAAATCCATGTAAGGTGCACAAATGCTACCTGTGGAAGGTGGATACAAAAGGCAGGAGACTTTACATGTTAATCAAGAATAGACTTTTGGAGCTTCGAGGGCAGTACTCTTTCACCACAGTGTGCCGTGAGAGATTGTCAAGTATGCCACAGGAAATTATCCTGTTTCAACTTGTACATCAATTACATACTACCGGTAGCTCCCAACAATCTCATGATGCTTGTGTTAAGAAAAATGGATTAAAGCATATTTATTTATCTTTCTTAGTATGAAATTTTGTCTTTTTATTTACAGACAGAAAGTGCAGTCCTGCAATAGATTGTTCACTGTAACCATAGCAACCTACTCTTCTTCAGCGCTTCTTCGTCGCATGCTGTTGTCCATACAGCATGCTGCAGTTGTAGGGTGTATAAGTGGTGGGCAGGAGGAGGAGTATAGGAGAGTGGTGGATGGATTTGTGGTGTGGGCAGGAGAGAATCACCTGCTCCTCAATGTAGACAAGACCAGGGAGATGGTGATTGACGTCCGGAAGAGGAGGACTGCTTTGCAGCCGCTCTGCATCCTGGGTAGAGATGTGGAGGTGGTGGAGGAGTACAAATACCTTGGAGTGATCATCGACAGTAGACTGAGCTGGAGGAGCAACAGTACTGCTGTGTACAAGAAGACCTGCAGCCGACTTTACTTTCTAAGGAAGCTGAGGTCCTTCAATGTGTGCAGCAAGATGCTGGAGACCTTCTATCAGTCTGTGGTGGCCAGCTCCTTGTTCTTCTCTGTCATCTGCTGGGGGAGCACCATCGCAGCCAGTGACGTCAACAGACTGAATAAACTAATCAGACTGGCTGGCTTTGTCAGTGGCAGCAAACAGGACTCACTTGAGGCAGTGGTAGAGAGGAGGTCACTGAACAAACTTTTATCCATCATGGGCAATCATGACCATCCTCTCTACCCACTCCTGGACGAACAGCGGAGCTCCTTCTCCAAAAGGCTCAGACAGCTCCGCTCGAGAACATCTTGATACTGGAGGTCTTTCTTTCCGTACGTGATCGGACTTTACAACGACTCACTTAGCAGATAGGAAGTTGTTGCTGTGACACACAAATTTCCTGTGTGGGATCAATAAGGTATATTCTGATTCTGATACTTCCCCAAAACTATCCCAGTCAGTGGCTTTGCTCACTTTAGCGTCTAAAAATCATTAACCACTGTGGCTAATCCAGCTTAATTTTTACAAGCCACATTGAATTTGCTTTAGCCACACATTCTTTTTCAGTTATGACATGCTCTGTGTCATAACATGTTAGTTTATGGTTAACAGTAAATGTATTATGCTTTTAGCTTTGTTCTTAACAAATTTGGTGTAATTAATTACAGAATGTGTCATTTGATGGATATTAATAAATTTGTGACAATCTGTGACAGATTGTTTCCAGTCTGCAGTAAAACTACCCTCACAACACGTTTGTTGTTGTTACACAACCATCAGAAATCACATCAGAAACCCACCCTCTATCAAACACAGACACACACAGACAAATCCCTCTTTCTCAAACACATAGACAAGTTCCTCTCTCTCAAACACAGACACACACACAAACAAGTTATTCTCTCTCAAACACACTGACATATTCCTCTCTCTTGTCCCCTTTCTTTTTTTCACATGCACGGACGCACATACACATTTTCTGCAGGCAGCGCTTTGGGAGGGGCTGCAGCAGCACCAGGCACTGCCCATTGATTAGAGTTAACTCCTTGCTTTCACGTCACAGACTCCAAAAATCTTGCTGACAACTCCAGGCTGCAAATTATGCGTTACTTGTGCGTGATGTGACGATCGAGTATCCTGTTTAGTATGATAATCGGGACCAGTGCAAATGTCGTTGCTTCATAACACCAACTGGCGGTCGTGTCTACTGAAAGGCAATGTGGATTCCAACGTTAATCACAGGCGAAATTACGACCTGTTGATTCATCTTAAAACAGATTCGCCACAGACTGGCTAAATGTGCAGAATTTCAATTAGCCACACTAAAATAAAATTTGCATTTGCGAACGTTTAGGGTGAGTATAGAGTGGGTTGTGTTTTCTACATACTGTATTTTTGAGACATTACGATTAAGTTAAAGTCGCGTTTTTAAAGCAGAAAATGACAGATTCTAATTAAATCACATTTAAATCACACAAAGTTCATCTTAAATGCTTAAATCCACTTACAGTATGTTTTTTTTGTAACAAAACATGAAAATATTGCAAATGGGATCCAAAACTTTCAAAAGTTCAGAATAAGTGGGAGATGGTGGCTCGGAGGTTAGCGCATCGGCTCGCGAACTTTCGGGTTCGCATTCCACTGGGTGCACATCTATTGTCCTTGGAGAAGACACCTAACCCCTCGTTTCTCCCACCATTGGCGTCGTAATAGGTGGCAGCCTGCTGCGGTGAAATGCAGCACGTAAATTTCGCAGTGAGGGATCAATAAAGTAAAGTATATTAACAAAGTGCTGATTATGACTTTTATGCTTTTGATTAATAAAAATAAATAAATTCAAACATAATATGTCACTATTTAAATAAGAATATATTTGGCACCTACAATGTTTAAATTTAACGTGTCATTTGACATTGTTCTCACGCAACTTGGCGAGAACGGGCAAGAATACCGGCATACGTGTAGCTACGCATGACGTTCTCACATGCAAAAGGACTCCAGAGAGAAAGCCACGCCCGAGACGTTGTTATAAGCGGCAAGCCGAAAAGTTTATTTCCTTTCCCTAAAAGACCTCTGAGATGACAGGAGGTCACGAGGTTAGCTGTCTGATTTGTGTTTGTTTGTGTGAGAACCAAGAGCGGGTGTTTGATTTTTATGTTTGTTTTGTTTTTCTTTTCCATTAACCTTTTCACCTGGTAAAAGTAACAGGTAAAACCAGTTGAAACCAGATATTTATGACAAATAGCTAATAGAATTTAGATCCATCTTTCATATCACTCATGATCCACCTGGCTCAGCTCCAACAAGCGTATTGTTACCTAAGCAGTTTACCTCTCCTTACGTCACTCTGGTTCATTATATTTGCGCGTGCGCAAGTTTTTCTGCTTTTCAAAACGGCAGATAAATACAACTTTTTGGAACCCGAGTTAGAATAACCATAAGAAAAAACAAAAAGGAGAACAGACAGTTTTGTGTGATGAAATTGCTAATTTATCTGTTTTACCTGCTAAAGTTGGAATATGACGACATGTTTGTCAGGAACACAAGATGAAAACTTGCTTATGCCTCTGCCATTGTGATGCTAAAATGAAGGCAATGAAAGTATAATTTTAATATTTATATAAAAAATGAGAAGCAGTTGTAGTTTTTAAAACTTAAATTGTTTTTATAGGTTTTGTCGCAGGCTCATTTTGTGATCACGCTTTGTATTTTATTTGTGTTATTAAATCATATTTCTTCTCTTTTTTGGCAGGTTGGAGTTTGATTCAAGCTTTTTCTTTCATTGTGTCGCTGAATTTTTCTACTTGTAAGTAAATTCTCTTCAATACTAAACAACATTATCGATGTTTTAACAAATTCTTAGATGGGAGAATTTGTAAAGGGAAATGCCGAAAAGACTGTCAGGAAAAGCTTTATTTTACGAAGAGAGCAATTTGGATTCTACGCTCACCAGAAAGTACTTTCAGCAATGCATTTTGATTTCTGCGTCCAAACGCGAACAGCAATCTGGGAGATGTAGTTTTGAGCTTCCCGGTAGTTTTAAATTTCTTTCAGCCAATCATCTGTTTTTGGTTTGACGTCATGGTTTCAAGTGACGCATTCATAAAAACAGCAACAAAACAAACAAACAAACCCAAAAGCCAGACAAAAAGTCGTGGCAGATAAATAAAACTATTACACAACAACACAGACAAAAACGTTCAAGTTATTGTATTCTGTACATTTTTTACAATTATTGATTGTATTATGTTGGGAGGGCAGAAATAGGCGCGTTTGAGATCACACAGGCGGACGCAGTTCTGATCGGCGCAGATCGGTGCGCAATGCATGCCGGTTAGTTTGCGCACCGATCTGCGCCGATCAGAACTGCGTCCGTCTGTGTCATCTGAAACGCATCTATTATCCGGAAGGAAATTGGCTGTGCCCCGCGCCCCACTTTCAGAAGAGGCCCTAACAGAACAACCATAGTTTTTTTGTTATCAAATAAAGTTAATTTAAGTTAAAATATTTATAATTAATCGCTACACAATGTTGGATGTCATGAGGTCAGTCGCCAAGAGTTGAAAGTTAGCATCAAGCCGCATCGCTAACTAGATTAAAGTTTTGTGTTCGGCACGGTATTAGCTTAGCATGTAGTTCTAAAACACACAGGAAAATGTTTAAATCTGTGTTTTACAGCCTCTGTGCTAAAGTTGATCGCAAGACTATTCTACGCATTTCTTATTTCTAACATCTAGAATAGATTTATGATTCAATCCAAATATTTAAAATTGTTTTGTTAGTTTCTGAACGTTGTTATAAGATTATACCAAATTAATTAATATCACCGCACTAAATACGTACTTTTCATACCATAAAAGTCTTCTTTTATCTTTTATACTAGATATAATTTAGCGCTAGCATAATGACGCATCGTTAATGTGTTTTAGTTTCGAATTATCCTCCATTTGTATTAGTCAGCTTATTGTTTTCTATAAGTTCCTCAAAAACCCAGAAAAACGTCTCAAGATGTGTTTCTATAGTTTCTGTGCTAAATTTGTTCGCTTGACTATTTTATTTACTTATTAATTATTTCTAACATTTGAAATAGATTCATAACTTGTTTTATTATTTTCAACCTGTTTTATTTATTTTATTGTTTGTTTTATTTATTTATTTGTTTATTTATTTTCAAAAATAAATATAAACTATTTATTTTATAATATATATTATAAAATATATATTATATTTTATAATATATTTATGTTTGAGTCTTTCAAAATTGTGGAAAAAGCTTAAACAAATTTTATTAATATAATTCTACTAAATACGTACTTCTCATACTAAAAAAACGACTTTTATAGACATGATGGAAATGTTTAGTAAGTGAGGTTACGGGGAGAAGAAATAAAGAAGGTGGAAGATTTTAAGTTCTTAGGATCAACAGTCCAGAGCAATGGAGAGTGTGGAAAAAAGGTGAAGAAGCGTGTTCAAGCAGGCTGGAACGGGTGGAGAAAAGTATCAGGTGTGATGTGTGACAGAAGAGTTTCAGCTAAAATGAAAGGAAAAGTGTACAAAACTGTGGTGAGACCGGCCATGCTGATTGGTCTAGAAACAGTGCCGCTGAGGAAAAGACAGGAAGCAGAGATGGAGGTAGCAGAGATGAAGATGCTGAGGATCCTTCTGGGAGTGATCAGGATGGACAGGATCAGAGGAACAGCACATGTTAGAAGTTTTGGGGATAAAGTCCGAGAGGCCAGGCTGAGATGGTTTGGACATGTACAGAGGAGAGAGACCGAGTACATCGGCAGAAGGATGCTGGGTTTGGAACCACAAGGAAAGAGGACTAGAGGAAGGCCAAAGAGATGAAGAAATATGAGTTAGTCGGGCATTGAAGAGGATGAAGAGTAGAAAGGCTTTTGGTCCTGATGAAATACCTGTAGAGGCACAGAAGTGAGCCGGAAGTAGAGTCTCTAACTTAATGAAAGAAAAACTGTTAGAAAGTCCTGTTTGTTTTAGAGAGGCAGATCTGGAGCGATCAGAGATGATGACAACAAGTTTCATTTGGAAGTGACCAGGATCAACAGAATCAGGAATGAGTACATCAGAGGAACAGCATATGTTAGAAGTTTTGGGGATGAATTCAACAAGACCAGACTGAGATGATTCGAACATGTCCAGAGAAGAGAGAGAGTGTATGTATCAGCAGAAATAGACACCAAACTCTGGGACCATCAGATTAAGTTACTAAGTTTAAACCATCAAGTCGTTAAAAAAGTTTTGTAATTGAATTCACTTTGGGGTGGTCTTCACCAAACTTCTGTAAAACTTGACCTTAACTTGTTTTTCTTTGTTCCTTGTTTTCTTGTGTACGTCTGCATAAGAATGATAAACCTGATAAGATAGAGCACATATGGTTAAGATAAGTTCTAGAAATCTTACATGATCAATCTGATAAAAGAAAAGCTGAAATGTTGAGTCTGAATCTTTGTTTTTGTTTGCTTACAGGACAATCTGCATTCTGGCAATTTTAACTGTAACCTTTGGTGAGTCTAAACAAACACATTAAATCAACATCTTCATAAAATGAAGTCTTACTTAGGGTTGGGAAAGCCGATGCCTCGCGACTCATTGAGTAACTTCAAGCAACTGTGAAAAGTCAATACAAAGGGTCGGCATATCTCCAGGCTGCGCATGCGTAGAGAAAAAAACAAATCTCAAGATAAAAAAGAAAATCTACGCTTTAAATTTCATCTTACTAGAAGATGAAATGTGGGTTGTTATTGGGCGATTCCTTTTGAAGTCATTTGATCATGAAATGAGATTATTGCCCTAATCTGTTGCCATAGTAACAGTTACCTAAAATATAAATAGCATTATTTGTTTTTGTTCCATCAAAGAATCAAATCCACTGTGGCATTTGCCGTCGCGCACTGACCTCGCTGAAGTTAGTATTGTTACACCATGTAACATGAGTACATTGTTGATCAAATGCAAATACGTACCAACTCGGCTGTCCAACAGGTCCGACAAATTGTCATTCTCCGCTGAAGATGACGTTTGTTTGACATTCCAACACACAGACGCGGAGCAATTCAGTTCGGCTCAGATCGAGCAGAACGGCTCGAGCTGGCCATCCGTAGTCATACTGTTGTTAATTTATCAGGACCTTTGAAATGTGCATTCTAATCTGGCAAGATTTGCCACCGATCGACTTATCAGAAAGACTTTTATTGCCATGGTCAGTGAACAAGATTCAGAGCCTAGGAACTTGCTGAGGTACTAATGTGCAAAGAATAGTAAGCATAGTAATAAAAATAGGAAATGCAAACTATGATAAAATATTAACAAAACTAAGAGTGCTCAGAAGAAAAATGTAAACTGTAGTGCAATGACAGAGAAAATGATAAGGTAAAGAAAGTAAAGTGATCAAGTAATGAGCAGATCCAGATTATAAAGTGTTCATAAGTCCAATGTAAGAAGGGAAGAAGCTGTTTTTGTGGCCAAGGAAAGTGGCTAAAAAAGTCCATGTCCATGGTGGGAAGAGTCAGCTGCTATTCGACCTGCACTAAATTATTAAAATGATCTTTTGAATAATAATTAAAAAAAAAACCTCCACAAGAATCTTTTTGTCTAATAAATTATTGGACGTCTGTTTTACATTCAGATGTTTTTCTTTTTCTTCAAACCTTTCTAGTTAAACATTTTCTTGTTTTGACTTTGATTTGTTCCTGGCTTCATAACATCATTAACTTTCTTTGAGCTTTGGATGCGGGTAGTAATGTTCCATATTGGTTCAAATCCTTCTCTGACTGGTTGATCTGGTTTTACCTGGCGTTGGGTTGGGCTGGTTGTTTCACACTTTCTGAATCAGCTGATTCTGGAGCACTAATTTTGTTTCCAGATACCAAATGTATAAATATTTCAACAATCAGTCTGGTTTTTACGATAAATGTAGATTTTCAGAGTTAGTCGTAGCCCGTGATAGGTTACGGGCAAGTCTAACTAAATCTGAAACTGAAAGTTTGATGCTGTATCTTCTGTTCCACAGTGACCTGCCAGGATAAAACAATCGAAGGTTATGAAGGAGGAAACGTGACACTTTCCTGTTCCAATGATAAATTTACGCCATTTTTCTGGCGGTACAACGTAAGCTATAAGGTGTTGGATATTGAGAGTAGTGATTCATCAGCGATACCATCCACACTCTACCAAGGTCGCGTTGAAAGTTTCCCCAAGTTGTACACGAGGGGCAACTTTTCCATCCAATTGAGGAATCTCAGGTGGGAAGATGCAGGACTGTACAAGTGTTTAACTGAAGAAAAAGACATCGTAACATTCAGTCTGAAGGTTTTAGGTGAGTCCACTGATGCCTTTCCAATTTTTTAAAACAGTGACACCGCCACGTTGTAGACAAGACGGTCATTTCAAGCAGTCTCTGCAAAACTGTTCTTAATTCTGAGCAAAAATTTGGCTTCCAGTTAACTGAATATTTCCCTGTTTTATGTGTGAATTGATTGAGGAAGTTATAATGGTAATAATTTTGAGCTTCTGTTTTTAATGTTATTTTTTCCTCACTAAAACATGTTTTTGTTGCAGCTAAAAAAGCGGAAACAACAGTTCGTCCACCAAACGGAGCAGCAGAAAACAACCTTCATTTCATTACCTGCTTTGTTCTATTTATGCTGCTTTGCTTCTAAAAGATTCTGCAGGTATATAAAAATGTAAAGCTTTTCTTTAGCTTTCTTTCTGTTTCTTGCCGAAAGAAGACGTCCGTTAATGTTGTGAAGAGATTTAGGAATATATACAGGAGGAAACTTGGCACAGATTTAAAATTGAAATAGTGCAACACCTCGCTCTTGAAATGAAGCAGCAGAAAGAAACATTCTCCATCTCGTCACCTGCTTTGTTTTACTTACAGTATGCAGCTCTGCTTTTAAAAGATGTTGAAAATGTAAAGCATTTCGTTTTTTTTATTTTTTTAAGTTTTGTGTGTTGCTTTTTTATGAAAAGAAGTTTCTGTTTCAAATTTGTCTGTTACCAACTATGTAATGAAGGAAGAAAGAAGGAAAGATTTTTGTTTGTTTGTTTGTTTTGTTTTAAAATAAACAATCCCAAAAGACCAAACGACGGAAGCAAAACCTATTTATTTTGATTTTCTACGTATCTTCAATTTAAAATATTTGTTTATTGAATGCATAAATTCAATAAATTAGGAAAGACACAGCCCCATTACCCCCCTTGCTCTGACAGACTCCCCCATCACCACTGTAGACTCTTTCCCCTTCCTCGGCACTACCATCACACAGGACCTAAAGTGGGAGCCGTCCATCAGCTCCCTGATCAAAAAGGCCCAGCAGAGGATGTACTTTCTGCGGCAGTTGAAGAAAGCCAAGCTGCCCGCCCAGATGTTGGTGCAGTTTTACACAGCCATCATGGAGTCTGTCCTCACCTCCTCCATCACCGTGTGGTACGCTGGAGCCACAGCCAGGGACAAATACAGACTGCAGCGCATTGTGCGCTCTGCAGAGAAGGTGATCGGCTGCAGCCTTCCATCTCTCAAAGACCTGTACGTCTCCAGGACTCGGGGGCGTGCAGGTCGGATAGCAGCTGACCCTTCCCACCCTGGACATGGACTTTTTGAGCGACTCCCCTCGGGCAGGAGGCTCCGGTCCATTCGGACCAGAACGTCCCGCCACAAAAACAGCTTCTTCCACGGCAGAAGAAAATTAGTCCAACGGTTGGACTAATGAATGCTTTATAACCTGGATCCCCACATCTCTTAGTCACTTTATAACCTGGATCCCCACATCTCTTAGTCACTTTATAACCTGGATCCCCACATCTCTTAGTCACTTTATAACCTGGATCCCCACATCTCTTAGTCACTTTATAACCTGGATCCCCACATCTCTTAGACACTTTATAACCTGGATCCCCACATCTCTTAGTCACTTTATAACCTGGATCCCCACATCTCTTAGTCACGTTATAACCTGGATCCCCACATCTCTTAGACACTTTAGAACCTGGATCCCCACATCTCTTAGACACTTTATAACCTGGATCCCCACATCTCTTAGTCACTTTATAACCTGGATCCCCACATCTCTTAGTCACTTTATAACCTGGATCCCTACATCTCTTAGTCACTTTATAACCTGGATCCCCACATCTCTTAGACACTTTATAACCTGGATCCCCACATCTCTTAGACACTTTAGAACCTGGATCCCCACATCTCTTAATCACTTTATAACCTGGATCCCCACATCTCTTAGTCACTTTGTAACCTGGATCCCCACATCTCTTAGACACTTTGTAACCTGGATCCCCACATCTCTTATTCACTTTATAACCTGGATCCCCACATCTCTTAGTCACTTTATAACCTGGATCCCCACATCTCTTAATCACTTTATAACCTGGATCCCCACATCTCTTAGTCACTTTATAACCTGGATCCCCACATCTCTTAGTCACTTTATAACCTGGATCCCCACATCTCTTAGACACTTTAGAACCTGGATCCCCACATCTCTTAGCCACTTTATAACCTGGATCCCCACATCTCTTAGTCACCTCTTGTCACTTTACTATCTTTATTATTTTCTATTTTTTTCTATGACATTGCACTACTTTTCTTTTTCTTTCTGAGCACTCTTAGTTTTGTTAAAATTATTTTTATTTATTTTATGTTTTATTATTTTTATTAATTTTTTTGCACACCTGTATCAAAGCAAGTTCCTACTCTCTGATATTCTTCATTGACATGGCGATAAAAGCATTCTGATTCTGAAATATGATTTAAAAACCAAATCTGTTATTTGTGTAAATTATTGAATTTGTAAATGCTTTTTTGAGTTCATATCAATGTGTGATTAAAGTTCTCAATCAAAAGTGTTTTGAGTTCAATTAGAATTATTCAGATATTTTCAATCCGACTCAGTTGAAAATTGATATGAACAGGAAGTAGATGCGCAGACTTGGAGGAATGAGGAGTGTATCCAGAGATGTGGGATAGATAATTTCTAAAGTTCTTTCTACACATGTCACCTAGACTTTTATGCCAAGAAGTTTCCACTTGAGACATTTTCTGCTTAGTACATTTTATTTCTGGTTTTATTAATTTTACATTCCAACCACTAATCCAGCCAATCATTTATCTGTAAGTGTGACATAACGTTTTTGGCATGATGCTTTCAGGGTTCAATTAAAACAAAAAAAAAAAGTACAAACAGTCATGGCAGATAAATAAAACTAACACAAACAAGAAAGATTCAAATAATCGTGTTTTGTGCATTTTTACAATTATTGATACAAAGGGCAAAATTTAACCTGGCCTCAAATTAACTTATTCTCCACAGCAAATATGACTCTTGGTCTTCCTTTCCTTGAGCGGGCCTCATCAGAGCTGGTTTCTTTGTAGCAGTTGATGGTTTTTGATGAAACTTTCAAAGTTTACCCTAATTTCTTTGGGGCTGACTGATCTTTATTTCTTAAAGTAACGATGACCACTCATTTCTCTTTACTTAGCTGCTTTTTTGTTGCCACAAAACAAATTTGTTTTGTGTATCCACCTGACTTCAGCACAACACAGTGATGGTCCCAACCCAGTGGTGGAACGTAACAAAGTAAATGTACTTGGTTACTGTACTTAAGTTAAAAAATTGTGTCTTCTTCTTTAGTTCAGTAAATGTTTTTAATTTTACTTAAGTAAAATTTGAGACCTGTACTTTTACTTCACTACATTTTTAAAGCAAATATCTGTACATTTTTCCCGTATTTTGGTGCCCATTCGCTGACCCTGCAAGGGGACAGCTTGACTAGCCCCCTTTCCTTTCTTCTGTTTTGTGTGGACCAAAAGAAGGGTTAAAGGGGAGGTCACGCACCTCCAGAGTATTTATCTGTGACCCTACAGCACAAAAAATAACATTTGAATTATGGTCGAATACTTTTACTTTTTACTTAAAAAGTAAAATTTACACCAATTACTTTTGTACTTTTACTTAAGTAGATTTTTTTATTGGTACTTTTACTTAAGTATTTTTTTATTTTGCCTAATTATCTGTACTTATACTTAAGAACAAAAAGTGAGTACTTCATCCACCCTTGTCCCAACCCCATTTACAAGGCAAGAAATCCCACTTGTTATACCTGGCAGGGTACACCTCTGAAGTGAAAACAATTTCTGGTGACCACCTCTCAAATCTCATCAAGAGAATGCCAAGAGTGTGTTAGGCTTTCATTAAAAAGCAAAAGGTGGCTACTTTGAAGAATCTAGAATATTTTTAACGTAATCATTTTTTAAAATTATAATTCTACATGAGTTAATTCGTAGTTTTCATGCCTTCAATGTGAATCTAACATTTTATTGTTGTGAAAATAAAAGAAACCGTGAATGAGAAGGTGTGTCCAAATTTTTGGTCTGTACTGTACGTAGTCTTGAAGTTTGCATTCCTAAAACCTGCATCAAACTTTATAAACAATTCTGGCACAAAAACACCTTATTTAGAGTCTTATGTTTAAAAAAAAAAAAAAAAAGCACATTACAAAGAATTATTGTGTAGTTTACGCTTAAAAAAAAAAAAAAGAAGCATTTGTACATCATTTGGACAGCAAAAAAACTACAACAAATTGAGATTTTTTTTTTTTTACTTTCAAAACTATTAACAAGATGAAGGTATTATTAATTTTTGTAAGAGTATGCCTTCAGCAGCATAGCCAACCATCAACTGCTATGTAACAGATCTTCTGTTGTGGACCTGCAGGTCCAGGACAGTGTAGCTAGCCATTTTAGCATTAAAATACTAAAAAGTCAGTCAGTCATCTTCTTACCCGTCTATCCCTTTCTGGGTTGCGGGGGGTGCCGGAGCCCATCCCGGCTGATTTAAGTAGAAGGGCAGGGTACACCCTGAACAGGTCGCCAGTCTGTCGCGGGAGCATGAACCAGTTATCTGTTATATTGTGAGTTATTATAAAGTGTTATTGTATTGAGAACAAAAGATTTCCGGTACCGGGCGGTTTTTTGGGCGGAGCTGTCTGAGACTCTTGGAGAAGGAGCTCTGCTGTTTGTCCAGAAGTGGGTAGAGAGGATGGTCAGGGTTGTCAATGATGGACAAAAGTTTGTTCAGTGACCTCCTCTCTACCACTGCCTCAAGTGAGTCCTGTTTGCTGCCAATAACAGAGCCAGCCAGTCTGATTAGTTTATTCAGTCTGTTGGCGTCACTGGCTGCGATGGTGCTCCCCCAGCAGATGACAGAGAAGAACAAGGTGCTGGCCATCACAGACTGGTAGAAGATCCTGGAGATCTTCTACCAGTCAATGGGCCATCTTCACAATAGGCTTCTTTTATGTGAAGCCCATTGAGACAGAAATTCTGTGATTTTGGGCGGTACAAAAAAATTGAATTGAATCTTGCTGCACATATTGAAGGACCTCAGCTTCCTTAGGAAGTAAAATCGACTGCAGGACTTCTTGTACACAGCAGTACTGTTTTAATCGCAATTTTAGAATCAGAATATACTTTAATGATCCCACACATGGGAAATTTGTGTGTCACAGCAACAACTTTCTATCTGCTAAGTGAGTCGTTGTAGAGCCTGATCACGTACGGAAAGAAAGACCTCCGGTAACGAGATGTTCTTGAGCGGAGCTGTCTGAGCCTCTGGGAGAAGGAGCTCCGCTGTTCGTCCAGGAGTGGGTAGAGAGGATGGTCATGATTGTCATTTTAATCGCAATTTGGGCATTTTTAATCTTTCCAACAATCCAGAGTTAGATTACGTGCATGTAGCGGCCCGAATGGCTTTCCACTGAGTGCAACGCCACGATGGCTTTCCATACAGCCATTCTCTTAACACACATTATTTTCAGAGCAGTAGAGTGGAAGATAGACCGTCTTTTAAAGACAAACGGGGAGAGGGTGCGCGTTGTGTTTGCTCTCTTGCTCAGACTCTCCACTGATACCGTTGAGAATACTGATAAGGCTGAATGTTTTGGGACGGCAAAAATTCTTATCGGTTAACGGTGCTAAATGGTGACCTTATCCCATCCTTACTGAGGAGAACAGACTTGACAGTGTACAGTGAGATCACAATGTGCTGTACTAACAGTTCTCAGACACTAGATAGAGCCGGTCGGTCATATCATCACTCTAATGTGACAGAATTGTTTTTTTCCTTTTACAGCTTTATTTTATTAAATATATGCAGACATCACATGTAAAACCAAAACAATTAATGTTTCAGATTGGCCTTGTGGGAATCCAACTTATCTCAATAGAAGGTGCTGGATTACACCCAAAAGAATTTACAAAAGATAATTTATCATGAAATTCCATGTGGGAAAACACATTGACATAAAAGGTTTCACTGAGGGTGTGGATTTTAACATTGGTGCGTCCCACCACATCGCTGTGCTTTAGAAGAGCTTTCACATTTTCATTCGTGGTCAGAGAGGAACATTGTTGTACCACAAAGGTGTTGTTCACATTTTAGAATATCACATAATTAAGTGGAGACGGTGGCCGCGTGGTTAGAGCGTCCGCCCGCGGACCGGAAGGTCGCGGGTTCGCGTCCCACGGAGAGCACGTCTAGGGTCCTTGGAGAAGACACCTAACCCCCGCTTCTCCCACCATTGGTGCCGTTGAAGGGCAGCCTGCTGCGGTGTAAGGAGCGCAGCAAACAAATTTCCCCGGTGAGGGATGAATAGAGTAATAAATTTATTTTTATTTTTTTAATTAAAGCTTATACTCTCTCCCCCCTGACTTACATCACACGAACGTCACACAGCCTCAAAACTCATCTTTTCATGGAATCATACAGTTAGTCCAGTTTTATAAAGTATTTTATTCACTTTGCTCTGATTTGTTTTAATTTAATTTGTTTCTGATTTTATTGTTATTTTTTGTATTTTAATATACTTTATTAATCCCTCATTAATCCCTCCTGGAGGAGGAGCGGCTCGACACTGAGCTCCTCCCGGATGGCAGAGCTCCTCACCTGATCTCTGAGTGAGAGCCCAGCCACCCTGCGGAGGAAGCTCATTTCGGCCGCTTGTACCCGCGATCTCATTCTTTCGGTCACCACCCACAGCTGGTGACCATAGGTGAGGGTGGGAACGTCGATCGACTTGTAAATCGAGAGCTTTCCTTTTTGGCTCAGCTCTCTCTTTACCACGACGGACCGATGCAGCATCCTAGTTATTGCTGACACCGCACCGATCCGCCTGTCGATCTCCCGCTCAATCTTTCCTCCACTCGTGAACAAGATCCCGAGATACTTAAACTCCTCCACTTGGGGCAGGACCCTGTCCCTGACCCGCAGGGGGCATTCCACCCTTTTCCGGGCGAACTCCAGTGTGACTACCATAGTGAACTCCAGTGGTTTGAATGTTAAATTAATATGATCAGAAAAATAAAAATTTAAGAAGTAGTAACTGTCTGAAGTGGAAACTACTTGGCATATAAATCTACTTTAGCTGTGTAGAAGAAAATTGTTCTATCTTTCTGGACAACTGTTCATTGTAACAGTTTTCTATGCTGATGAACCATCTCAAGTTCCTGCAGATTCAGTCTAGGGGTGAACTTGTTCCTATTACGTCCTCTGATGCTGAATAAATTTCAGTGTTTTTTTCTCTGACATTTTTACTGACAGAATCATCAGCCTGAGAATCAGGAAGTAGAGACACTTCCTTCACAGTTGTTTAGCACAGCTGAGCTGGTTTCAGACGGAGATGCTGAACCTGATCATGGATCTGAGGGTGATGATGGTGCTGGTTCTGGTTGGAATAGAAGCTGAGAACATGACGGTGTTCACAGGAGATCTGGGACAAGATGTGACTTTAAACTGTAGTCTTAGTGCTAATGAGACAGACGTTTACTGGTACATGAAGATTTCCAGTCAGATGAAAACAAGAATAGGACACAGTTTAACTTCGACAAGAGCCAAATATTTCTTTCCTGATTTCAAAAGAAAATTTTTAATCCAGGGGAACAAACTCACAATTAGAAACCTGACATCAGAGGACTTCAGGTTTTACTTTTGTGGAGAAGAAAAAACTGACAAGATTATGTTTTTGGAGACTTTTAATCTCACATCAGGTAAGTCCTGCAGGTTTTTACATGAAATCTGGAAACTTCTAGATTTTCTGATTCTGGGGATGAGAAACTAGTTTCTATCTGAATTTCTAGAAGGTTTATGTTTCTGAGTTGGTCAGAAGTCCTGAATCTGTAGTTCAGGTCAGACAGCTGGTGTTCAGTTTAAAAACCAGAGCAACAGAAATCTTAAGTAAAACCGCTCTGTTTTTTTTCCCTTGTTAATTCTCTTTTTTGTCTGTTTATGTGAGATATACATTGAAATAACTCCTCTTCATGACCAAACAAGTAGTTCTAGTAAAGATCAACTCAATCTCTAACATATTTTTAAGTTCTAATGAGAATGATCAGGGAGCTCTATGATCTACAAAGTTAACACGATTCTAAAAGGTATCACTTTTTTTGTTGGTGTCTTATTCTGATTAAAATCTGCTGCTAACTGCTAAAGGTTCATATTTTACTGAGATCCCATCCTGAAACAATGTGAGATTTATTGTAAATTAACAGTGAGAATGAAAGAGTAAAAAAGTATGGAGAAAGTAGGGGCATAAACATGTAAAGATGGAAACCACGGAAACATGTAGGTAGAAAAGTAGGCGGTTTCTGTCTGGTTTCTAGATTTACTCAAGTTCATTATTTTGATTTATGATCATTATTTAAACTTGAACTCTTTCTGCTTCAGGTTTAGCTCTTTATCATGACTTATTAATTTCCGTAAGATCTAAATATTCAACATGAGGCTTTTAAGAACTTGTCTAAAGTTCCATGTCATTTATTGTTCTTGCTTTCAACTCTGAGGTAAAAGAAATCTCTTCATGTGCCGTACCCCTTGCCTTTTTATCCTTTTTCTCTGATAAATGCAGTGAAAGAAAACATAAAAAATGATAGAATACAGAAAAAATATAGTAAAATTCAGTATATGTTAAAACACAGTCAAATTCAAAATAAAAACAAACTCCAGAAGAAAATATACAGTAAAATAAAATAACATAAAATAAACTTCTGCGGGAAGCTTTTTGCTATGTTGCTATGGCAGCAAGCACATTGCTATGGCTACACATAAGTAGGTGTATTTATATTTATGGAAAGAGACAAGGAGGACACTGACGCCATTACAGCAATATTTTAGAAAGGCTGAGATAATATTGAAGAGACACCATGAAGACAGTAAGAAAATTGTTGTCAGAATAAAGTCTGCCATGTTTTGTAGATATGTTTTGAAACTTCTGGCTAACATATTGGAATATAGCCTAGCCAATTTTTAACGAGGATATTTTTGAAGCAGCAGCGCAAAATGCAGAAAAAAGTAGGCTATATAGCTAAACTAGCTATATAATGTTGTAATTCTTCGGCACTATGAGGGATAAATACCAACATTTCAACCTTAAATTTTGAAAGTTTTGTTGTTTGTCCATCCCTTTTTTGAAGAAACAGGCATTTAGAAAAAAAACCCTTCTGTTAAACCGAAAAGGTTATTTTTGTTCCTTCTTTTCTTAATGTGAGCTCAAGTCATATTATTGCCCGACAACAGTTTTACTTCTTCATTTTGTTCTGTTTTTTTTCTGTCTGTGAGGTTGTGTAAGTTTAGATTCGGTAGTTTGCACATTGCTTTAAATCTCAGAAGTGTCTAAATTTAAACTTTATGCATATTTTCAGCAATCCCTGGTTTTCTGAAAGATCAGCATGTGACGAGAGGATTGAGTTCCCATTTTTTGTGATAGGTCAATACTAGTTTATTACCAAACATGTGGAAAAAATTTACAAAGTTTTTTATTTTTACGCAACTATCCTGAATGTCCTCATTTCAAGCTCACCATACATACTCATTGTAAGACTCAGCAGCAACTTGACCTTTTCCCCATTTTGAGAGTTGATAAAAGCTTAAAAAGGATTTTCTTTTTACAAACAGATGCAAACTGAATGCAAGTTTTTTTATAATTCATTGCTTTTTTTAATATGCACACAGTTTTCTTTTAATATGCACACCGTTTTCTTTATCCTAAATACCTGGTATTTTTGTTCCAGTAACACCAACCACACTGACCACGGAGTCCAACACTTCTGCTCAGTCCACCAACACCAAAATGTGGTTTGATGAACCACTTGTTGTTAGCTCCCTCAGTCTGAACGCCATCCTCGTTTTAATTTTAGGTGGGTATTTAAATAATTTTCAACATTGTTGTCAATATCTTCATAAAAACACACGGTTCAGAAATGTTAATATCATAAAGACATCAAATGACATCAAACAATGACATTAAATTATTAACTAGATCATTACAAAAACATTAATAGATATATATATCTATACACACACATATGCATGTACAATCATGTACTGTATGTGTATCTATATCTTCAAAAAGGCATAGGTTGTTGACGATCGATGCTGGAACAAATAGAGGAGCACCAGCATACTGCCTTGTGGACCACCTGAAGAAAAGCTTATCATCACATTAGATCATAGTGAAATATCACTACGTAAATGTGTAGGTCAAGAATTTGGGGATATTAGTTCAAACAGTGACGTATACAACATACCCTTTTGTCTGGTGTTCCACAAGGTACTTTACTGGAGCTCCTTCAATAATGTTACCGGAATCGGAGGACATAACATATTCAAACACACACAGCAACCCGGTGTGTTCAGCTAGAGGTCTCTTTCAGATTTAGTCTATGAAGTACTTTTAAATTTAGCTTTCTACAAAAACTTTCAGGAAGATTGGGCTGATTTGAGAATTGTACCTTACATAAAATGCCCAAATCCAATTTTCTTCACATTTTTGTCAAATTTGCCAACAATATTCAGTTTTCTTAAATGTGTAGAAACTTATGTGATGATCTGTTGCCAGGTGTTTGCATGTGTCTGAGAATAAAAAGCAGCAGGAAGACGAAACCTTCAGATTTCAGCCATGAAACCCCAGGGACGATAGAGATTCCACAGGTAAATATTCATCGGATTGTGGTTAAGAACAGAACTACATGAGATTAGCAGATTAACTGGTGCTATTACACAGACTTTTCATTTTTCTCCTTCAATACTTCAGAGCATTGCTGAACTTAATTTTTGATTGGAGCCATCTATTAGGAATACCAAGTGTTGAAGTAGACATATATAAAGCAGGGGTGCCCGACCTTTTTTGTCCTAAGAGCGACTTTTCAAGTAGCAAACATCCTGAGATATACCAGTCCAGTGTCAACATCACAAACGCACACAGATCGTTCCCAGCCTGCAGTACAACTACCCTCACAACAAATTTTGCTGTTGTTACACAACCATTAGACATCACAAACCCACTCTCTCAAACACACAGAGACAAATTCCTCTCTATCATACACATAGACACACACAGAGACAAATTCCTCTCTCTTTCTCGCTCTCCCTTTCTCTCTCTAACACATAGACATTTTTTGCGTGCAGACCTTTTGGATAGGGGAGAGGTGGCACAGCAGCAACAGGCGCTGCTGATTGATTTCAGGCTTAACAACATGATTTGATGTCACAGATTTCAAAATCTCCAATGACACTAGAAAATCCCACCAGATTGATGCTTTTTTTAAAGAAAAAAAGTTTCTAAATTTTAGCAGTCGACTTGAAATGATCCACTGGTTGTGCACCAGTGGATCATAGAGATGTAGAGACAGCTCCTTCACAGTCGTTTAGCACAGCTGAGCTGGTTTCAGACGGAGATGCTGCAACCCGCAATCAAGAGATTCAAGAAGGTGGTTTGTCCTCAGAAAAACAGTTGTTTTTAGAAACAATTGGCTTGTAAACGATGTGGTGTCTTAGAGGAATTGTGGTTTGTCAAATGAATCAGATCAGGCTACTTGTGGCTTTGGGTTCTGCCAAGGTCAACCAAAAGCAGCAGAAAAGATGGCAAAGTTATCTGTAAGATTAGTACATGGATTGTGGTTTTACCTTCAAATGAAACATCTGAGTGGTCATAATGGTGCCGCTAAAAGATTCGGCAAAGGTAGACAAATATTTACACTGTTAATAAGTCACACAGTCAGACTTAACTAGACACAAAAATAACTAAAGTTATTTATGTAATAACTGCTGCACATTCTGAATGTACCAAGTAGGAATTGAAGAACAAAGGAGCAGAAAATCGTGGCGAGTATAAATGTGCTCGAGGTTGTTCTCACAGCATCTAATGCTGCTGAAAGTGGTTTCCGCTGCTGGTTTTACTTTTTCCACATGCTGCTGGTGGTGCTGCAACGCAAACAGAACTCTAACCACCATCTGCAAACATGAGAAAACACCTGAAATCCTTTGTAGTCACGTCTCTCACTGGTTACTGTTAACACTCGTTACTACTTTAATCACTTCTACTTTCAGTTTGTAAAAGCTTCTAGTATCTGATGTACACTAAATATTTATACTTCTCTTTCAGTACGAGGAGATCCAGCTACCTGAACATCAACTGGAATGTATTTACTCCAAAGCCCAGCATCCTTTGCCACAGTTTTGACACACATGCCTGATCAGGTGAATTCTACCTGAATTCACCTGATAATGAAACAAAAATGTTTAAGATAATGAAACAAAAAAATCCAAAAATTTGTAAAATATTGTATATTTGCCTCTTGATAAAAAACAGCGTGTACTAGTTTGGTATCTTTTTTGAGATTTTTTTTATGTGTAGTTTGTTATTTTTTTTTTGTTTTTGTTTCTTTTATTGATTTGGAGTTTGACTTGCCCCAGGGAGAATTGAACGAGGTTCTCTCGATCGAGAGACGCCAACTCTGCCACTAGGCCAACGCCCTTTGGGACCAGTAGTTTGTTATTTCCGTTGGTTAGCGGAACAGTTACATTTGCACAATTTTTCTGAAGAGTTCATTTGTTCAATCGTAAATGTTCTTTTACGTTTTATTTGTTATTATTTTTGTGAATTAAAAAGTGAAAAATAAACATTTTCTTGTTAAGAATTTTCTTTTCTCTGTTGTTTATCAAAAAAATAAATATTTAAGTGATGCTGGTTTTAAAAAGTTATGTGCTCACTCTATGGATGACATGGTGACTTAAATGAGACCTAGTTTTCTTTAGCAAATATTTCCCTTTTTTTTGTCCTGTCCGGAGTTATGAGACGCAGAATGGTGATCTGTGTGTCAAGTGTTGCTACAGTTTTGTTCAATCAGGGTCAGCATCATGTGCCGACCATGGCAGGAATTTTTATTTATTGGTAATATTTAAAGGTACATCCTAAATCTCTGTGGAGTGAAAAGGAAGAGGGATGAGGTGCAGAAGGAAAAGAAGGAGATAAAGTGAAGAGATAATCCATAGTTACAATATTCAGCATCACAACCAACCTGCTGAATTATCTGGAAAAAAAAAACACAACACAAACAAAGGTTTAAGTCAAAGATGAAGTTGAAACAAACAAAGACAAAATTCAATAACAAACTAACAAATGATGTAGAACATAAAACCGATGTTACTGAAGCTGTATCATTGGTTGGGAGCAAAGAACATAGCGGACAGTAAACAGTGTAGCACAGTCTGCGTGCGCGAGTGAGAGTAACATAGCTTTCCCTGCCAGAAAAGGCCAGAATGTATGAGGTAAACATTCAAGTGTCCTGGGCCCACGCTTACCCCAATGACGGGACGCCAAAGTTTGAGCAGAGGAGGCCACGCACCAGCTGCGTGAAGATGGCCCCTCTTAAAAAAATTATGTAAACAAAAAATATCACAATCGTTTGTGCTGTTTTGTGCTGTAAAAATGTTCGTTTGTGCTTTTTATTTTTTTAAAAAGATATTTTAATTCTTTCATAGGTCAATCTGCGGTCATCCAGCCCCTCATATCACTTAAAAATGTGAGAAAACTCTTAAAAACGGAGGGAATCGTTTGTGCTATGTTTGTGCTGTTTTAGTTTTCTTTAATTTAAAGAAAAACAATTTGGACGCTGACGTCATCCAGACCTTTGTTTATTTTTCGGGCGTCGCCATCTTTGATGATGTCATCGTTCAAATCGTTTTCCAAAAATTTAAACAAACTAAAACAGCTCAAACAAAATTTTTTACAGCACATAACAGCACAAACGAAGCACAAATGATTCCCACCATTTTTATTATTTTTCTCGCATTTTTAGGTAGAAGGAGGGGCCAGATGACGTCATCATCCAAATTGTATTTCTTTAAATAAAAAAAAGTAAAATAGCACAGACGAAGAATTTTACAGCACATAACAGCACAAAAGTAGCACAAAGGTACCACAAATGATTGACACCATTTTTAAGAATTTTCTTGCATTTTTAAGCAATATGAGGGGCTGGACGACCGCAGATTGACCTATGAAAGAATCCTAAATATCTTTAAAAAAAAAAACAAAACATTTTTTACAGCCCAAAACAGCACAAATGTAGCACAAACGATTGACATATTTTTGTTTATACATATATTTTTTAAGAGGGGCCAACTTCACGGAGCTCCACGGCACACACCCAGCTATGTGCAAACGTAGGGTACCAAGCTAACGTATGGCAGATGTGCCATCAGCACTAGGCTGAAGCAAGCGAGCCCAGAGGGTGCTGGAAACCGAATTACAGACCCAGAGGAGCGCAAGTATCAAGGACCCAGCAGCCCCCCACTACACAGTCAGAGACCCAGCATTACAAGCCTGGCCCCAGATCAGCCACCACTAGCCAGAGCATGACCAGGTGCTCGGCCCATGTAGCGCTGAGACCACCATGCACACAGAGCTCCACCCCCACCACTGATACGTCCTCCCCTAAGCCCTCACCCGTATTCTTGCCTAAGTCCTAGCAGCTCATTCCCACCCCCTTACCTGAACCCTATGACTACCTCCCTGTTCTTGCTCGTTTTCTTTCTTGCATCAACACCCTACAGCATACAAGAGCACTTAAGATTACTGAGAAACTGTGCAGCTGTTAAAAAATACCAGCCAAAAATACCAGCCATTGCAGAAAGTGCATCCTGGTCTGACTTTTTCATGGAACAAGTAGATATTCTCATTTGAATCCCGTTTATTGCCCAGCACAACTCCTAGGTATGGTATTTATAGGATGTAACCATCTCCACCTGGTTACTGTTTATACGGATAGGTTGGGACAAAGAAGGCCTTATTCTGACATCTAGAATTAGTTTTTTGGTTTTCTGCACTATAATCTGTAGCTGGTTCTGCTTGGACTAGCAAACAAAATTCTGCACCAGCTGGCCTCAGGCCACAATGACAGTATCATCTGAAAGATTCTGCCCATGGCAAGCCTTTGTGTTGAGGTGGAACTCATATGTGCACTTTGAAAACAACCTTGTAGAGAACTGTGCCTCAAGGTGATGCTGCTCTAGTGCACAGAGTTCTGTAAACACTTTTTTGATATGATAAAAACATTCAAACATAAAAACTTCTTATAGAATTCAATCTTTAAGAAAAAAATGTTCATCGTAACAGTTTTTATGCTGATGAACCATCTCAAGTTTCAGCAAATTTAGTCTAGAGATGAACTGGTTGTATTTCTATTCTCTAATGCTGAATAAATATTGGTGTTTTTTCTTAGACATTTTCACTGACAGCATCATCAGTCTGTAAACCAGGAAGTAGAGACACTTCCTTCACAGTCGTTTATCACAGTGGAGCTGGTTTTAGAGGGAGATGCTGAACCTGATCATGGATCTGAGGGTAATGATGGTGCTGCTTCTGGTTGGAGTAGAAGCTGAGAACACAATAGTGATCACAGGAGATCTGGGACAAGATGTGACTTTAAACTGTAGCCTCAGAAATGATGAGATAGACATTTACTGGTACATGAAGATTTCCAGTCAGATTAAAGTAGGAATCGGACACAGTTTAACTTTGACAAAAGCCACATATTTTTTCCCTGATTTGAAAAACAAATTTCTAATTCAAGGGAATGAACTCATAATTAGAAAGCTGACATCAGAGGACTTCAGGTTTTATTTTTGTGGAAAAAAGAAAAATGATAAGATTGTGTTTGTGGAGACTTTCAATCTCACATCAGGTAAGTCCTACAATTTTTTACATGAAGTCTAGAAACTTTTAGTTTTTCTGATTCGGCTGATTAGAAACTAGTTTCTATCTGAACTTCTAGAAGGTTCATGTTTCAGAGATGATGAAGAGATGGTCAGAAGTCCTGAATCTGTAGTTCAGATCAGACGGCTTCTAGATTCAGTTTAAAAACCATAGTAACAGAAATTTGGATTAACACACTTAAAATATTTTTTCTTGCTAATAATTTCTGATTTCTCCATCTATGTGAGATTTATGTCAAAATAACGCCTCACCTTGACCAATCAGGTAGTTCTGGTTTAAGCAATTAACCCAATCTCAAAGTTCTAATGAAAATGAACAGAAAGCTCTATGATCTACAAAGTAAAACACGACTCTAAAAGGTGTCACTTTTATTTTGTTAATCTCTAATTCAGATCAAAATCTGATACTAACTTAGTTCAAATTCACAAGAGGTCATCCTGATGGTAGATTTTCTAGTATATTTTGTTGTGAGAGACAAAAAAAAAATGTATTAAACTACTTATAGGGGGGTTAATGTGTGTAGAGATAGAACATCACCATGGAAACATGTAGGTAGAAAAATAAGTAGGTGGTTTCCGTCTGATTCCTAGATTTACTCAGGTTCATTGTTTTAGTTTCTGATCACTGATAAAACTTGAATTCTACCGATTCCGCTTCAAGTTTAATTAGGTTTCATTTAGCTCGTTATCAAAAAGAGATGTAACTGTATCCATACCTGATACTATTCTCAACCCGTTCCAGCCTGCCTGCAAATGCTTCTTCACCTCTTTTCCACACTCTCCATTGTTATGAACTGTTGATCCTTAGTATTTAAAATCTTCCACCGTCTTTATCTCTTCTCCCGGACTTCAGTCTAATGATGGAAAAATCAAGAATGAAGTTATTATATAAAAATATTAAGTATGGCTCCACTGACGTCTCATGACTCTTTCCTGCAGTAAAAGAGTTTGGTGAGTGTTTAGGTAAAGTGTAACAAGAAATAGCGTCACGGAAAGACTTCTCAGATACTAGATAAAACCAGCTAAGCAGCTCAAACATGTTAAAACAGAGACATTGTTCTTTCATGTGGCCATTGTTATTGTCTCGAATGAAATGAAAAAGGCGTCTATACCATCTTGCTTGTGATAGGACGTTGTTGTAGCAGAGAACAAAAGGTGTGGCAAAGAGCAACTTGGCGTACAAATAGTGTCAGAATAGTTTGCAAGTCCTCTAATCCAGTATTTAAATATGCATAAATAATATAAAAACCCATCCGAATTATTTCTGATGTGAGACAAACATTCAAACATGGAAACTTCTTCTTAAAGAAATCCATCTTCAAGGAGAACTGTTCATCGTAACAGTTTTCTATGCTGATGAATCATCTCAGGTTCCAGCAGATTCAGTCTGGAGATGAACTGGTTGTATTTCTATCCTCTAATGCTGAATAATTATTAATGTGTTCTTATCAGACATTGTCACTGACTGTGTAGTCCCTCATTTATCCAGGAGTGATCCATAGTAGAAAAAGTTTCAAAAAAGAATTCTGGACAGTTCAGTTCTTGAACAAATACTGTCCAGAAGACTTTTTTGAAACTTTTTCTACTATTGTCACTGACAGCATCATCAGTCTGTGAATCAGGAAGTAGAGACACTTCTTTCACAGTCGTTTAGCACAGCGGAGCTGGTTTCAGACGGAGATGCTGAACCTGATCATGGATCTGAGGGTGATGATGGTGCTGGTTCTGGTTGGAGTAGAAGCTGAGAACATGATGGTGCTCACAGGAGATCAGGGACAAGATGTGACTTTAAACTGTAGCATCATAGACGAGACAGACGTTTACTGGTACATGAAGATTTCCAGTCAGATGAAAGTAGGAATCGGAGTGAGTTTTTCTCCAACAGAAGCCAGATATTTCGCTCCCGATTTGAAAACCAAATTTTTAATCCAGGGAAACAAACTCACAATTAGAAACCTGACATCAGAGGACTTCAGATTTTACTTTTGTGGAAAAGAAAAAAAGGACATGATTGTTTCTATAAAGACTTTTAATCTCACATCAGGTAAGTCATGTAGATCAACTCAATTTTTAAGGGTTGCATGGTAGTACAGTAGTTAGCATGGTGGCATCACAGCAAGAAGGTCAGGGGTTCGAGTTCCAGGTGGGGAAAGGCTTGAAACATTGGTCTTTCTGTGTGGAGTTTGCATGTTCTCCCCATGCATGTGTAGGTTTTTTCCAGTTTCCTCTAAAAACATGCATGTCTGGTTAATTGGCCACTGTAAAATTGCCCATACAAAATGAGTATGCGTGGATGGTTGTGTATGTGTGGGCCTGCAACAGGCTGGAGACCTGTTCGGGGAGTACCCTGCCTCTCGCATTGAATCAGCTGGGATAGGCTCCGGCACCGTCCACAATCTCGTTACGAATGGACGGCTTAGAATATGAATGAACTCAATTTCTAAGTTCTAACGAGAATGAACAGGGAGGCTCAAGATCTTCAAAATGAACAAGAATCTAGATCGATGTGCTACAAACTCATTAAAAGTAAAAGTAAGTATCTTACTGAAAGTAAGAGATTAAGAAGCATAAAAACATGTAACGAAAGAAACCTTAAACATCACTCCTGAAACTTGTAGGTGGTTTCTGTCTGGTTTCTAGATTTACTCAGGTTCATGTTTTTTTTTATTTTTGATCATTGATTAAACTTGAACTTTTTTCTTTCTGCTTCAGATTTTATTAATTTTAATTTAGCTCTTCATAAGAAATGACTTACTGATTTATAGAAAGGTACAAATATATAATCACGTTATACTTATTGTTCATCATAACAGTTTTCTATGCTGATAAATCATCTCAGGTTCCTGCAGATTCAGTCTGGAGATAAACTTTTTTATTTCTTTCCTCTAACGCTTAATAATATTAATGTGTTCTTATCAGACATTGTCACTGACAGCATCATCAGCCTGTGAATCAGGAAGTAGAGACACTTCCTTCACAGTCGTTTAGCACAGCGGAGCTGGTTTCAGACGGAGATGCTGAACCTGATCATGGATCTGAGGGTGATGATGGTGCTGCTTCTGGTTGGAGTAGAAGCTGAGAACATGATGGTGTTCACAGGAGATCTGGGACAAGATGTGACTTTAAACTGTAGCATCATAGATGAGACAGACATTTACTGGTACATGAAGATTTCCAGTCAGATGAAAGTAGGAATTGGAGTTAGTTTTTCTCCAACAGAAGCCAGATATTTCTCTCCCGATTTGAAAAACAAATTTTTAATTCAAGGGAACAAACTCACAATTAGAAAGCTGACATCAGAGGACTTCAGGTTTTACTTTTGTGGAAAAGAAAAAAAGGACATGATTGTTTCTATGGAGACTTTTAATCTCACATCAGGTAAGTCCTCCAGGTTTTTACATGAAGTCTGGAAATTTCTAGATTTTCTGATTCTGATGATTAGAAACTAGTTTTTATCTGAACTTCTAGAAGGTTTATGTTTCAGAGATGATCAAGAGATGGTCAGAAGTCCTGAATCTGTAGTTCAGGTCAGACAGCTTCAGTGTTCAGTTTAACAACCAGAGTAACAGAAACCTGGATTAATGTGATCAGGTTTTTATTTCCTTATTGATTATTTCTGATTTGTCTGTTTATGTGAGATATATGTTAAAATAAGTCCTCTTTATGACCAAACAGGACATTCTATATCATTTAAAAGGTCAACTCAGTTTTTAAGGGTTGGATGGTGGTACAGTAGTTAGCATGGTGGCGTCACAGCAAGAAGGTCAGGGGTTCGAGTTCCAGGTGGGGACAAGCCTTGAAATGTAAAGTGCGTTTACAAATAAAATTTATTATTATTATTATTAGTCTTTCTGTGTAGAGTTTGCATGTTCTCCCCATTTTTTCCCAGTTTCCTCTAAAAACATGCATGTCTGGTTAATTGGCCACTGTAAAATTGCCCATACAAAATGAGTATGTGTGGATGGTTGTGTATGTGTGGGCCTGCAACAGGCTGGAGACCTGTTCGGAGTGTACCCTGCCTCTCGCATTGAATCAGCTGGGATAGGCTCCAGCACCGTCCACAATCTCGTTACGAATGGACGGCTTAGAATATGAATGAACTCAATCTCTAAGTTCTAACGAGAATGAACAGGGAGGCTCAAGATCTTCAAAATGAACAAGAATCTAGATCGATGTGCTACAAACTCATTAAAAGTAAAAGTAAGTATCTTACTGAAAGTAAGAGATTAAGAAACATAAAAACATGTAACGAAAGAAACCTTAAACATCACTCCTGAAACTTGTAGGTGGTTTCTGTCTGGTTTCTAGATTTAATCAGGTTCATGTTTTTTTTTATTTTTGATCATTGATTAAACTTGAACTTTTTTCTTTCTGCTTCAGATTTTATTAATTTTAATTTAGCTCTTCATAAGAAATGACTTTCTGATTTATAGAAAGGTCCAAATATAAAATCACGTTATACTTATTGTTCATCATAACAGTTTTCTATGCTGATAAATCATCTCAGGTTCCTGCAGATTCAGTTTGGAGATAAACTTTTTTATTTCTTTCCTCTAACGCTTAATAATATTAATGTGTTCTTATCAGACATTGTCACTGACAGCATCATCAGCCTGTGAATCAGGAAGTAGAGACACTTCCTTCACAGTTGTTTAGCACAGCTGAGTTTGTTTCAGACGGAGATGATGAACCTGATCATGGATCTGAGGGTGATGATGGTGCTGCTTCTGGTTGGAGTAGAAGCTGAGAACATGATGGTGCTCACAGGAGATCTGGGACAAGATGTGACTTTAAACTGTAGTCTTAGTGCTGATTGGACAGACATTTACTGGTACATGAAGATTTCCAGTCAGATTAAAGTAGGAATCGGAGTTAGTTTTTCTCCAACAGAAGCCAGATATTTCTCTCCCGATTTGAAAAACAAATTTTTAATTCAAGGGAACAAACTCACAATTAGAAACCTGACATCAGAGGACTTCAGGTTTTACTTTTGTGGAAAAGAAAAAAAGGACATGATTGTTTCTATAAAGACTTTTAATCTCACATCAGGTAAGTCCTCCAGGTTTTTACATGAAGTCTGGAAATTTCTAGATTTTCTGATTCTGATGATTAGAAACTAGTTTTTATCTGAACTTCTAGAAGGTTTGTGTTTCAGAGATGATGAAAAGATGGTCAGAAGTCCTGAATCTGTAGTTCAGGTCAGACAGCTTCAGTGTTCAGTTTAACAACCAGAGTAACAGAAACCTGGATTAATGTGATCAGGTTTTTATTTCCTTATTGATTATTTCTGATTCGTCTGTTTATGTGAGATATATGTTAAAATAAGTCCTCTTTATGACCAAACAGGTCGTTCTATATCATTTAAAAGATCAACTCAATTTTTAAGGGTTGCATGGTGGTACAGTAGTTAGCATGGTGGCGTCACAGCAAGAAGGTCAGGGGTTCAAGTTCCAGGTGGGGACAAGCCTTGAAATATAAAGTGCGTTTACAAATAAAATTTATTATTATTAGTCTTTCTGTGTAGAGTTTGCATGTTCTCCCCATTTTTTTCCAGTTTCCTCTAAAAACATGCATGTCTGGTTAATTGGCCACTGTAAAATTGCCCATACAAAATGAGTATGCATGGATGGTTGTGTATGTGTGGGCCTGCAACAGGCTGGAGACCTGTTCGGGGCGTACCCTGCCTGTCGCATTGAATCAGCTGGGATAGGCTCCAGCACCGTCCACAATCTCGTTACGAATGGACGGCTTAGAATATGAATGAACTCAATTTCTAAGTTCTAACGAGAATGAACAGGGAGGCTCAAGATCTTCAAAATGAACAAGAATCTAGATCAATGTGCTACAAACTCATTAAAAGTAAAAGTAAGTATCTTACTGAAAGTAAGAGATTAAGAAGCATAAAAACATGTAACGAAAGAAACCTTAAACATCACTCCTGAAACTTGTAGGTGTTTTCTGTCTGGTTTCTAGATTTAATCAGGTTCATGTTTTTTTTTATTTTTGATCATTGATTAAACTTGAACTTTTTTCTTTCTGCTTCAGATTTTATTAATTTTAATTTAGCTCTTCATAAGAAATGACTTACTGATTTATAGAAAGGTCCAAATATATAATCACGTTATACTTATTGTTCATCATAACAGTTTTTTATGCTGATAAATCATCTCAGGTTCCTGCAGATTCAGTTTGGAGATAAACTTTTTTTTATTTCTGTCCTCTAACGCTTAATATCAGTGGGTTCATATCAGACATTGTCACTGACAGCATCGTCAGTCTGTGAATCAGGAAGTACAGACACTTCCTTCACAGTCGTTTAGCACAGCGGAGCTGGTTTCAGATGGAGATGCTGAACCTGATCATGGATCTGAGGGTGATGATGGTGCTGGTTCTGGTTGGAATAGAAGCTGAGAACATGACAGTGTTCACAGGAGATCTGGGACAAGATGTGACTTTAAACTGTAGCCTTAGTGCTAATGAGACAGACGTTTACTGGTACATGAAGATTTTCAGTCAGATGAAAACAAGAATAGGACACAGTTTAACTTCGACAAGAGCCAAATATTTCTTTCCTGATTTCAAAAGAAAATTTTTAATCCAGGGGAACAAACTCACAATTAGAAACCTGACATCAGAGGACTTCAGGTTTTACTTTTGTGGAGAAGAAAAAACTGACAAGATTATGTTTTTGGAGACTTTTAATCTCACATCAGGTAAGTCCTGCAGGTTTTTACATGAAATCTGGAAACTTCTAGATTTTCTGATTCTGGGGATGAGAAACTAGTTTCTATCTGAACTTCTAGAAGGTTTACGTTTCAGAGATGATCAAATTTGTCTGAATTAAGTTTTCACCTCAACCCAGCAAGGAGTTCTAGTAAAGTTAAAAGATCAACTCTGTTATGTGGAGTGTGCGAAAGGATGATGATCCACGTGCAGGTTTAACAGTTTATTCAAAGAAAGTGTCCAAAGGGAAGTGCTGGATGGCCAGGAGGAAAGGCTGACGGTTCGCATGGGGAGAGTGGAAAAAATATAAGTTCATGGTGACAAACATAAACATAGTGAAAGTTGTCAGTTTACCACAGAGTTAACTGAAGAACTGACGAGACTGTAGGTAAGACGAGGTCTTTTATATCCAAGGTTAAGTACACGCAGCTGGGAGAAATCAGCCAATCCTCCCATCAGAAGCCATCCAGCACCTGTGAATATTGAGGAGTGAGAGAAAAGAGAAGGAAAATGCAGGCCCTTAAAGGCCTCACACAACAAACTCAATCTCTAAAAAAATTCTGAGTTCTACTGTGCATGAACAAGGAGGCCCAATCTTTACAAAGTTGAAATGACTCTAAAGTGTCACTTTTATTTTTGTTTCTAATTCCGATCACAATCTACTGCTAACTCTCTCGGTTCAAATTCATGAGAGGTCATCCAGATGTTAGGTTTATTATAAATCCTCAGGTCTTCAAAAGGGTCTCGATTAACTTCTCTTTCCAAATGGTGAGGGCAAACTCTTTTTTTCTTCATTCTAAATACTACCTTGTGTTTTTGTTCCAGTAACACCAACCACACTGACCACGGAGTCCAACACCTCTGCTCTGCCCATCAACACCAAAAAGTGGTTTGATGAAACACTTGTTTTTAGCTCCTTGAGTCTGAACATCATCTTTGTTTTGATTTTAGGTGGGTATTTAGAAAATTTTAACAGTCATTCTGATTAATATCTTGACAAAAACCAGAAGGCCCTCCTAAACACACAGTTGTGAAAAATTAATATCACAAAGCTACAAACAATTACATCAAGTTATTAACAATAAACCATGCATAAATATGTGAATACAAGCATGCATGTGTATCTATATCTTAAAATAGATGAAAGGTTATTGGTGTGCGATGTTCGAACAAATGAAGGGGCTCCATTATACTGCCTTGTGGACCACCACAAGATAAGCTCATCATCACATTAGATCATTATGAAATGTCACCATGTAAAAATGCAGGTAGAAAATTTGGAACTTGGATCCAACAATGACAAATAGAATGTAACCTTTTATCTGGTGTTCCACAAGGTACTTTATTGGAGCTCCTTCAATAATACTTCCTGAATTGGTGGACATAACATTCAAACACACAGTAACTCGGTATGTTCAGCAAGAGGTCTGTTCCAGGTTTTCTTTTTGAAGTACTTTTAAATTTAGCTTTTCTACAAAAACTTTTAGAAAGATTGGGTTTGATGTGAGAATTGTAGCCAAGATGTCTACAAACTCAATTTTCTTCACATCTTTGTCAAATTTGTCAACAATATTAGGTTTTCTTGGTGTGTAGAAACTCATGTGATGATCTGTTGGCAGGTGTTTGCATGTGTCTGAAAATGAAAAGCAGCAGGAAGACGAAAAATTATGATTTCAGCCATGAAACCCCAGATATGGAGGACATACCGCAGGTAAATAAGGGCTGGGTGAATGTCATTCTGTTGTCATTTTAAACTGTAAGGCCTTTCAACTGAAAAAATAAACTGTAATGCCAAAATACTTAAAAACAGAGTTGAACAAGTTGGACATCCCTAAAATAAAACTAAAGATGGCTAAAAAGCTTCAGGTGGCTGTGAAGCTTTATGCATCTTAATACAGCTTATAGTAGTTTAATGCAGTTTAATGTGACTTATTGTTGTTAACTGTAGTTTAATCCAGTTTAACGTAGCTTAATACAGTTCAATGTAGATCACTGTAGCTAAATACAGTTTAATGTAGCTTAATATTGCTTAATGTAGGTTAATAATGATTAATGTAGCTTGATGTAGCTTAATTGTAACTTAATGTTGCTTATAAAGCTACAGGCAGCTGAGCAGCTAAAAGCAATTAAATAAGAACTAAATGCGCTAAATAAAGCCATCTAATCTTAAAAAGGCAGTAAAATGATCCCAGTCGTGGCACTGCATCATGTTTGTTAGCTTTAGCAGCTAGCTTCAAAATGCTGTGTCATCTCAACACTGATTCAGTTACCTTTAACCACATCAGGAACAGTTATTGCTGCTGTATAAAGACACACATTTTCATGGAATGTTTCTCAATGTCTACGCACTTTGTGTAATCGGACAGTTTAAGATTTTAGGAGACAGTTACGCAGCAAAAAAAGATCATTTTCCATTAACTTGTACTCGCCAGGTGTTGTTCATTGAGTCTTTAACTTGAAAAAAAGAAATGTTCCTCTAAATAAATGTTCTATTTTATTTTTTTAAGAAAAATGGTAAACTTATCACGACCTGCTCAATAGATGTAATTAACATAGAATAAATCTAAACTACCAGTGACCGTGTCTCATATGTGAGAATGTTTTAACCTTCATTGTTATATTCTTTTTTTTTTTTTTATCGACCACACTAACCAGATAAAAATAATCTCAATGTGTGAATAAATGGTCTTATTTTTTTAGCATGTTTTTTTTTAAACAAACACAGAGGTTTGGTTTAAAGAAATGAGTGTACGACAAACAGGATCAAAGAATAGCTACCATCTAACGCTGCTGAAAGTGGTTTCCGCTGCTAAAGGTGTTGCAAAGCAAACACAACTTCAACCACCATCTGCGGACATGAGAAAACACGTTAAACCATTTCTAGCCATGTCGCTCACTGGTTACTGTTAACACTCATTACTTTAAATCACTTCCAGTCTATAAAGGCTTGTTGTGTCTGACGCTTGTATTCCTGCTGTCTTTCAGTACGAGGAGCTCCAGCTACCTGAACATCAACTGGAATGTATTTACTCCAAAGCATCATTTGCAGCAGTATTGACCCACATGTCTGATCAGGAGAATTCCACCTACTTAAGACTGCGCAAAATAATGAAAATGTAAAAATAGAAAAACTTATCTAATAAAAAAAAGTGAATTTTGGAGTGCTTTAGTTTCCTTTTAACAGCTGTTTTTATGTTGTGTGGATTTATTTTAAACGGAACAAAGGTACATTTGAAAATCTGTTATATGCAGTTATTATTTTTTGTAACCCTTAACAGTTATCAAGTCTGCTTTAAAACATTTTTTGGAGGGTTTTCTGTTTAGAAAACTAAATGGTTTTAAATCACTTAAAACTGTCATGATTCTCTCCTCTGGAACATTTCCTTCCTCCAAATCCGACCCTGACGTGCCACACCTGGACCCAACTGCCTCTCCCGGATTTCACCATCTGTATCTCGTCTACCTGTGGTTACTTAAACCCTGGAGTCCATGACGATAGTGTCAGATAATGTAGCCATGATGGCATCCCGCTAGTGTAGCCAGGGTGGCATCCCGCTACTGTAGCCATGGTGTCATCCCGCTACATCTGGTCCCTGACCATGCTGTCCTGAACTCCTGTTACTTGCATAAACTGGTTAAAACTTGCTCCTGTTTCCCTACCTCCATCATCATGACAAAATCTGGAATATAATGTGTTTGTAAAAATTGACTTGCTCAGAAATGTATAACTTTATGACTCAATCGAGACCTAATTTTCATTAATAAATGATTGAAATTCAATTTTTTAGAAGGCATTACATTTTGTTTTATTTCAAGTTCTAAAGCTATGGTTAGATGCCTCATTCAGCTACTCACACTTTTTAACTTTTTTCTTTAAAACTAATTGGTTAACTGCTTTTCCACAGTTTGAGGAAAAAATAGTTTCTATTTAATTTTTGTTGATAAACTTTGTATCAGGAACAATAATTGTTAGTGTGTCTTTTGTGTAAAAAGCAGTGTCATCAGCATATGGTGTAATTTAGTGCTTTAAATAGATGTAAGAGGATTAAATGTTGAACACAGCAATCTAAAAATAAGCAGATAAAAAAAAAGCTTAAGAGCAAACTATTAGTCGCAAAACTACTGCTTTAGTTTTTTTATTGCATGACTGGACAAATGTTTTTGTTACATCAGCATTTTTTTAGCCAGTATTTATTTATTTATTTTTTTTATCAAGTATGAAAAACTTCTTTCTAGTTTTGCTGTTAAATCTTTTGAAGTACATAGCAGGAAACTTACGCGCCTGAGGACGGCCCCTTTGGCTCGGCCTCTGGGTCCCAGGATCTGGATGAGTGCGGGCCCGGGTTACATGTGTCTCTGCCTCCCTCATTCCAGTCTTTTGGGCTGGTGAGGATCTGTTGGTCCTAATGAGCACATGGTTCATATCAGCAGCATACATGTACTTTGACTCACACTCGCACACTGTATCACACTGTTTACTGTTCGCTATGTTCCTTGCTCCCAACCAATTTCTTCAGTACTCCCTGTCAGGTCCAGCAAAAAGAAGCACAGAAAGCACGGACATTTTGGATGTAAAGCATTTAAATTAAACACACACACACACACACACACACACTCATTCCTATGGGCACATGGTGCTGACCCTGGCAGAGCAAAACCATCCAACATATAGATTGTCATTCTGCTTGTCACAACGCTGGACAAGTTTAAAAAAAAAAAAAAACCAAAGAAAACTTTGTTGACACTATCTAACTATACAGACATTTTTTTTATAAAATTTGTTTTAGAAAGTTTAAGATTATTTATTCACAATAAGCAATTTTACATTTTAATCACACATTTTCTTGGAAAAATAACATTTTTTTTACATTGTTGAACATTTTAAAGGTCCCCTATTATGCCTTTTTTCCCTTATTTTATCCTGTGCTTATGTACCTGATATGCATAATTTTACATTCCGCCACAATCTTAACACAATAGTTTATAAATAATAGCCTGTTTGGGAGCGCAGTTTCAGACCCGGAAGTCAAAACAGCTTGTTTCAGTGTTTTTTTTTTTTTTTTTTCCTGGGACCCGCCCCGTTGGTTGCGATTGGTTGTCATTCATTGTGATTTCCCCACCCACCCAGCACAGCGTGGAGCGGGAGGGGCGAGGTGTGAGACGTATTGAGTAAACAAAGCGGTTCGGAGGAAGGAAAAAAATGCATTAAAAATAAATTGGTAAAGGATAAAGTATTTGTGGATTTTCCATTTTGATCGCAGTGCAAAAAAAAGCTGACACGAACTTTTTATACTATAAAAACGCCAGAAAAACACCGATTAGCCTACTACTTCGTGTTTTGCTCTTCAAAAATATGATGCACATTAAAAGTAATGTACTACAGCAAAATTCTGGGACAAAACATGTCAGCTGTATTCCGTTTGTACACGTCTATCGTGCCAAATTTGATGCTAACATCTATAAATACATTCGGAATATAGCGTTAGCATGCTAGCGCCAGTGTTACTTACAGCTGCAGGTTCCTCTTCTCCTCTGTTTGTGGGAACAGCTCCAGTTTGTAAAATCAGCTTTTTGGTAAAACCACTTTTGAAAAGGCCAAAGTTTTGAAAGCAGGTTTCAGAAAAATGCCGTTGGCACACGAAGACATTTGAGCTGGTGGTGTAATGAGGGTCTCCAAAAATGAAAGCTAACCACTCTTTACGTAGGTCTTCTGTCTTCGGAATAGTAAACAAAGTTGAGACATCAGCACAACCAAATTCACATTTTCTCTTTGTTGCCATGGTGTATACAGCTTTTGAGGAGAAAAAATACCGCGAAACAGATCCAAGTGAAACAGCAAAGGCTTGCTATTGTTTGGTGAAACACCAAACAAGAGCTTTTCACAGTAGAGTGAAGCACGGAAATGGGTGGATATGTGGGTGGAGAGCAGGTAGAAGTGGGGGAGGGTGTTTGAGCTGCAGGGGGCTGTACAAAAAACAGATCGACGTCACAATGTTCCATCAGTCGTTTGAGGTTTGGAGAACACGCCCCTTACTTTGACTTTAAATATCTCAAAATAGCATGAATCACAATAAAACACACTTTGGGGGATTGTTTGGGGTAGTACTAAGTAAAATAAAAGGTTAAAACCTCATAAAAGTCAGTTTTGCATAATAGGGGACCTTTAAATAAAATTATTTTGACTAATGCAACTGTGACTTAAATATACAAATATTAGCATTTTCTAGTGAAGAGCAAAAATGAAAGTCAAGCTAAATTAGATAGAATTTTTTGTCATTGTTTGCAAAACGTTACAAAAACTCCTTACATTTGAAACGTTAAACCCTCCACATTTGCAAATTTTTAACAAGCATTTTCCATGAACATCAACATACTGTATGTTGAAACTTTCCATTTTATATCTTGTTCATTTTTAATATTACATTTCACCCTTTAACAAAAAGTTTTCAAAAAATTCTATGTAAAAATGTAAGTTTGATTAATTTGCTTTAAAGGAGTCGAATGCACGCCAATTAATAAATTCAATCTTCTTTTTTCTGTAATATGTGAAAAAGATAGAAAAATCTGAGGGGGCTGAGATGGAAAATTTTTTTGTAAAAGAACTCCTACGTTGTTTCATCAACTGACCACATAACGTCTACCACATATTTGTCTGTCAACGTGACAAACTTAACCCATTTATAATCAATGAGGTTAAGTCAGATTTAAAATGAAATGAGTCAAAATGGATTTCTATTGAATATTAAACCATTGTAATTAACTTCCGTTCTGTTTCATGTCTACTTTGCTGAGGAACTAAAGGGTTGTGCAATCGGTTTTTTTTTAAGTTTTAAGAACTGAAAGCTGCATGATGTCGAAATGACATTAAAGTCTGTGACGAGCTGAAAGTAAAGAACACTCCTATAGAAACACCTCGCTTTAGTTCCTTTACAGTTTAAAGATATTTTAACCGCAAAGAAACTTGTGAACTGTTTAGAGTTTGCATGAACCGCTTCCTTTTTCTCACCCTGAACCACAGACTGCTCCACTAGCAGCTCTAAAATACTCCTAAAGACTTTTTAACTACAGCTAATTGTTAACTTTTTGTCTAAGTTTGAACAACAAAAAGTCTTAAATGATTAACCGTCTGTGTCCAGTAAAGGTTCAGAGTGACTCAGGAGTTTTGGTTTTATGTCGGTCATGTGTCACCCCCTCAGTCTGCTGACCTAAAAGTCTGGAGTGTGCTCAGTCTGATCACGCTGACATTGCAAAACTACTTTCCATTTAAAATGGATTGGTCTTCTTTTAAACTCATGACGTAGAATATGGGGTATTTGTTACGCAATCGATGCACAGACACAATACTTTTAATGCAATAACCCACGTGGTAAATACTGACCAGGAAAAAAAATTATTTGGAAATTTTGATTAGAACTCAAACTGAAACTAAATTTATGTTTTAAAGAATCCGGGGGTTTACTTCTTCTCAGATTTGGTAAAATCCAATATTTGCTTCAACTATCGTCCATTAAATAATCTCACCCTCGTCTTTCTTGCGTGTGCAGACCTGCTAGTTTCTTCTTCCTAGTGCAAGCCTCCACCTCTCCAGCTTGTCCTCCACGTCTTACCTCCTCTCACTACAGATCACACTGTCAGGTTGAGTGCGAAGCATATCCCCCTGCGTGTTTGGCTGCTGTGTCGGCGTGATCGTTACCTGTTTTGGTGAATGAACCAACCTTGGAGTGTAAAGGCTGTGACCTTTACCACAGCCACAGCTTGCAGAACCATCAGAAGCTTGACAATTTCCCTGCAAACAGTCTAATGTGCAACAGGCTCACCTTTAGCAGTCAGGAAGCCAGATTTCTGCCAAGCCTTTAGCTCTCATACCTGTTTCATGAATTCTATGAGAGTATCCATTAGTAAAAAAAAATGTAATGAGTCTGGTAGTGGTGTTTTCAATAGGTTACCTCTGAGTGTCAGTGTCATATCCACTTCAGCGCAGTGGCTGAATGTAAGCAACAACACTATGTGATGTATGAATCACTAGCTGGTGGTCCATGACAACATGAGCACACTTAGTTCAGTCAATGTTGATTCTACACTAGTTTCTGCTCGGTCATCCTAAATGGTCGTCGTGGAACCCAGATCTTAGCTCCTTCCACCACCTCTAGTGTAACAGGTTCCACATGGAGACAATGTCCTATGTCAGAGGGTCCTTTTGACCTCAATTGTTGTGGGAATGCTGCCAACATCGTCTCTGCATGTTCATGGTCAGTTTGTTCTCTACCGTGTGTTCTGGAAATGTGTCGTGACTCTAGAATGATGTCATCTTTGGTGTCTGTGAGTAAAATTTTTAAGCAGCTTGTGATGCACTAAAATGTAGATTAGGTGTAGGGGTTACCTCCCAATCAGAGGTCTCGTTGAGCAGTCCACAGGGTGGTCCAAGCTCTCGGGCCACAAAGCCAGGTACTAAAAACAGAAATATGTGTGTCGCGGTACAGGTATCACGTCTGAAAAGCTCAAGCACAGATTCAGGTAAATTCATAGATGCAACAACACTTTTTACATGTACATATGTGCAGTTTGTAAGTATCATTTAAAATTTCCCCTCATGTTATTCAAATATTAACTCATATTGTGTCATGGTCCCTATCATAATTCAAGGTAACGTGGTAGGGATCAGAGGGAGAGGAGTAAGGATATACAGTGGTGAACCACGGTTTCCATAGTAACATCTGTGACAACAGTCCAGTGTCAATGGCAGCTGCAGGTTGCAAAAGTCCCCAGTATATGGTGGCAAAGTCCAAAAATTCAGTGTCTGTAACCCCTGCCAGCCAACACCCTCCATATATTCATTTTCGTTCGAGAGAAGCCAGATGGGGTGTTTTGGGCATCTGGTTTTAATGCCTCTTGAGGTGTTTTGGGCACATCCCACTGGGAAGAAACCGTGGAACCGCTGGAGAGACTATTTCTCAAAGCTGGACAGGGAACTCCTGGGTGAGCTAGAGGATGCAGCCGGGGTGAGAAAATTCTCGGGTTCCTGTCTGAGGTTATAGCCTCTGTGACCCAACCCCGGTTAAGTGGAAGACAATAAAACGGAAATAATGGAGAATTATTAGGGAAGTAGATGAAACCAGAAACAGAGTGAACCATATCACCCATAACTTCTAGATCCTAACCTCTATCAAGATAACTGCTTGAAGCAGGCGAGGCAAAAAGTTTTCTGGGTCACCTCTACACAATCTCAGTAGAAAGAGTTTAGACTTGTCGTGCCAGTGGATCAAAGCTTACACTTTTTTTTTTTTTTTTTTTATTATTTATCTTGGACAAGGTAGCATGTTCTCAAATCAACATAAACATTTTTTTTGTACAGCAACTCAATAGAAATAATAAGAAGGTATAACAAGTACACAAATCAAAGTTTCTAGTGTCACAAGAGTAATGTGAGTAATGTGTTTAGCTGATGCTGACTATAGGTCTTCTAATTTGTTCTGTCAGGATATTCCGACTCTTTATTCGTCTAAAAACGAAGCTTAGCAACGGATCATTTTACAAGTTTGATTTAATGTAGATTGAGAGTTACAGTATGTGTCGCTTTAAAATAGCAGGGGCGAATCCAGGAGGGCAGTGAGGTGCACACAAGCCCCTTTTGGTCCAAAAAAAAAAAAAAAAAAAAAGAAGAGGAATCGAGATTAGTCAAGCTATCCCCTTGCAGGGCCAGCAAATAGGCCACCAAAATGCAGGAAAATGACTCTTATTTTTCAAAATGTTCTTTTTTCAATGACCTCAACCCCGCCCCTTTTAGAGAATCCTGGATCCACCCCTGAATAGTGCACCAACTACATGCAATCAGGTCATCACTAAGGATGTTAAATGTTCGTCAGATGAAGAAGTCACAAACCACAGTACACGATCGTTTATAGAACGGAAACTAAAGATCAGAACTGAGCAGTGTGTATCGGCCACATTAAGTTGAAGTAATGTTTGGTCTGTTTTCACAGGAAGCGTGTCATAGTGTCCCATTTCATAGGGGCGGGGATATTGGTCCACTTGTTTTCAGACAGTTAATTGTTTATAAAGAAGAAGTCATGCACAGATCAACTAAATATACTTTTCGAAAAGTTAAAAAATATAATTATAAATATAATTTATAACCGTACAAATTGCTGGTACATCTACCGATATCTGACAGTTTGGATTAATTAAAACCTGAAAGACACCAAATGTTTGTATTTTCCAATTGTTTATCTGCTGCCTACAGCTTGTCTTTTATGACACATTGGTCCACCTACAAGAATGTCCCTGACCAGCAGTTCTAGTTTGTCAGGACTGAAAACCAGTATAAAAGCAGGAGTCACAGAGGTGTGCATGTGTTCTTGCTACATTCAGATTCTCCAATTGCTTTGGTCCCCAGAATGCTGACATCTGGAAATCTGTTCGTCCTCCTGGCAGGTAAAACCCATTTGTGCTTGGCATCGGAACGACATGTTCCCACATTCCTCACAGTATATCACAGAGTTTTTTGCTCTTCTGTGCCGCAGCTGCTGCCTGCCAGGTGTATCCCACTGCCAGCAAAACTTTACCAGGACAGGACACCTCCCAGTGTCCCATCAACTTCTTTGGACGTGTGGACCCTACAGTAGAGGTGAGATAAGTCTATTTAGTTTTGGGGCAGAAATGCTGCAGAACTTTAACTTCATCCATTATCCAGTTTGTTAAAAGCTGCTGGTTTCAAAACTTTCTTCATGTTTCTGCAGATTACTAACAACGGATCCCATTGGATTTTTTGCACTTGTGAATCCGATGTCCACGCGGACTACCTTTACATTGAGGATTCTGAGGGCTACCGTGCAACTGCGTTTACTTTCCAGGAGCCAACAAAACCGGGTTCCATCATCCACACTGAGCTGCCCGACATCAGAGGTGAATCACCCTGCAGGTGTCAGGTGGACCTGATGGACCAAAACAACAGAACCCGTGTAAGTTTGTGATCCCAGATTAAAGAGAAGCTTTAGAATACAATTTATGATCTACCTCCTTCCTTTTCCAGATCCAACTTTTAGCCTATCAATTTGGGCCACAATCAGTCTTTCATTTCAGGCCCACCGACCTCTTTAAGGAAAATGAGATTGTAAGTAAATTCTGCAACTAAAGCAACTCATTGATGTAGAGGTAATATTGTTTATTTTTAGAGATTACCTGTTGATTTTTTAAAAATAATTCCTTTCTTTTAGACCATCTCTGCCTCTGCAGAGGGGAAGATAGTTTACTCTCATTCTTTCCCCCGGTCTGACTGGAAAGGTGGGGTTCTCTTGGACTTCAGTGCCTGCAGATCAGGTGCGGATACAGCAAAAAGGACACACCGACCTGAAGCTATTTTATGGTTCTGATCTTGTACATTTATAATCCCCAGGAAAAACCGTGATCCTACCAGGTTCAGAGATGTACCATCCAGAAACCTGCTCCAACATGATCTGCGACAAACATGCTGTCCTCACCGCGGTTGGTGGATGTACAGGCAGGAGTGGTGCAAACATTGGGAAATAAGATCAGGCTTCAATGTGGACAGAGCTTTCAAACACTACATATGTTTCCTTGTTCTCCAGAAGCATCCTATGACCCCAATTACAGACATATACTGTAAGTTCTTAGATACAGTACATGTAATATGAAGTAAGAGACCATGGCATGATATAACACAATTTGAATAAATTTTAATGTTCACCATTGTTCTCAGCTTTTTGTCTTTTCTTTCTTTTGTTCTTTTTTTATACTTTACAAAGCAACAATTAGAGTGTAGTCTGAAAGTACAACATACATAGATGTTGTTGAGAATGTTATCGAACAGGATAACAGTGTAGTATTATTCTGGTGGTGAGGGAGATGAAGAGTGTAAGCTAAAAATTAAAAAGAAGGCATTTATGAGTTTTTGGAGGGAGTGGAAACACATTCTGTGCTGTCAGAACAACAAAAGTTTATTTCAAAAGGAAGAAACAGGAATATACATGGAGAAAGAAATAAGCTAAGAAGTGTAACACTGAAAAGACAGAGCAGAGTGTAAAGCAATGAGGGTAAAGATCAGTAAGACTCTCAGCTTCTGGCTCCTCATTTGGTATATTCTGTGGCTTCCTCCATGTCCTCTTTTTACTCTGAGGACTTTCAGTGTCCTGGGGTTTTGTGGATTCCTCAGGACTCTGAAATTTGTATTTGGACTTTCTTCAAGTTATTCGATTACAAGTGCTTTTCTTGGAGTTCCCTGTACGCTCGAGATCCTTGATGGAGCCCTGAGACTTCTTTTTGCTCTTGTGCACCTAATACCAACTCGGATTACCTGTATGTGGAGGATCCTGAAGGCTATCGAATGACTGTATTTAAAGTCGAGGAACCAACAGAGCCAGGATCCTACATCCACAACCAGCTGCCCAATGTCAAGGGTACGTCACCCTGCTGGAATCAAGTGGACATGATGAACCAGAAAAACAGAACTCGGGTAAATTTGTGACCTCAGAGAATGAAAAAAACTTTTAACGGAATGTTTAAAAGTCCAGTTCAATTAAAGCCTTATTTATTTATTCCATATGGTCCTGTTTAATGGAATAAACTCTCAGCTGTAACCTTTTCTCATCCCACTATGTTCTTATGGACAGCAATAATCTGTCTGTTTGCTTTTGTTAGTTACGACTGATATAGATCGTGCCACGTCGTATTCTATATTTCTGTTTGATTATCGTTTTAGATGCATTTACGAAGTATTAAAATCAATGTTTGACTGAAAGAAAGTAAACCCTCTTAATGATCCAATCTATTTCATTTCCAGATTCTACTGTTTGTCTACAACTTTGAACCACAGGCAGTTCTTTATTTCATGCCTACAAGTCTCTTCAAGGAGAATCACTTGGTAAGAACAGTCCTTGACCTTAGCACAACATCTTAGAGTCTGTTACCATGACAACAGAAGTCTCTTACATAACAAAGTGTCTGACTTTATAACCACGAAGATTGTGATTCCAGTCATAAACCTGACGCCAGCACCCACCCCGATGTCACGTCTCATTTGGTGACACAACATGACTAAAATCCTTTCGTAATACGCGTTGCTAAATGAACAAAATTTCTGAGCTTACTCTTATTTTTATGGAGAATTTAAATCAGACGGTTTGCTGATCATTTTGTGAAAATATTCTGGAGAAGCTGTGACGTCCATGGTCTGAGGAAGAAACTGTTCTAATAAAATAATAATCAGTTTAAATTTTCATACTAAATCAGACATGGGTAAACTACGCATGCCACATGCGGCCCATTAAATGTTTCAATCCTGCCCGCTGAACTTAAAAAAATTAAATAAACATACCTTTTTAGTTTTATTTCCCCTGCAAGTCTGATATTTCCTCACTAGATGGCGCACTGTAGATATATTGGTTTTGTTGAGAAAACAACAACACTGCTCCCATTAAAATGTGTGTGTCTCTGTGATGCCCACGTTGTCAAAATAAACATTGAGCACAGATACAGAAAGCCATTGGGCCCAATACACACACATAAACAAGCGTGTTAGATGTTAAAACAAGCAAAATGTTACATCAAGTGCGTAGATTTCAAACCTAGTGCCGCTAAATGCACGTTTTAAAGCGCTATCGCACTAGATTCCAGACCTAGCACCTGAAATTTGAAAATTTAATACTCTTGCTGTAACATTTCGCACTTGTTTAAAAGTCTAGCGCTTCATTTTATCGGTCTAATCTAGCGGTTACCAAAGCATGCTATCCATCTGATCCAGTTCCGGCCCCTTTGTCAAATGTTAAAACTCAATGTGGCCTGTGTGTCAAAAAGTTTCCAACCCCTGCACTAGACTATAGTGCCACAAAGTTAAATACCTTTTAATACTTCGATGAAAATTAACGTCTTCAATAAAATATTATTATTAGGTGAAATTTTTGAGCTTTAATGTTCAATTCAATTGGTGTCATAATTACGTAAAAAACTTTTATCTGTGTTCTCTTTCGCTTTTAATCAGATTTTTTTATATCGAGTTTCTCAGTTCACAAATTTGTTTTCTATTTCAAATTAAAGGCCTCCTTCCTTATTCTCAGTTTCTCTTGTCAGCGTAATGTTATTCTGGGGAGTTTAGTTTGTGTGTTTTCTAGGAAGAATCAAATTTTTTAAAAAAATATTTCTTCTCTTTCAGACGGTCACAGCCATCGTAAATGGAGGCATTGTTTATTCCCAGTCTGTCCCGCGGACTGATTGGAAGGATGGGGTCGTTATGGATATTAGTGCCTGTAGATCGGTTCTAGGACATTTCAGCCTCGGACATTTCAGCCACGGACATTTGGGCCAAAAACCTATTTTATGTAGAAAATTGTGATATTTATGATGTTTATCGTAAATAAACAGTTGCACTACAGAAAAGAATTGCTTTTAGTCATTTTTATCCCATTGGCTCAAATAAAAAATTCTGATATTTTTTTAAAATTCTGATATTTCACAAATAAAAAATTCTGATATTTTAAAAAATTCTGATATTTTATGTAAAAATTTTTATCGTAAATAAACAGTTGCACTACAGAAAATAATTGCTTTCAGTTGCTTTTAGTCATTTTTATCCCATGGTTCAAATAGCCTAGCCTAGTTTGCAGTTCTTCAAATGTCCGTGGCTGAAATCTCCGAGTCACCGTGGCTCAAATATCCTAGGTTGCAGTTTTTTGGCTCAAATGTCCGTGGCTGAAATCTCTGTGGCTGAAAAGACCGTTCACCCTGTAGATCAGGTGAGTTTACAGCAAAAAGAGACCTTGACCTGAAGCTATTTCACTGTTCTGATCTTGTGAATTTGTGATCACCAGGTAACACTACAGTCCTACCAAGTTCAGAGACCTACCAACCAGAAACCTGTTCCAAGCTGCTCTACGACCGGTCCGCCAACCTCACTGTGGTTAATGCATGTGGAGAGATGGAGCAGTGTCAGCGCAACGTCGGGTAATCATCAATGAGGATCAGGGCCTCATCTTGGCAGAGCTCTCAGACCTGATGTGTGTTTTCTTCTTCTTCAGATGTATCTAACGGTCCTCCATCACTGGTGTATGAAAGTCCTGATACAGCCTGATGCCTCAAATATGAAGTCAAAGGATGTGATGTCAATGACAGTATCTAAATAAAGTTTAATATCCAACAATGACCTTGGCTTCCTTATTTTAAGATTTATACGTTTTTTTTTGTTCTCTTTGGTGCTCTTTTATCAAAACTTCTCAATTGGACCAATGAGGTCTCCCATCTCCAACAAACCTAATGAGGTATTGTGAGGTGATTGATTCATTTCATTTGAATCAGATATTTTAAAGCTTTAACATACTGAAAACGTTCATTGAACCCACCTCAGGAAATGTTTTTCAACTCTTCTGGATTCAAGGTTCTTAAACCTTGAACGCTGGTCACTAACTTGGGAGCAGCGTTAGTGACCATGCTCCCACACTACATCACCCATGGTACGTCCATGTGTTTAAATTTCTATGTATACACTTACAAATCTCTGCAAAACCACATGGTGGAAATTTTTGGGTGGGACTGCTCAGTGAATAAGGCGACTGCCTTGTAATCAGAGGATTAGCAGTTCAGTCTCCCGCCCGGAGTTCATGCTGAGATGTCCTTGAGCAAGACACCGAATCCCCGACGTCTCCTGATGGTGGTTTGCTCCTTGCATGTCAGCTTCCACCATCAGGTATGAATGTGAGCTACAGTGTAAAGAACTGTCAGCATGGCTTCAAATACCCCAAAAGACCTCAACGTTCTTAAGAAAAACAGCCTGCTCGGTCCTTTCTTGTACAGATCCTTAGCCTGCTCTGACCAGTCCAGGCATTAACAACCTCGATGCTCTCTTCTTTAATTAGGACAGGTTGATGAAGGGGCTTCCTGCCAAAGTCAATGATCATCTCCTTGGTCTCGGAGGAATTCAGAACAAGACCATTGTCTCTGCTCCACGTGGTAACCTAAGTCAGAACGTGGAATGGACTGTGAGTAAACTATTTCTTCGTTTACGGTGATGTAATGGTCTTTCAGAGAAAAAAATAAATTAGTTGATATTAGAAAAAAGCCTATAAAACAAGTTGTTTAATGGATTTTTAAAAAGATCGAGATTGTCACTTTTTGTCAGTGGCCACATTCTGCCCATGTGTGGGTCAAATCGGTTTTCTCCGATTTGGTGCCTCCATAATGGCACCAAATAGTGTCTTAATGAGTGGAAGTATGGTCAATGAGTTCTACGGGTGAGAATCACGACTTGTTTAGAGTTGATGACTTATTTAGCATTATTTAACCTGTTGAACAAATCAACATCACCCTGAACACTCCGTGCACAAAGAGGAAGCAGAAGAGTGCAGGATTGTATCATCAGCATACATGGGTAAGAAAATTTCATCTTATTACAGAATGTATTAAAATAGCTTGTTCCTCTTTCCGTGTTACACTGCAGGTTTTTCAAAAACAATTTCACTACAAACAGAACTATTTGAATTCTCTTTTCTAAAGAATAAGCATAAATGGCACTCATTATGTCTGATAAAAAAATCAATGGTCATGTAGCCATGTTGTTAAAGGTTTGGAAACAGGTTTATGTGACTCTGAGATAGAGCTTTGTCTAATTCCTACCGAGAGACTCTCTTTGAAGAGGTTTGGAGGCATGAAATGAAGGACTGTTTGTGGTTCAAAGTCAACAAACAGCAGTATCTAAAAGTGAGATTAAGATAAGGAGATGAAAGGTGGAAAACTTTTGCCCGTTAAAGGGTTCCATTCCGTCGTCTTCCGCTCATCCAGGGTCAGGTAACAGGGGCAACAGCCTCAGACAAGAAGCCCAGGCTTCTCTCTCCCTGGATGCATCCTCCAGCTCACCCGGAAGGATCCCGAGTCGTTCCCCGGCCAGCTGTGGGACATAGTCTCTCCAGTGGGTCCGGGGTCTGCCTCTTGGTCTCCCCCTGGTGGGATGTGCCCAAAACACCTCAACAGAGAGGCGCTCGGGGGGCATCTGATCAGATGCCCGAGCCACCCCATCTGGCACCTCTTGACCTGGAGGAGGAGCGGCTCGACACCAAGCTCCTCACCCAATCTCTGAGTGAGAGCCCAGCCACCCTGCGGAGGAAGCTCATTTTAGCCGCTTGTATCTGCGATCTCATTCTTTCGGTCACCACCCACAGCTGGTGACCATAGGTGAGGGGAGGAACGTAGATCGACTTGTAAATCGAGAGCTTTGTTTTTCGGGTCAGCTCTTTCTTTACCACGACGGACCGATGCAGCATCCTAGTTATTGCTGACGCCGCACTGATGCGCCTGTCCATCTCCCGCTCCATCCTTCCCCCACTCGTGAACAAGACTCCGAGATACTTAAATTCCTCCACTTGGGGCAGAACCCTGTCCCTGACTCGCAGGGGGCATTACACCTTTTTTCGGGCGAAGACAATGGTCTCGGATTTGGAGGCGCTAATTCCCATCCTGGCCACTTCACACTCTGCAGTAAATCGATCCAGTGAGAGCTGGAGATCACAGTCCGTTAAAGGGTTAAATAGTGGATGTTAACATTTTTTCCCTAGTTTAAAAAAGCCGACTCAGTTTTGGTTTTTAGAATTGAACTAGTCAATCCCTACAAACAAAACTAGTTCATCTGTTTGGTTACCTTTTTAACGTGAGAATTAATACCCATTAACTCAGTTCAGGAGAGTATGATGTGAAATAAAGTTGAAGCTTTTATTAGAATCTTTTTTTTGCAGGCAGCCACACACTACCATATAATGACTAGTTTACCAAGTCACTCCACATACCATATTAAGAGTTCTCACTTGGTTTTTATTAAAAGTACACAGATCCAAATCCAAGTTGCACATCTTTATTAAGCCTTACTTCTTGTTTCTCAACCGAAACAAGATGTTCTAACACTTTTCATGCAATGTGTTGCAAAACTTAACATTCGTTTTTAATCCCAGAAGTGTTTGAAGATTTAAAGACAAGAGGTGGTCAACTATGTGGTTACACTTAAGAACAACGCTTTTAATTTGAGACTTTTTCTGGACACCGGTGCAGCAGGCTTCTACTTTTCAAACCATTTAGTATTTACACAAGTGTAGCGTGCAGGCTTCAGCTCTTACTTTACTTCCTCACAAGTCCCCCCCGCCACCCTTTATCATTTCTTTTCCAAAGGGCTTTGGACACAAGGAGAAATCAGAGTCAAGTAGTTTTGAGTCATGGAAACAACCAGGAGTTTACACACCAATGTCAAGACATTAACATTTGTCAACTTGGCCCTACAACGTAATGAATAAGCTCAAGTCTCTTTAGAGGAAGAGGCTGGATCCTTACCCCACAATTTGAGGCCAAAACATTGATGAAAATGTATAACTTTAGAGTGCATTGGTTATTTAACACATCAAAGGTAGCGTCAGGAACTTTATTCATCCGGGTTTTAGGGCAGTGGAGTACACATAGAAGAAGAGAGGGGTCAGGTTAGATTTGTTCCTGTAGAAATGTTTTCTCTTGAGTAACGATTACCCGACTTTAGGAGTGCACGTCTCCTTTGGTCCACATGCATAGACCACAGTAAGGATTAGGAATTCATAGTAAGGACCATGATAGAGCTACCGGCTCAGAGCCCTTGTTGAATAGTCACCTGATCTGCAGGCACTAATGTCCATGAGGACTCCGTCTTTCTTTTTGGAGAGGAGGGTCGACTCGGAGAAAATCTTCTCTCCATTACTGAAGACTGAAATGTTCTGATTCAAAGATGGCAGACAAATGCACAAAGAAAAAAAATGTCACATAAAGCCGCGCGGCAAGAAGTCTGAAACACTCAAAAATTTGCCGCGCGGCTTCACCCGCCGCCCCGGCTTTGAATGAAGACGGGGCGACGGGTGTATCTTTTAGAAACAACCCTTACCTTTTAGGAGAAGAATCAGCAGGATTTTTGTCCTGATGATGAAATAAGATGGTCAAGGCCAAAAAACTTGAGCTGCTTAAATACTAGAAACTGGATCTAAAGTGATCTTTACAGGGCAACAAGACACAGCTGATGCCCGTTAATGCCAAGGTGGTGAAACAAGGCAATCATGACGAGGCTGACAAAGAACAGGTGGATACCATTGGGGGGGTATTTATTTTATTTGTGAGACATAGGCAAGAAAACAAGATTTTTGAAATCAGTGACTTGAGAAATGGAATTAACAGCCAACCCTGAGAAGGTGGGAGACATTTTGGTACCCTTCAAATAATCACATAGTGTGTTCCACTAGTCGGTTCATTGAACAAAAGTTTTTCCAGGTAAATGAACTTTTTTTCCTTTCATTTCAAACAAGCTCAGTAGTTTTCCAAGTATGCATGTATTTTGTGGCGACACGGTGGCATAGTGGCCCCACAGAAAGAAGGTTGGGGTTCGTGTCCTAGGTGGGATGAGGTTTGACACACTGCCCTTTCTGTGTGGAGTTTGCATGTTCTCCCCATGTATGTGGGTTTTCTCCAATTTCCTCAAAAACATGCCTGATTGCCCCCATGATTTTGCCCCTAGGAATGAGTGTGTGGGGACCATGACAAACTGGTGACCTGTTTGGGGTTTGCCCTGCCACTCCTCCTAAAATCAGCTGGTGAAAAGTTCCTGCAACCCTGTTTGGGATTCAGAAGACTTCTTTCTTTAAAACCAGATATTTTAAAATTAATCAATGTTTTTTTTAAAGAATTTTGTGTTTTAAAACTCAGGTAAATACTTTCTGCTTGTGGACCCTAATGTCACCCTCCCTAAAAAGGCTTGTTGGCACAAAATGAAGGACTTCTTGTGGTCTGAAATTGTAGAGGCAAAATCTGAAAAGAAAAATAAAGTTGATTTTCAACTTCTCTTGAACCCTAGAAGGGTTACTAACCCACTCGAATTTTGTTGATCTGATCCAGGTGTTCTACTTCCATCGGGGGGCAGACTTGATGTTTGGGAGCCAGCTGTGGATGAAGGATCTCGTCCTTGATGCTGGTCACTGTGACTCTGTGGCCTTCAGGATCCTCCACGTACAGGTTCAGACTTCATGCTGAGTTGTTGAGAGATTACCAATGACTGAACATAGCAGGGGTATCCAGGGCCAGATCCAGGGTTTTCTAAAAGAGGCGAGGGGACGTGAGGGCATGGGCAAAGCCAGTATATGGGAGGCTGGGGGTACTCCTTCCAGAACATTTTAAAAATAAGAGTAATTTTTCTGCATTTTGGTGGCTCATTCGCTGGTCCTGCAAGGGGATAGCTTGACTAGTCCCCTTTCCTTTCTTCTTCTTCTTCTTCTTTTTTTTTTTTTTTTTTGTGGACCAAAAGGTTCTCCACGTCTCTTGTGGATCCACCCCTGGTGTCTAATTTGATAATTTATTGTGTTGCTTATTTTAGTTTGGTTGCAGAATCCGCTGGTCAAACATGAGTTGAAAATGTTCTTGATGAATAAATGACAGAATGAAAACCTTCACTGACACTCAGTGGTCGAGAAAGCTATTGCAGTCAGAAATGAACTGAACCTTATTGAGGTGTTCAGCAGCCAGCATGGTTTATCAAAATCCACCCCAAATCAAGGAGAATAAATATATTTGCTTGGAGTAGAGCTGTTGTTCCTCCGAGTCGAGAGAATCCAGATGGGGTGGTTTGGGCATCTGGTTAAGATGCCTCCTGAAAGCCTTGCTTTTGAGGTATTTTGGGCATGTGCCACCAAGAGGACACCCAGAGGTAGACCCTGGACCCAAAGTAGAGACTGTGTCTCACAGCTCAGCAGGGAACACCTCAAAATCCTCCTGGGTGAGCTGGTGGATGCAGCAAGGGTGAAAGAAACCTGGGTTTCCCGTCTGAAGCTGTTGGCCTCGTGAACCGGTCCCGAATAAGCAGAAGACAGTGGAACAGAACGGGAGAAAAAGAGTTTAAGGTAAGAACCCCATCACAGTCATAGCAGTTTGACCCAAAATACAAATATTGAAGACATGGAAGAAAAAACCCCCAACGTTCTTGCTCTGAGGCCACTGTACTAACTACTGAGGCATTGTGAAGTCAACCCAGACTATTTAAAACCGCAAAATATTTAAGATTTTGTAGTTTTATGTTTGTTGGTGACAACAAAGCTGAGTTTGACGTCTAATATCTGACTGACTAAACATGATTTTAAGTCGTTTTAACCCAAAACTATCAATCTATATGATTATAATCACATAGCAATCAAGAGTTAAGAAGGGGAACCTTGACCCTGGACAGATTAAGAGGTGTTGGTGATTCTATCTAAATAAATATATTCTTAAAACATAAACCACCTTCAAAATCTTAATAAAATATCATTTTGAGTTTTCTTTAAAAATCATAAAATCCAAATTTAAATCTGTTTCTAAGTATTTTTAATAAACTTTTGGTAAAATATACACAAAAATACAGGAAAAAGTGACATGAAATGACAAAGTCAACAAACAGCAGGATCTGAAAGTGAGATTAAGATAAGGAGATGAAAGGTGAAGAACTTTTGCCCGTTAAAGGGTTCCGCTCCGTCATCTTCCGCTCATTCGGGGCTGGGTTGCGGGGACAACAGCCTCAGACGGAAAGCCCAGGTTTCTCTCAACCCGCTTGCATCCTCTAGCTCACCTGGAAGGATCCCGAGTCATTTCCCGGCTAGCAGTGAGACATAGTCTCTTCAGCAGATCCGGGGTCTGCCACTTGGTCTCCTCTCGGTGGGATGTGCTCGAAACACCTCACCAGCAAGGCGCTCGGGGGGCATATTGACCAGATGCCCCGAGTACCCCATCTGGCACCTCTTGACCTGGAGGAGGAGCGGCTTGACACCGAGCTCCTCCTGGATGGCAGGATGGAGTGAGAGCCCAACCACCCTGCGGAGGAAGCTCATTTCGGCCTCTTGTACCCGCAAACTCATTCTTTTGGTCACCACCCACAGCTGGTGACCATAAGTGAGGGCAAGAACGTAGATCAACTTGTAAATAGAGAGCTTTGCTTTTCGGCTCAGCTCTCTCTTTACCACGCGGACCGATGCAGCATCCTAGTTATTGCTGACGCCGCACTGATCCGCCTTTCGATCTCCCGCAAGTGAACAAGACCCAGAGATACTTTAATTCCTCTACTTGGGGAAAGACCCTGTCCCTTACTTGCAGGGGGAATTCCACCCTTTTCCGGGAAAGCACCATGGTCTCGGATTTGGAGGCGCCAATTCCCATCCTGGCCGCTTCACACTCAGCAGCAAATTGAATCAGTAAGAGCTGGGATCGCGGTCCGTTAAAGGGTTAAATAGTGGATGTTTTAACATTTTTTTTTTCTTAGTTTAAAAAAGTGGACTTGTTGGTAGTTTTGGTTTTTAGGGTTAACTAGTCAATCCCTGCAAAGAGAAAAGTTCATCTATTTGGTTACCTTTGTAGCGTGAGAATTAATACCCATTAACTCTGCTCAGGATGTAAAATAAAGTTAAAGCTTTATTAGAATCTAGGTTTTCTGTAGGCAGCCACACACACTACCATATAGGGAATAGTTTACCAAGTCACTCCGCTTACCATATTAAGAGTTCTCACTTGGTTTTCCAACACTTTTCATGCAGTGTGTTGCAAAACTTAACACTTGTTTTCAATCCCAGAAGTGTTTGAAGATCTAAAGACAAGAGGTGGTCAACATTGTGGTTACACCCAAGCACAAGGCTTTTAATTTTAGACTTTCTGGACACTCATGGAAGCAGGCTGCTACCTTTCAAACCATTTAGTATTTACACAAGTGTAGCATGCAGGCTTCAGCTCTTACTTTCTCACAAGTTTGATTTTTTTTCCTCCATCATTTGTTTTCTAGAGGGCTTTGGACACCTCCCAAGGAGAAGTCCCAAAGTCAAGTAGTTTTGAGTCATGTAAACAACCAGGAGTTTACACACCCATGTCAAGACATTCACGTTTTTCAACTTGGCCCTACAACGTAATGAATAAGCTCAAGTCTCTTTAGAGGAAGAGGCTGGATCCTTACCCCACAATTTTAGGCCAAAACATTGATGAAAATTTATATCTTTATTTAGCGTGCATTGGTTATTTAACACATCACAAGTAGTATCAGGAACTTTATTCATCCGGGTTTTAGGGCAGTGGGGTACATCTAGAAGAGAGGGGTCAGGTTAGATTTGTTCCTGTAGAAATGTTTTCTCTTGAGTAATGATTACCCGACTTTAGGAGTGCACGTCTCCTTTGGCCCACATGCATAGACCACGGTAAGGACAGCAGTCTGGTCACAGATCAGGTTGGAGCAGTTGTCTGGCTGGAACTTCTCTTTACCCGGGAGAATCACCATATTATCTGGGGATTAGGAATTCATAGTAAGGACCATGATAGAGCTACAGGCTCAGAGCCCTTGGTGAATAGTCACCTGATCTGCAGGCACTAATGTCCATGAGGACTCCATCCTTCTTTTCGGAGAGTAGGGTCGACTCTGAGAAAATCTTCTCTCCATTACTGAAGACTGAGATGTTCTGATTCAAAGAAACGGCAGACAAATCCACAAAAAGAAAGTCAAATTTTGTGACCCTAGTCTACACATTATTCAGAGGTACAAAAAGTTAGATTTTTTTTTTTATAAAAGTCACTTTAAGCTGAATAAAGAGAGAAGGACTTACAATGCGACTCTCCATGAAGAGACTGGTGGGCCTGAAATGAACAACTGCTTGTGGTCCGAAGTTGTAAACAGACAACAAGATCTAGAAGGCAAATAAAAAGTTATCAACTTTTCAGAAGCCCAGTTTCAGCGGCATTGAGAAACCTACCCTTGTTCGGTTTTTCTCATCCAGCAGTTCCACTTCCTTCCTGCATGGAGAAGAAGCCTTGATATTGGGCAACTGGATGTGGATGAAGGATCCCAGATTAGTCACCTCACGGAGGTTAGTCTCCACTGCATGGTCACCATTAGGATCCTCCAGGAACAGGCAGTCCGGGTTGGGTTCAAAGGTGCAGAAGGCCCAGTGAGAGTCATTATGACTGATCTAAATGTAGCAGGTGGAGTATTTTATTGCATGGTTTTTAGAAGTAGTGCATGTCATGTGCATCAGAGGACGATGCAGTGGTTAATAATTTTTTCAGGGCGTTGAGCCGTTTTATTAGGTCACTCTGAGGAGATCACGACACCCTTTAGTAGAAACAAGGAACTGGCCTTCAAAAAATAAAAGAGCAGAAGGTTTCTGGAACCTCTTACCTTCATGTTTGGAGAGTCACGTCCAAAGAAGGCAACATGGCACTGGAAGGTGTTTATTTCTGCTCCGGGGACAATCATGGACAAGTACACATCCAGCTGACTGGCAGCCACTGCAACGAAAAGATCATGTGAGGAATGGTGAGTACGTAACTGAACAGATCCTCTAGAAACAACCATTACCTGTTAGGAGAAGAATCAGCTGGATTGATATCCCCATGATGAAATAAGATAATCAAGGCCAAAAAACTTGAGCTGCTTAAATAGTAGAAACTGAATCTAAAGTGATCTTTACAGGGCAACAAGACACAGCTGGTGCCCGTTAATGCCATGGTGGTGAAACAAGGCAACCATGACGAGGCTGACAAAGATCAGGTGGATGTCATGAGGGGGGACATTTAATGATATTTGTGAGACAAAGGCAAGAAAACAAGATTTTTGAAATCAGTGACTTGAGAAATGGAATTAACAGCCAACCCTGAGAAGGTGGGAGACATTTTGGTACCCTTCAAATAATCACATAGTGTGTTCCACTAGTCGGTCCATTGAACAAAAGTTTTTAAACCTCTCTCTTCCAAGTAAATGAACTTTTTTTCCTTTCATTTCAAACAAGCTCAGTAGTTTTCCAAGTATGCATGTGTATTTTGTGGCGACACAGTGGCAAAGTGGCCCCACAGGAAGAAGGTTGGGGTTCGTGTCCTAGGTGGGATGAGGTTTGACACACTGCCCTTTATGTGTGGAGTTTGCACGCTCTCCCCGTGTAGGTGGGTTTTCTCCAATTTCCTCCAAAAACATGCCTGTTAGGTTGATTGCACCCTATGATTTTGCCCCTAGGAATGAGTGTGTGTGGCCCCATGACAAACTGGTGACCTGTTTGGGGTGTACCCTGCCACTCCTCTTAAAATCCGCTGGTAAAAGCTCCTGCAACCCTGTTTGGGAATAAGTGGTTCAGAAGACTTCTCTCTTTAAAACCAGATATTTTAAAAGGAATCAATCTTTTTTTTTTTTTAAAGAATTTTGTGTGTTAAAACTCAGGTAAATACTTTCTGGTAGAGGACCCTAATGTCACCCTCCCTAAAGAGGCTTGTTGGCACAAAATGAAGGACTTCTTGTGGTCTGAAATTATAGATTTGAAGCAAAATTTGAAAAAGAAATAAAGTTGATTTTCAACTTCAGCTGAACCCCAGAAGGGTTACTAACCCACCCGAATTCTGTTGTTCTGGTCTTGTAGTTCTACTTCCATCCAACATCAGGAGGCAGACTTGATGTTTGGGAGCCAGCTGTGGATGAAGGATTTCGTCCTTGATGCTGGTCACTGTGACTCTGTGGCCTTCGGGACCCTCCACATACATGCAGGTACGATTAAATGTGGGGATACTGTAAAAAACAGTGGGAGCTGTTGTGAGTAACCTGCAAGAAACATGAAGGAGGGTTCAGACTTCATGCTGAATTGTTGAGAGATAACCAATGACTGAACATAGCAGGGGTATCCAGGGCCAGATCCAGGCTTTTCTAAAGGGGGCGAGGGGACGTGAGGGCATGGGCAAAGCCAGTAGCCTATATGGGATGCAGGGGGTAATCCTCCCAGAACATTTTAAAAATAACAGTAATTTTTCTGCATTTTGGTGGCTCATTCGGTTGTCCTGCAAGGGGATAGCTTGACTAGTCCCCTTTCCTTTCTTCTTTTTTTTTTTGTGGACCAAAAGGCCCCCCACGTCTCTTGTGGATCCACCCCTGGTGTCTAATTTGATAATTTATTGTGTTGCTTATTTTAGTTTGGTTGCAGAATCCGCTGGTCAATCATGAGTTGAAAATGTTCTTGATGAATAAATGACAGAATGAAAACCTTCACTGACACTCAGTGGTCGAGAAAGCTATTGCAGTCAGAAATGAACTGAACCTTATTGAGGTGTTCAGCAGTCAGCATGATTTACCAAAATCAACCCCGAATCAAGGAGAATAAATATATTTGCTTGGAGTAGAGCTGTTGTTCCTCCGAGTCGAGAGAATCCAGATGGGGTGGTTTGGGCATCTGGTTAAGATGCATCCTGAAAGCCTTGCTTTTGAGGTATTTTGGGCATGTGCCACCAATAGGACACCCAGAGGTAGACCCTGGACCCAGTGTAGAGACTGTGTCTCACAGCTCAACAGGAAACACCTCAAGATCCTCCTGGATGAGCTGGTGGACGCAGCAAGGGTGAGAGAAACCTGGGTTTCCCGTCTGAAGCTGTTGGCCTCATGACCCGGCCCCGAATAAGCAGAAGACAGTGGAACAGAACGGGAGAAAAAGAGTTTAAGGTAAGAACCCCATCATAGTCATAGCGGTTTGACCCGAAATGCAAACATTGAGGACATGCAAGAGAAAATCTGAAGAATTCATTGTCTTCTTTTGCCCCAAGTGGGGAAAAAGACCTGAGAAGGCCAAAAATAATCAATGACTTCCAGAGTGGATTGATTGTGACCTGAGCTTACATTAACAGCTGTTGGAACTGTTGACCTATAAAGTGCCGGCTGTTAGAAAGATGGATGAGAAGAAGACATCCAGGTTGGATGTTGGTGGCATGATGCTGAGCTTCAGTAGATGTGAGAAGTTTGTCACTGGTACAGACTTACATGGACAAGAAACAGAGACCATAAGAAGGATCCAGACGAGGAAATTACTAGGACAGTTGGGATTGATTTTGGAAACAGAATGGACACGGGTGGGAGTGAATATTTTCTTTCACAAGAGGATGGAGCACCCCTTCCTGAGCTAATTTTAGTGTTCTGTATACGTTTGTTTTCAAAAGAACTAAGCTCTTCATTTGTCAGGTTTTTTTTTCTCAAAAAAGAGACTTTTGAATATTTTATTGAGTGAACTTTGGAGTTGCAGGTGTTGTTTTGGCCACTCGGTGGCACTGTGGTATCACAGTACACAGGGAAAAGTCTTCTGTGTTTGAGACTGGTTCATGTTCTTAACAAGTGATTGGTCCGCCTTTCAGATTGAAAAAAATAACAAACATAAGTTTTTCTAATGATGTTTATTTGACTCAGGTCATTGTTAATGAACCATGATATTGATTTCATACAACAGACTGGTTCTTTCTGTGGAAACAGTCTGACCTCACAGCTTTGAGGTTCACTTACTCCATGGTGGGGAAGTATTTTTTGTTTTTTGCTTTGACCAATCTCTGTGCACAAGCTGGGACCACACGTGACGTCTATAACACATCCGAATAATTAGTGTAATTTGGCAAAGACAGCGTAAAAGCACACTTTTCCTTTTAGTAGCAGCAGGGCAACCACATCTTTCCCCAGCATAAAGCTTTCTTAACATTGTCTTTAAATGCTCAAGCTCTGGAATTGTTGCCAACGTCGTCCGTAAAGCATGTTCGAACCCATTTTTTCAGCTATCAAACTACAAACATAGCCCTGACGGACACTTGTGTTCATATCATGGTGTCATCTCTGTTTGCTGATTGAGCGGATGTTTCTTATCGCTACAATGATAAGCTAATGCCTGCAATCCCTGACGTAGTTCTGGGAGTAAAATGAAATTGAGCGGAGGGCCGACGGTGGCACCAGCCAATAAAATTGGTCCTTTGAGAATAAAATACGAATGTCTTTGTTCCATCGTCCCAAGGCTTTCCTGGGCTAGCCATGAGATGTAGAGTCTCCGGCTCTTATCTTAGGGGTATTTTCTCTAAACACATCACCATCGAGGCAGCAGAAGCATTGTGATCATATGTCTGAACCACCCCATCTGGCTCGAGCTTTGATTTTGGATCAGTTCATTCTTTACCAACACAGATGAATGCAGTGTCCTAATTGCTGCGGTTGCCACACTAACCCGCCCATCAACCTTCCCTCACTTGTGAGCAAGACCCCGACAGACTTGAACTCCTCATTAGGCACAGGGCTTTTCCCCTGACCTGCTGCTTAAAAGATGAACAAAGGAGATGAAAGAGAAGATTGTCCTTCTGTGGTTATCAAAAGTAAATTTTTGGGTTGACCTTTGACTTGCCAAAACAATATAAAGGTTAAAAGGAGGATTTTTAAGCCACATTTTTTGTGAAGTTAAATCCTTTCCCCAAATCTTGATGGTACTACTTCCTTAATGCTTTCAAACTAAAATGATCAATTTGACCGCTTCAGAAATGCTTACTAAGCACAAATAATCTTGACAAAAAACAAACAAAAGACTGGTCATTCAGTACAAGCGACTTTTTTTTGTAAAAGACGTACACCTGCCGGTGCTTGAATAAATTGGGTTTCGACACAAACTTTGATTCTATTGTAAAAATTCCTTTTAAGAACAAGAACAGATTGGTTTGAGTCATTCAAGTTTGTTTGGTTTAGGTGCTAAAAAACCAGTCGGTTCATCTACAGTTGGTATTGAGTTGGTACTGTGAAGCCAACCCGGACTATATAAAACCACAGAATATTTAAGATTTTATAGTTTTATGTTTGTTGGTGACAACAAAGCTGAGTTTGACATCTAATACCTGACTGACTAAACATGATTAAGAGTCGTTTTAACCCAAAACTATCAATCTATATGATTATAATCACATAGCAATAAAAAAAAAAGAAGAAAAGAAGCCAAAAAAGAGTTAAGAAGGGGAACCTTGACCCTAGACAGATTAAGAGGTGTTGGTGATTCTATCTAAATAAATATATTCTTAAAAGATAAACCACCTTCAAAACTTTAATAAAATATATTGAGTTTTCTTTAAAAATCCTAAAATCCAAATTAAAATATGTTTCTAAGTATTTGTAATAAACTTTTGGTGAAATATACACAAAAATGCAGAAAAATACCTCTTTTAATTTTAAATGCATAAGACTCCTAGCTTTGCACATCAACTCACGGCCCCCCCTTTAAAAAATCTTGGATTCACCCCTGGGATCCCGCGTAAAATCGGACCTGGTGAGTTTTAGTTTGAAAATCCAACACAGGAAACGGGATTAACAGTTTTGTTCGATTCTCCCGCGGAGCAGCAGAGCGAGTGGAAAGAGAGAGAGAAAAAAAGAGGAGGAGAAAATCCTGTAGACAGACAGACGGGCAGACAAACAGACGGACGACGCGAGAAGAAAGAAAAAATGTGGGATTATCCGCTGGATCGCGGAGCAAACATTCCGTTTTCTTTTTATTCTGCTGAGATTGTTTTATTCTCCTGATTTTTGAATAAGTTTTATTTCTAACCTTCCGTCTCCGCTGCTCCGCGCGTGTTTTTTTTTTCTCGCATCACTTTACGATTGGCTCTGCGTGCGTTTGCGCTGCAGATCGATAAGGATGATGGATTTATGGATTTATTTCTACGGATGGATTCAGGATCTGAGGAGATAAAAGTGGAGATTTGGATCTAAGGAGCAGCTCAGTAAGTTTCTGACTCTGTCAAACTTTTTATATTTAAGTTGTAAAAACTACGAATAGAAAATGTGTGTGTGTGTGTGTGTTTTTTCCGTTGGGAAGAATCTTTCTGTTTTTTTTCTGTGCTTCTTTGAGACATTTCTCTTAGATCTTTAGACTTCCAAAAGTTCTTGAGATGTTTCTGTTCTGATCTCAGTCAGGGGGTGACACTGCTTTGGACTTGTTGGTCAGGACTCAGGAGAGAATCCATTCCTCGTTTCATTTATTTGTCAGAACCATTGAGGTTCTATTTCTGAGCTTCTATTTCTTGCCATTTTGAGCTTTAGGTTCTTTCAACTGGGAAAAACCATTCCCACCAGTAGGCCTGTTAAAGTCCTAGTTCTAAGCGGGATCCATATCTCTATCAAACCCGTTGAGGTGGAGAGATCTCCACCACTTCATCAAATTTTGTGAGGTCTTGGTTTTGGGGTTGAAGCCATCCTACAATCAGACCTGCTGTGGTCTTGGTTGTAGAGTACATCTATTTCTTTACAAGATGCATTGAGTTCGTTGAGCAGGAAGGGATCCTTCTAAGAATGAAGTCTTGGTTCCACACCAGATGGCTCTATCCATTAGACCTGCTGAGCTTCCAGTCCAGACAGGATTCTTTTCTCTTTCTGTTCGGATTATCAAAGTTCTTCTACAAGAAAGGAGCTAACACCCATCATGACTGTCAGAGCCCAGATTCTTTAGAGGATCATTTCCTCCATGAACACCTTCAAGACTGGACCCATCCTTTCCATCAACCTGCTGACATTCTGGTTGTAGGAAGAATCTGCCTTTCCAATAGATCTTTAAGGTTCAGAATCAGATTATTTGAAGTTCATGTTCTGGAGAACAAGCATCTATCCATCAGATTTGGTGAGATCCATCTGAACGAGAAGGGTCCTGTGTACCGTAAGGGGTCTATCCCACTATTTAATTTGTTTAGTACTTACTTTGAGAAAACATTTATGTACTCAGTGGATTCGTTTTGGTCTGAAGCCATTTCTACAGCCTTTTCTACAACAAATTTGAAAAGATCCTGCTGGTGTGGAAAATCCATCCCTTCTCCCAATCATTTAAAGTCTGCCTTAGTTTTAGGGAGTTTCTGTCTTCCCAAGAGATTCCCGGTTTTGAAAGAATCCCTTAGACTTATTTCCATTGAGCCCGAGTCCAAGTCATCATAGAAAGACTATTGTTAAAAACTCCAGGAATGACCCATGACAGACTGGCGACCTGTTCGGGGTGTACGCTTCCCCTCGCCTTAAATCAGCCGGGATGGGCTCCGGCACCCCCGCAACTCTGCAAGGGATAGAACGGTTAAGAAGGTGACTGACTCCAGAAATGAACCAATCAGACCTTCGAGTCTGTAGCTTACCCTCATTTTATTGGCGTATCTTCATGTTTGACACCTTGTCGTCTTTGAGTTTTCTAGTTATAGTAAGATTGAGTTTTCCAAGAGTTTCTAATACAGTGGTTTATTCTAGATTAAAAATCCAATAGTTTTTGTGTTTTTATGCCTGCGCCCCAGAATATGGAGGAAGTAGTAAGTAGTCAGACCGCCCGTGTGTCCGTCTGTGCTTTTGTAACAATTTTGTGGACACAATCACAACAGTACAGTTGGTGATTAAACAGCATGTGGAATAATTATGTTCAACGCTTTAGCGGCATCATGTACTTGTCGGATTTAAAAGAATAAAATGTTGTACTTTTTTTGGTTAAAGGTGGCAGTCTTGTGAGCATGGAAGAGCGAGGGTGTTGGACCAAATTTCTGATTCTTGAGTCTTGAATTGAATTATAGCTGGTCATCTTCAATTTTCTCTGTTCATCTGGAATGAACTGTTACCAGTGCTTTGAAGTGCTTTGTATATTTGTGTTGCCAGTGGTTACGATGATCATCATCTGGGCTGATTGATTGCGTGACGTGGGTGACTTGCCCTTCTAAGATCAATAAAGTTGTCTTGAATCTCGGACGTGCTGCCGTGTAACCATCGGTGATGTGATCTACTGATAGATGAAATCTATAAATCATGGTCGGCCTTCTCTGAAGCTCATTCCCAGCAACCATTGGTATCGGCCATCTCTGATCTCACAGCCTGGCAACAGATCTATGAAGTCTGTCTCCTGTTCCTTAGGGGCGGTAGTAGGAACCTTTTACTTATATAGAAATGTTTTCGTAGCCATTCCCAGATTTTGTTAAGGAGCCAGATTCCTGGGAAGTCACAGAGGAAGCAGAATAATCCATTTAATGCTTTGTATTTGCAGCCTGTCCCAGAGTGTTTCCACCCACCAGCTTTATGTACTGGTTGCAGTGAAGATAGATGCTGAGGCAACGGATATGTCTTAGAAGATGAGAATTTCTCATGCAGATGAGGTTAAAGAGGACCAGATTAATTTTTAAATAAGTCTGATTGATGTACCGACCCTGCGGATCGTAAACAGAAAGACACACATCCAATCATCTGCTAACTCTTTATTCCTTTCTGTGGATATTTTCACGTTTCTCTCTGTATATAAACTGGTATCGTTACTGTTCCACTAAAAGTTTTTCAGACTCCTTTCCTATTATTTTAGGTAGAGAGAATAGATGTATAAAATACTCCTTTTCCACCAAAATGTCAGACCAAAGAGATTGGGCTGGGACATAAATAGATTACATTTTTTTGGGCGGCATGGTGGCACAGTGGTGAGCACAGTGGCCTCACATTTTAAGTCCCGGAGTAGGGACGAGGCTTGAAACACTTGCCTTTCTGTGTGGAGTTTGCAGGTTCACCCTGTGTATGTGTGGGTTTCCTCCAGGTACTCTGATTTTCTCTCACCCTCCCAAAACATGCATATTAAGATGAGTGGCCGGTACCAAATTGCCCCTAGGAGTGAGTGGGTGGGTGAATGGTTGTATGTGTGTATGGTTCCGCGATAGACTAGTGACCTGTTTAGGATGTACCCTGCCTCTCGCTTTAAATCAGCCAGGATAGGCTCCTGCACCCGCCGCAACCCTATTAGGTAATAAGCGGTTCAGAAGAGAAAGGTTGTTTTTTTTCTGAAAATCAATGAACAAAATGAGTTTTTTACATGTTAGGAGAACTTGGCCCACTACGTTTTAAACTGCTATGCTAGCTGAGCGCATCTTAACTCTGCAGATTCACATGCATGAGAGCAACTGAGGGAAAGCTGAAGCTTCTACCAAAGAAAGATGATGTCGAAAATTTTCTTGCATTTTAAATCATACACCAAGTCGGGCTGCTACTCAGAGTTTAGCATTCTTTAAACCTGCAAATGGTCACCTGTCGTTTTGATGCTAAATCAAGGTTAGCTTAATAAAGTTACTGTTGTGCTGTTTTTATCGTCAGATTGTTAATGTTAAACTAGAGCACCAATGTTTTATGGGTGGAGACGGTGGCCGCGTGGTTAGAGCGTCCGCCCGCGGACCGGAAGGTCGGGGGTTTGCGTCCCACGGAGAGCACGTCTAGGGTCCTTGGAGAAGACACCTAACCCCCGCTTCTCTCACCATTGGCGCCATTGAAGGGCAGCCTGCTGCGGTGTAAGGAGTGCAGCAAACAAATTTCCCCGGTTAGGGATGAATAGAGTAATTCATTTATTTTATTTATTTATTTTATGTTAACAACCTGTAAAGCTTGAAGACATGTTAAAGTTCACAGTTTAATAAATTGTATGTTTACAATCATGGTTGTAAACTATGCACAAGCTCGGCCGCTCGAGCTTGTGGAGGAAGCTCAATTGGCCGAATTGACCTTCCTCCACAGGGTGACTGGGCTCTCTCTAGGAGATAGAGTGAGGAGCTCTGAGTGGAGCTGTTGCTCATCCCGGTCGGGAAAAGCCAGATGGGATGGTTTGGACATCTGGTTAGGATGCCTCCCGAATGCCTTGTTGGTGAGGTGTTTCAGACACGTCCCACATGAAGAGACCAAGAAGCAGACCCTGGACATGCTAGAGAGACAGCTGGACAGATTACCCAGAGTACCCAGGCAGATACTCTGGCTCCGCCGGGTACTCTGGATTCCGCCCTAGATAAGCGGAAGATTATTGAACGGTTTGTTGCAAAATACCAGAATGTTAAGATGAATAAGATTAATTAAGATTAATTAGGTGTTGCCCTGGGCGGCTACCTGCTGCAGTGCTTCCTGTTACTTTGGCGTTTAACCGCCAACTTTTGTTGAGTTTCTGTCTCTTCTTCTGGCCATGTTTTGCTTCATTTCTGAGATTTCATTTTGAGCACACTTTGGATCTCTTTTTGGACTTTGTTGTTTTGTGTTGGACAGCTTTTTTTTTTAGCATTCGTTCGACTAGCTCCAAACAGCTAGGTGGTTATGGAGTCATTCTGCTGTTGACATGCGTGACCAGCTGCTGGCTCTTGAAGCCATTGTGGCTGAAGGAGTTGGTTCAGTCCCTGGGTAGCTGAGGAGAAGGAGACAATCTGGAGGAGGTGCTATGGGTTCTGTGTTTTTGCGGTTGCTCGCTTGAGGAACCGGAGTCGCAGACTCAGACCCAGTGAAAAACACAGAGACCAGTTTGGTGTTCTTCACTGCGGCCAGGCTTTGTAGACCCATTCCGGACTCCAGCTTTTGGGTTGCCAGGTTGGACACAGTGCGACCGGACTAGGACGCCGGTGGATAGGGACGATGGGGCAATGAGGTGTTTACACTGCAGCACTCAAATTTCCCATCGGGGATTACTAAAGTATATTCGATTCAGTTACAAATAGAATGTTGTATGTGTTAATGTATTTTGTAGGCCACATTAAATCCACTGTGCCCGCGCTGGCTCTCAGGAGCTTCCCTGTGGTTGTCATTTTTTATTAGTTTCGTTTTTTGAACCGCTTACCCCAAACGGATCGCTCTTCAGACAGCATGTCAACCCCAAAGTGAAAAAGGAATCAAATGAAACTTGTCTTTTTTTCTCATTTTGTTTTCTCTGTTTTTGAGTTGAGCAGAAAAAAATTGATTAAAGTCGGAAATTGGATTTTATTTTTAGGCCATATCATCCAGCGATACAAAGAAGAACAGAATGGTTCAGTAAACCACCGTCTCTGGTTTGGTTATTTTTTGAGCTTACCCTACCTCAGTAGGCTGGACATATGCCTGCTCATTAAAGAAAAGCTTCAAAACAATGCGACATAATGTTAGTTTGAACTTTGCGAATGTTGATCAACCCAACGTTAACTCTCCAGAGAGCTGCCTGTTCGAGGCGGCCGAGGAGATCCATTGTCATTTCTTTGGCCGAAAACACAAACATTTCTTGTCTTTTCTTGTGCGAGTTGTATTGTTTGTCATTTTGTCTTGATTCCAAATGTGAAGTGTAATTCTTTTTGTTTGCCGTCATTCCTTCTGCTACCTTTCACCATCTTAATGACTGAAGGGTGTAATCACATTAAACCAGCGGTGATATATAAACCAGTAAAATGTGATGAGTCATAAAAACCTTTTGCGTGTGTCTTGGGTATTTTTATCTGAATCTACCTGATTGTCTAATGAAGCCTGAACAAGAAACCTGCTGAGCTAAAGCAGCAGGTGATTAATCAATGATAACTTTGCTTTTCATTGTGCGACTCCACGGGATGCAAACCAATGGTATTTTACTGATTACTTTCTTACCGACAAGAAACTCCCAATATTTTCTTGGTTTAAAAAATGTGATTGCTTAACAATAGGATAGCAACATGGCGGAATGAGTCGGAATGAGACTCCTAAACATCTGTCTTGATAACTGCTGCTACTGTCTAACAACGCCTGTCCTCCGTTTTTAAGGTCCATTCATGGTGGGTGGGCAGTTAAGTATTTTTTCTCATCCAGCTGTCGCGGTATCCGTCTTCATACTTCTAGTCTCAGATGAATCGTTTATTTAAGCGGACACACCGCGGTAGTTCTTCAACAATCTTAACGTTTAGAGTTGACGTTACCTCTTTGCAGAAAGTTTTATTGATGTTTTCCCGCAACAACAAACCAATTGACGCAACATTATGCAATTCCAATTCCATTTTATTTTTATTTTTTAAAGAGTTTTACACACTTTTGACCAAAAAACATACATACAATAAATTAACACAAGACCCAGGTCAAATTCTGCAAATGAATTTTCCTGGAACCTGATCCAGGAAAAGATCTCCATGGCTTTCTATGTTTGTGAGGACCTTGCTGGACAGTCCAGCTTGCAAAACCCTGGAACGAATCTTCACCGTCCTCACTGGGATGGTTGCTTAAGGCTAGTATGTCCACACAAGTATACAAAGACATGAACACAAACACACACGTGGCTGTCCTTCAGCAGTCTGCAGATAAGAGCCGTTATTGAAATCCCAGCTCCCTAACAGCCATCAATTACCCTGTGTGTGTGTATATGTGTGTGTGTGTGAGGCAGCGCTGATGCGTTTTTCTCTCCGCTGGATTATGAGTTCCTCGGGAAAAGAGGCGACGTGCCTTATCAGCCTTTCGGTTAGCTGATAAAACACACATGTCAGAGCTCGAAACAGAGCGCAGTGTGTGCGCGCACAGCAGGAATGTGTGTAAACCCCACACCAAGCTCCAAAATCTAAGCTTAGAAGAAAAACACAAAATGCTGAACAAATTCACGCAGACCGTGAATCTACCACCAGCTTTGTTGCCAGAGCTTCTGCTGTGTTTCGGTCTTTTTACGATAATATTTTCTTCAAATTTCTTATCACTTCGTCAGAGCAGCTAAAGGAGCGTCACAGAAGGGTCACCGCCCACATCAAGAAAAGGCTGCGTCCCTTTTCTTGAGAGAATCGCCAGCTATGTTTTTAGGATTGCGAATACAAGCGCTCCAAATGAGTTTCCCTGGCTCGATGACCAGTTCTCCTTGGGAGAAAAGGTGAGAAGGTTGCCCATGTAGGAGATTAGATCGGAGTTGCTGATTCTCTGGGTGGTTTGGGCATTTATTTAGGAAGCCTACCCGGTGAGGTCTTCCATTCTAATCCCATGAGCACAAAGTACCCAGAGCATGCTGGAGGGAATATTTTTACAAAGCGGAAACAAAACACCCTGGGTGGTGCCCCTATGACCAAATTCTAGATGAGCGAATAGGTTAAGGAGATTTGGTCTGAGCAAGTATTTTCTTCTTGGGAGGAAGAAACCATCTGATATAAATGTTCCCTGTAGAAATGATCCGAGTTCGTTGTGCAGCAGTCTGCACGTAAGCCAGAAAACAGTAGATGTGACTCGAAGCGAGAGTGAAACCTGCTGAGCAGCTGTTGTCAGACGCCCGCCTGCTCTGCTTCCGGTTGGTCGCAAACCTCAGCGTGGTTTCAGCCTGACCGACTTCGTGTGGTTTCTCTCTCCATCTGTAGAGCGGCGTCTTCCAGTCAGACGTTGGTGTCTGAAGCAGAAACCAGAGGAGGGCTGGTCCGCAGCATGGTGAGGTTAAAGATCAGCCCCAGTTTGTTTTTCTCTCCTGCTGCTTCCACCACACGCAGACCTCAATCTGAAACCATAAACATCACGGAGCGCCCCGACTTCACAGCTTCACAGTTTAGCATCGCTTCATGGGGATTTTAATGCACGAGAAAATGAACCGAAAAGCTTTTTTGTTAGTTTGTATTTGTGCGCGTTTTAGCTATTTTATATATTCAAGATATCTAAAAATTTTGTGTAAAAAAACCTTAATTGAAATGAAACACACAGAAAATATTAAAATCCAATTGACTAGAAAAAATCATTTTGATATTAAACAATGCTGTCTTCTTAAAGCGACCCTTTTTTCTCATTAAAGCTGTAAGAGGGTGGATTTTGGGCTTGTTTTAAAGATTTATTAGTCTGTGGAACCTCAAGTTTCCAGGAAGAGACGTGGAGGTCTGATCGCTTATAGTGGGGAGCTTTGTTCTGGCACTGAGTTGGTAGGATGAGTTCAGGGAGCAGAGGGAGTGTGTTCCTGTGTGGGGAGTGAGCAGTTCACGGGGTGGAGGTATTTCCATAGATGTAATCGTGGGTAATGAGGCGGATTTTATATTGGAGCTTGACAGGACTGAAGGTTTTGACCGATGTGGTCGTATTTCTTTGTTCTTACCGCCAACTGGAGTTTCTGTTTGTCTTACCAATGAGTAGAAAGTTGCCCGAGACAACATGAGAACTGTCATGAAAGTAGCTGTAAGCCCTTTACGCGGGATAGATATTAACCCACACACCTTTGTGATTAGGGGAAAACAGTGGCATGGTTTTTAGTGACTTCTTTGCAAAGGAAGTTTTCTGGATATTATGAACTTCATAGAGTTGGATGATATGGCTTAAAAATGAAATCTCAAGTTTTTACACATGACTTATTTTCTGGTCCTAGCAGGTTTTTATCCGCTCAGTCGAAAAACAAGTTGAAAATGACCAAAGTCTCAAAACAAGTTTGAACTCATTCCTATTTTTACTTTTTGGTTAAAATCCAATCTGACTAGAAACAAATCTTTTTATTTGCATAATTCCAAAATTGAATATACAAACATTAGGGTTAACCCTAACCATACCCTAACCATACCCTAACCCAACCCTACCCTAGCCCTGCCCTACCCCTGCCCTACCCTAACCCGAACCCAACCCTAACCCTACCCTAACCCTAACGCAACCCAAACCCTATCCTAACCCAACCCTAACCCAACCCTAACCCAACCCTAACCCTACCCTACCCCTACCCTAACCCAACCCAACCCTAACCCAACCCTACCCTAACCCTACCCTAACCCAACCCTAACCCAACCCTACTCCTACCCTAACCCAACCCCTACCCTACCCTGACCCAACCCAACCCTATCCTAACCCAAACCTACAAAATTTTCATATATAATTTGAATATACAAATGAGTGTTTAGACAAGACGATATGTAGTGCTGGGTGGAATTATCAATATTTTATACCACAATACTTTTCAAAATTATAACTGCTTCCTGGTATCTGGTGATTTTTGGCCAATGGTAGACCCTCTCAATTTAGCAGTCGACCTACGTTCCAACCCCCACCTATGGTCACCAGCTGTGTGCGATTACCGAAAGACAAGATCATGGATACAAGCAGTCAAAATGAGCTTCCTCCGAAGGGTGGCTGGTCTCTCATTCAGAGATAGAAGGAGGAGCTCTGCTATCCGTGAGGAGCTCGGAGTACTAAAGTTTTTCTGGGTCCCTGAATGCCTTGCTGGTGAGATATTTTCGGCACTTCCCACCGGGAGGCGACCCAGAGGCAGACCCCGAACTCGCTGGAGAGGCTATGTTTCACAGCTGGACAAGGAACACCCTGGAATCCCCCCGGGTGAGCTGGAGACAAAGCTTATGAGATTGGAGTAGTCTTTATGAAGATATTCTATTGTTGATATAGTTTTAATAAAGATGCAAAGCCCCAAAATGATAAATGGTTTCAGTAGGAGACGTGGGGATTCACTTGGGATTAGAATTATCAGTAGAGTTGTGTTGGTGTAAAAACGCTCATTCATTTGCAGAAGAAATTTAAAAACGAGGCTGATTGGTTGGAGAAATAAATTAATGGAGTACTCCGACACATTAAAATTGCTTAACATTCATAAATAAAACTGATCCTGGACTAAAATGGTCTTTAAATCCAGATGTAACCATGTCTACAACAATCATAATCACTAACATCCAAACCAGATATGGACTTTTAAAAATCCTCCTAATAATTAACATTATGACGATGATAGTAAAAATGAATATAAATACACACCAATATTGTCTTTTTGTATTTTAAAAAATAATCGTGACATCCCACTACAAATTATTATGAATGCAAATTGTAGGCATGTGCTGTCACAGAGTTGTCAGAGCAACGACTTTGTGCCGTTTCTTTTTGTTCATATCATTATATCATCTACCCCCCAAGTAAACTTTGATTTATATTCGATTGCCTCACGTAATAACACATTTTTACTTTGAGGCTTTTCAGCCATCTCTTGAGTTCTGTTAAGCTATCATTAGCTGGGTTTTAATTAGCGAAGCACCCGCTATGTGCTCTTTCGTCAGTTAAAAACATCCGTAACTTTAACTGATTTCACTGCAATTCTGGCCTTGCAGTGCCAGAACTGTTTTTAACTTTAACTGAATTTAAATTTAGAGTTTGTAACTGACTGGTAAATCGAGAGCTTTGCAAGCGGCCAAAATGAGCTTCCTCCTCAGGGTGGCTGGGCTCTTATTCAGAGTGAGGTGTTCTGCCTCCCGGGAGTAACTCAGAGTAGAGCCGCTGCTCCTCATGGTCGGAAGATGCCAGATGGGGTGGTTCAGGCGTCTGATTAGGATGCCTCCCGGGCGCCTCATTGATGAGGTGTTTCGGACACATTCCATCGGGAGGAGACCCAGAGGAAGACCCTGGACCTGCTGGAGAGTCTATGTCCCTCAGCTGGTCAGGGAACACCTCGGTATTCTCACGGGTGAGCTGGAGATTACAGCTGCGATGAGAGAAGCCTGGGCTTCCGTCTAAGCTTGTTGCCCTTGCAACCTGGCCCCAGATAAGCAGAAGACGAGGAGATGGACCTTCAACCAAATGTGTTCCTTTTTCTTTATTTTGCTCCAAGTGGCAGATTAGTGGTACTACATGTAAAAAGGACTATTCAGCTTAAACTTTTTGACCACAAATTTTTCACCAAAACCAAACATTTTTTTTCTGATAACAGAGCCCCATTTAGAGTTCTTGATCCACTCTCAAGCATTGTTGTCGATCTTGTTGGCATATGAGTGTGTTGCCATAATCAACTATTTTTTTTTTTTTACAATTCTAATTGTGGGTTCTCAAATTCTTACTGCAGGAAATGTTTTTAACAAATCATCGTGATTGATAACATGTTGTCCATCGCAAATTCAGACCTGCTTTTTGTCCTGTACACCCGTACCGCATAACGGCAGTAAAGGTGAATTTTGTCATACCGCTCAGCCTTACATGGAGGTCAAAAGACAATCACTATGATTCAAGGTTGGCTTTAAATTATACAAATGGCCTTTTGAGGGGACGTAGTGGTCATTAGGCACAGGTGAAAGTCTCTTGGACCATCTTAGAGTCTCCAAGATGTTCAGGGTTCATGTTCTACCAGACCCAAGAGAAGCTATCTGATCACGTAAAGAAGCATTAAATAGTTAATTTTCTTTACATGTTTTGTTTTTGAACGCGTTGGCTATGCCTCGCATATATTGCCATGCCCCACTTCACAGCTGCAGATAGTTAAGTTTTAGGGTACAGACGGTGTCGCTTTGTGTTTGGAACACTGCCTCCGTCAGAAACATTACCAGATGCACCATACTCCTCCGATGTGCTCCCCGGGACAGCTGGACGCTCGTCATCCTGGCCTGAACGACACGCCACATTAGCCTGCATGTGTCTAAACTGGTTTCCAGGACTATTTCAGAAATGTTTAATGGTATTTAACAGGCTGCTTCTGCCAGCTCAGTGCTCATAGCCTCAAAATACTGAGGCTTTTCAAAAAAAAAATGTGGGGGGAGAAAAAGACCTGGTTGTCACCAGAACTAAAACCAAAACCTCGTTTCAGTTATTCATAGCAGAAGTAGACTTCCGCCTTCTTTCCCGTCGTCACAAGGCAAAGTTTTATTTTGAGTGATTTAACTTAAACGGCTTGTGAAATGTAGTTTATCATCCTCATAAAGAGATCTTTTTATGGGCTGAAGAGCAGCGATGCAGAAAGTCAGAAAGATGTGGTGTTTTAACCAGTAAGTGAAGAGCTGAAGGAAGAGGGTGATCGTAATTATAACAACAAAGCATTACCTTTTACACTTACATTTTAAGGGCTTTAGGGAAACATTCAAATTAAAACAGAGAAAAAACTCAACATGCTGTCTAAATATAGATTGTTAAGTGTTTAAACTTGATGTTTGTATTTGTGTGAATTGAAAAATGTAGTTAAGTGGTCAAAATGAAGTAATAAAGAAAAGAGGCCCTAGAACAGATAAGTGTGGGACACCAGCAGTGACGAGCACAAGTAAGAACTGATTTATTTGAACCAAATTAACAAGTGTAGGTTTTTATCGTAACAGTAATCCAAATGTCACATTGGAAAATCAAGCACAATCTGGTTAACAGCAATTTGTGACTTAGATATTTCTTAGGCCAGTAAAGTGTGCTGCGAAGACATCAGCCAGTCAGATGTTTGGAAAGATCCCAGACACAACGCCTGATGGTCAATCTTTCTAAAAAATAAGCAAAGTCTGTTTTTTCTTCCGTTTCACTCCGTCATCTTCCACTTGTTCCGGGATAGGGTCGCGGGGGCAACAGCCTCAAGCGGGCAGCCCAGGCTTCTCTCCCCCCGGCTGCATCCTCCAGCTCACCTGGAAGGATCCCAAGTTTATCCCTAGCCAGCTGTAAGACATAGTCTCTCCAGCGGGTCCGGGGTCTGCCCCTTGGTCTCCTCCCGGTGGGATGGTGTTTTTTCTTATGCTGCATAATTTATGTTTGAACTTGTTCCAGTAAACTACTGCCGCGGTTTCCGGTTTTCTTGGAGTAAATGTAGAAAAAACTGGATCAGGACTGTTGGTCAGTATAGGCATTTATATACCAGTGTTAGGAAAGTTTTTAAAGTTATTTTATTTTTTATTTATTAATTTTTATTTTATATTTCACTTAAATTCATTATTTTTATTTATTTAATTTTTTAAGTTTTTTTTTATTTCCAGTCAAATGGCTGAAAAAAATATCATGAGCAGAAAAAGAGAAATTCTATCATCTCATTTTTATTTTGACCCTTTGATTTAGCTGCAGTCACGTCACAAAACACGTGGAGTTAATCTGTGACGTTTCACATCTGGATTTTGCTGCTTGTTTGTAGAATAAGAAAAACCCACGACCCTTGGACGATTTCCCAGTTTTATTTATGGGGAGAAATTGTTCACGGCTTCTTTCCCCTCGCTTTATTTTTCATCTCACTCTCTTTAATTTTCTTTTCATGCCACTCTGAAAACAGCGGTGAAGGATCTCCTCTTCCTCCTCCTCATCTCGAGCGGCCTCCCAGCTGTCTGGATAATTTCCTAAAAGCCCCGCGGCTGATAGCCAATCAGAGACGCTTCACAACACCGTGTGACAGGAAATTCAATTAGGTTGCGTTTTTACTTCAATAACGTTCTGCTTATCCTCTCTCTCTCTTTTATCCCTCCGTGCTTTCTCGTTGTCTCTCGTTCTCTTTGTTTATTTCTTACCACAGCTCTCTGCTCTCTCGGTTTTGTGGTCGCTCACTCGTGCCTCGTCTCCATCACCCCTCTTGGTTTCCTTGAGGAGCGGCTCTGGCCGTCCAGGAAAACCAAGAAAAGAAAAGGTTAAAGGGAGAAAAGAAAACCTTCTCTTATGTTGGAAAACGATGTCGCCGGCTCACTTTGCTGCAGAGATTTCTGTAAACACTCTAAATTAAATCGTTTAAGTTACAAGCGAGCAGTTAAAATTTGATGGTGTAGATTATTGAATTAATTATACATTTAATATTTATAAAAACTAAAACATGATTTTATTTATAGCCAAGAGTGAAGCAAGGTTTTGATATCATTCAAATTTCTTTCTGAGAAAAAAGATAAATTAAGCCAGTCAGTCACCTTCTTAACCATCTATCCCTTTTGGGAATAAAAAGCACTGGTACAGCTGATACGTTAATGCATACCAGTAAAAAATACATGCGAATGTGGGTTTAAAAGAGGCAGTGGTGCAAAACTGAGTTCAGTTGTGGTAAATTGAAGTATTTAGCAAGCTATCGTAATTTCACGACCACACGGCACACTGTACTAAAAGACGCAGTCTCAGTTACGTGTACCGTTAAATAAATAAACCTTGTTAAGTGTTTTATTTCCCCATGCAATTCTGATGTTTCCTCACTAGATGGCGCACTCCATCATATGGAAAGCCATTGGGCCCAATATACACACATAAACAAGCGTGTTAAATGTTAAAATAAGCTAAATGTTACATCAAATACTTAGATTTCATACCTAACTGCACTTAATGCGCGTTTTTAGGAAATAGCCCTAAATTTTAGACCTAGCGCACTAGATTTGAAATTTAACGCTCTTGATGAAACATTTAGCGCGCTTGTTTAAAGTCTAGTGTGCCATTCTATCAGTCTAATCTACCAAAGCATGCCATCCATCTGCTCCTGTTCCGGCCCCCTTGTCAAATGTTAGAACTCAATGGGCCCCAAAAATTAAAAAGTTTGACCACCCCTGTCTTAGTGTCTCTCTACTACGTCTGCCGTACAACAAGCATACAATCGCTACCGTGCTGGTCCCCTTCTTCTCTACTGTGTGACTCACCAGGATGTCGAAAGTGAGCGGCACCTTGTCCATGTTAGTGATGGGGCTGGCCTGGATGTGTTTGTCCGTGATGTGTTTGCTGTATTAATAACGGAAGATGGCTGGCCTATTATTCTAATCCACTGGAAGTTGCTGACATACCATAGACCTTGTCAATATGGAAAAATGTTACCGTTTTATCAAACGAAAGCACCAAGATGGACTTCCTGGGAAATGTTCAATTTTCATTTCTTCTGCTAGAGTTATTGCTTTTAGTCGAATGGTGACCGTCAAAACGCTTCTCCCATTTGTTCTATGCTCGATGATCCACTGCTCGAGTCTTTCTTCCATCTCGAGCCACCTCGCCTTGTATCGGCTGCATCTTCTCAAACCTGTCGGAGCTTGTTTTCCAACTTCCTCCACTTGCTAACCATCAGTTCATTAATCTTAAATTCTCTCATGGCTGTTGGATTTTCATGTTCCTCTGCGTAGCTGATGGACTTCGGTTTAAGCTGTGTCTTTGACATTTTCATGGTTGTTAAAACAATGATGTTCCGCACAACTCACATACCCGTTCTTGTACGGGCTCTTGTACGGGCGCGTCGCACATTCACATTACTTTTTCAATCAATATTCAGTCAACATCCAAAAATCCATCAAAGTTCTCATCTTGTGTATCTGAAAGAACAGATGTGCTAGATTTCTATCAAATACGTCAGGTTCACTTTCTTTATTGTCAGAGTCAGTCTTGTTGTTGTACGGCTTCTCATGAATGTTGTCGGCTTCTGCGAAAGCTCAAAAAACAGTGCAAGCAGACACATTAGCCCAAACATATACAATCCATTCACACATTGTGGCGTAAGTCGCCCGGCGCTGTTTCCCTAGCTTCCACACTTTCCACACGTCTGCTTTTCCGAAGTCCCACAACACATTACGTAGATGCACTGGTCAATGCTGGTTAGTACACAACACAAGATATACTTTTCTAAGTGGTAATATACAGAAACTTGCAGCTTTGTTGACAGAGAAGTATACCGTTAATTCGATGGCACTGGTGTGAATGGCAGAAATGAATACACATGGAGTTTTGGTTGAATTCTCTGTCTTCTTTGCTATCTACACACGGTTGTGCAAAGAATTCCCCAAGTGATTCTGACAAATTTTGACAATCATTAGTGTTCAAATTCAGCAAATAGACTATTTCAACATCCAAAGCTAAGAACTGTAGTGGCTCAAAGCAAAAAGTGGGCATGCGCAAATTGATTTTGTGCAATCAGCAACAGACTACATGGCATGTCTACCAACAAAAATGGTTTGTTTACCTCAGAAGGCAGATTTTTCTTTGCTCGTCATGGGCTTATAATAATGTATGGCACAATTCAAGCTTGTCTTGGGCAGATGAGGGATTGCCAAGCTTTACAATGGAATTAATAATGTTGGGATTAAGAAAGTTTGCTAGCGACCAAAGACGATGTTTGGCATGGCTTTTAAAGGCACTGTTGAATTTTTTTTTCTTTGCAAACTCTTTAAATGTATTTACAGCATAAATTTGGAAGTTTCACCCACCTTAAAGTATGTTATATACATTTTACTTGCATTTGATGCATAAACCTGGAAATCAAAATTTTTACTTTATTATTTTATTTTGCGCAACTGTGAAAAAGATGATGGTGCAACTTCCGTACCGTTTTGTGCCGGAGGGTTACATTTGTTCACATATTTACTATTGAGGTAATTGTTCCTTTGATAAAGAAACAAGCTGTCATTGGTGGAGTCTCTCACCTCATGGTACCTGTGATGTGGTCCTAGTCTCCTGTCTCTTTTCATTTTAATAAATGAGTTGCAGACAATGGATTAAAGTTTGATCCAATATTGTTTTTAAGTAATCATTCCTAATTTTGACTTTCTGTTTTACAGGTGGATGCCAGCGCTGCTTACAGGATGAATCCTCTTGCTGCCCTCAATATCGACCGAAACACTTTGGTGGGGGAAACCCCACGTCCCCACGGAGGTATATACTATCCTGGCGTCCATCCTCTTTCTGGACAAAAGCCCCAAGAGCCTGGTGTTTCCCTCCCTCTAGGGTATGAGCTCCTCTACAAGCCTGATGTAACCTTACTGGAAGGTCAGAAATCTGTGAATGGCTATGTTGGACTTTATAAAAGCCAACTTCCAGGACTGCAGAAACCTCTGCTTGTCCCTACTGCTGAAAGGGATGCACTGGGTTTGGAACGGCGAATTTTACCCATTGAAAAGCAATCGGAACTGGGTTTGAATAATGCTGGTGGCTTTTTGAGATTGCCCTGGATCAGCCCTTACATGGATGCTTCAATGTACCCATTCTTGGACATGGCATACAAAGCCTCGTTCCTATCTCAGCCATCCCCCTTTATCCAACAACAGTTGGCCTATCAGTCTTTGTGTTCAACTGGGGGCAACCCCCCTGGAGAGGAAAGACTCTTTTACATGCCCCCTTATGTTCCAGCCCATATGGCCTCATCACTGGGCACTCCAGTTAGGATGTCTTCAGCCACTCCAGTCTCTACTGTCCTCCCACCCCTGTCTCATTGCCAGGAGAAGGCCATGCAAGGACTTGCTCCTCAATTACATCAAGAACCCTCTGCCTTCACCTCCAGTCCTCAAATTCACCAGGAGCCGCAAGTTCAGGTTGCTCACCAAAATGATCGTCAGCATAGCAACAGCAATGGACTTAAGTCCAGTCAGGCCAGTTCTACCAAACACACACTTAGTGCTCACATGAACGCTAAACCATTAGACATTACCCCTGTTTCCCAAACTTCATGCACTACTCCCCTCACACAAACACTTAAAAACAGCACTGCAGACCTCCAAAAGTCCCTTTATAGAAACAACTCCTTATCATCTGCATCATATTCAGCATCTCAGTCATTTTGTTTAAGCCCCCAGCACAGCCCCTCCACAAATTCTGTTGGCAACAAAACCAAAGAAGTCAGTTCAGACATCTGCAAACTAGACAAATGTGTTACTCAAGCGAAAACATCAATGGACAAAGCTGTACCTCAAAAGGTTGCCAAAAACCCAGGAGAAAGACCTTTGGATTTATCTGCCAAAGAGTTTGAAGAATTTCCAAATGGTTTTCCATCCAAAACAGAAACGCTAACTAAGTTGGGATTTTTACCACCCTCTCCTTATGGACTGATAGCCAATCAAGACCAGCACCTCAAAGAAGGTCGACCTCCCCTTGGTAGTTCTTCTGTTAAGACTGCAGAGAAAGAAAAGAACTGCACGCAATCTTCCAATGGTATACATTCTGGTGCTCAAACTTTAAACAAAGTTAATGCAGATGGTGCTTATAACCCACATCAGCCCTTGGGCTTTTGTGGATCTACAGCAGATGAGAAAACCAATAATCTCTGCTCTGCCTCAGGAGAACATCCTTCTACAAAAGCTGGATGGTCACAAGTTTATTCAAGTAATTTGGAGGATCCCCAACCTGGACAACTGAACATGCAACCCGAGGCCCAAGAAGGTCAATTGTGTATTGCAGAGCAGCATCAGACTCAAAAAGAAAACAAAAACACTGCAAGACAAATTTATGGGGACTCATACCTCCCTCCTGGCTTAGGTTACACTAACCGTTACATCCCATTTTCCGTGGCGGAGACAATGGCCATGCAAGGAATTTCAATGCCAGGCAAAGCACCTGTTTACCCACATTCAATGCTACTTGGCGGCAACAGATTTTACCCATCTCACATTGCACCAAAACACATTCTCCCATACGGAGTTCAGCCTCATCAAAGTGCACAGGAGATGGCCCCACATTCTATGTTGACTTACCCAGTTCCTAACAATAAGGCACCACATGAAAACAGATCTTTGAATCTTGATCAAATTTGGAATGCTGAGCTTTCTAAAAGCCAGGAAAGGTCAGATATGGATAGCTCCTACAAGAATGACAACGATAAACAAAAAATTGTGAAAAAAAGTTTGAAGGCTTCGGATAAAATTCGATCTTCTACGAAAGATGATGTTGTTTGTATTGACTTGGTGCGTGATGAGACTGATGATAATGGCATGCCATCAAACAACTCAACCTGGATGAAAAAGGAAAATTCTCCCAAAGATAGCAACACTGGAGAAAACCTCACTCATGACAGAGGATTGCCTTTAAAATTGCACCATTTGAATCAGATGCCGCACACTCCCCTTTGTAACAGCTCTTTGACATCCCTTTCAACTGGACAGGAAGTTTCAGAAGAGGAGGACTCTTTCCCAGACATCTCAGAAGAACAGTCAATGCAATGTGCTAGAACCTCTGCATGGCAGTTTTCTAGAAATTGTAAAGCAAGATTATCCAGCTGTTCTGGCGGTTTGGAAATGAATCTCACAAACCTTGAAAATGACATGTCGACCGAAATGAAAGAAGTTTCTGGAAATAAAAATATTCAACTTCAACAAACTCTTTCCAAAAGTGAGAATTCTGTGGTTTCAGTTGGTAATGAAAGCAAGGATTTCTTCATAAACTGCCCAGGAGTCCAGTATACAGTCACAAACTCCAAAAATCCAGCTTGTGAGGATGGCTGCTTTTCACAAACCACTGCAAACAGTCCTCATACCCAGGCATGCCCAAGCTTTGAACCGAGGATTCCGTCTGGAGGACTCACAAACTCAAGATCCCCACTCTTTGCCAGCACTGGCTTAAGTGGTCAAAAATCAAATGTAGATGCAAAGAGCCCGAATTTTAACATTGATTTGGAAGGATCGAATGGTGGAGATTACATTACTGAACCGAGAGCGTTTAGTTTTCCAGTTGGTGGAAACGGAAATACCACCTCGCCAAATCCCAGAAACATCAACCCTCAAGTTACAAATGGTGAAAATGCCACTGCTGTTCAGTCGAGCACCAGTCCTAAAGGCCGAGCATTTGGACAAAGTACCTTTGATAGTTTTAGTTGTGGGAGTACACTCCCAAATAGTCAGACATCATTTGCAGGCAGCAATCTCAGGACATCGTTGGATGAAAACAAATTTACTGGAACTCCAACATCTCAGCACTATTCACCAATCAACAAAGGCTTAAACGGGGTTCATGCGAACCTGACTTTAGGGAGTAATAAAGACCAAGACACAATGCTCTCCACCAATTTCAAGGAGAACATGAAAGACTCTTGTACAGAAGATGAGATGGATTCTCTGGCCGATGAGGACGAGGGCTCTGGCAGCAAAAATCGGAACTCCAACCTTACTAAGCGCATTGCCAACTCCACTGGCTATGTGGGCGACCGGTTTAAATGTATGACCACGGAGCTTTATGCGGATGCCAGCAAGCTGAGCAGAGAGCAGAAAGCCCTGCAGGTAAGATATTTTCCTTCTTCCTGTCCCCATCATTCAGTAAACCAGAGAAGACAAATCTAATTTTATTTTGTGGTCTGGTTTAGGATCATTTATACCACAGTGGTTTGTTTGGGTTTGTTTCCTTGAATTGATTTTTCTGCCTACCATTTTAAAAAGAAAAACAGACATCACTTATTTAATTTGTTGTAAATTTTAAATGTATATACGCATTCTGTTCAATCATGATTTCTTAATGTGTAAAAAAACAACAAAAAAAACCATCATAGGTACTTTGTGTTTTAGAGACAAGATTTCTTTTTTAAAAAAAGATCAACTAAGATAGAAAGTCCTTCAGTTACTATTTTGGATCATTTTTAATGAAAGTCAGATCACTCATTCTGACAAATTATTGTTCCGTTCCGTTTCGTCATCTTCCGCTTGTTCCGGGGTCGGGTCGCCGGGGCAACTGCCTCGAACGGGCAGCCCAGGCCTCTCTCTCCCCGGCTGCATCCTCCAGCTCACCCGGAGAGATCCCAAGTCGTTCCCCGGCCAGCTGTGAGACATAGTCTCTCCAGCAGGTCTGGGGTCTGCCCCTTGGTCTCCTCCCGGTAAAACGTGCCTGAAACACCCCGCCCGCGAGGCGCTCGGGGGGGCTTTCTGACCAGATGCCTGAACCACCGCATCTGGCTCCTCTCAACCTGGAGGAGGAGCGGCTCGACATCGAGCTCCTCCCGGATGGCAGAGCTCCTCACCCGATCTCTGAGTGAGAGCCCAGCCACCCTGCGGAGGAAGCTCATTTCGGCCGCTTGTACCCGCGATCTCATTATTTCGGTCACCACCCACAGCTGGTGACCATAGGTGAGGGTTGGAACGTAGATCGACTTGTAAATCAAGAGCTTTGCTTTTCGGTTCAGCCACCGACGGACCGACGGTTCTTTACCACGACGGACCGATGCAGCGTCCTAGTTATTGCTGATGCCGCACCGATCCGCCTGTCGACCTCGCGCTCCATCCTTCCCCCACTCTTGAACAAGACCCTGAGATACTTAAACTCCTCCACTTGGGGCATAATCATTGTATTATTTTCTAATTGAAAATATCTTTTGAGTAAATTAAACTTCAAGAGGTTTGTAAAACTGTTGTGCAGTTGTTCCTGGAATTTCTTCACAATCAGATCTGAAATAATGTTTAGTTTCTATGTGGATGATGGGATTCCTCCACGAGAAAACATAAAAAAGTAACCACTACCAAAAGAAGATGCGGACAAGTTTGCTCATTGTAGTGTCGGCACAACTACTGAACAAAATCTTCATGAATAAAATAACGAGATATAGCTGCTCCAAATGCTTCATTTCACTCTAATTTATGTCAATAGCCATAGCCTTTTTGGTACGCAATACCAATTGCGTACAGCAGCCCATGACTGTGCTTTGAAATTGTCATGACGTGGGTGCAGGTGAAAGGAGGAGAACCCAATTGCAGGACAAGAAACATGATTTACTTAATGAAGGAGTCCAGTAATGCTGTAAGAAAAAACACGCTGATCAGTGTAATGTCTAGAAGTTACTGTTCCAAATGTATATCATGGTCAGGCAGACAGTAAGACCTGGCTGGGATTGAAGGTAATAACCCGACCCGGAAGGGAAGGCAGACTGTCTTTTTAAAGGCAGCTGCACAAAGACCTTCAGGTGTCTAAAATCAGGCAGATGAGGGAAGACCTTGGGTTCCCTCTGGTGGTGGGCGAAGGAACCATGACAGTTGTCCAAAAGTCCACACATTCCGCCTTTAAATTGCTAAATTTGCATGGAAGTTGTCATAGGAGTTTTAGCTTAACCAGACTTTATAAATGAAGCACCAGAATGTGAATCCATGCGACCGAAATTAGCATTTTCCCAGAATGGCTGTTTTTTTTTTTTTTTTTAAAATATATATAGGATGAATTGCATCGTCATGGATACGATCAGAGTAGATTCTTGCTAGTTTCCTGGATAGGAGGCATTCCACAAGCAGGAGGCAGGAGGAAGGATCCACAATGTGCTACAATCACTATACGTATATCAAATCTGGTTTGGGAACATCGGATTTCCCTTGTTGGGCCCCGCGTGCCCTATAAATATGTGATCACAACCTTTGATCGCATGACCCTTAAACCTTAATCAGTTCATCTAAAGTTGGTACTCAATAATGCGCTCAGTTTAATAAAAAAGAAAAAAAAAATCCTTAATAACCTGGGAGATATTGCGTTAACGATATTTTGTGACCTATAGTCACACGACCCTAAAAACCTAATTAGTTCATCTATAGTTGGTAGTGAGGAACTGTGGGCAGTTTAATTAAAATCCCATAAGTTCTTTTGGATGTCTATGCCTCCGCGAAGAATGTGAGTGACATACTGTAAAAACAACAAGAAAGCCAGAAGTAGCCAAACTTAGCTTGTAATTTCAATCTTAGACATTCTTTTGCCGAGCTTCGTCCAGGCTTTTGAAAGTTGTTTTTATTTTGACTGAACAATAATCTGTGAAGGCTCATTTTTGTAAATGATCATAGCAGGCTGGATTTGCTTATGGGGCTTTCTGAGGAAGGAGGAGGACAGCCGGTACTTTCCTCCTCCTCCTCCACTTTGCAGATGGCTGGGTTGAACTGAGGTTGTGTTTGGATAACTCCGCTAGGCTGCGGGCCACCGCTAACGTGACGCTTTTGCTTAGGGAGATGAGAAAATAGTGACGGAAAGTATTTTTTTCATCCCTCCTATCAATTTCTTTTTCTTTTTTCCTCCTCATCTCTCACTTTGAGCACCACGTCAGTATCTTTAGCCTCGTATTCATCGTCCTTCTTCGTCCCTGGGCGCTTGAAGGAGGAAATTTTAAGAAATTTTCTCCTACCTCTGATTTGACTTCTCTCCACACCGGTGACTTGTCTTATTTTGCTACCAGCAGCTGCTTCACGTTGAGGAAAGAATGAATAAATGATGAAGAACATTTTCTGTGAACAGCTTTCTTCTGACACCCAACACATCAGCTCCAAAACTGATCTGAGAACAGCAGCTGTTCCTGACTTTTCAGGCTTATCCTACATTTAAAGCCCGATCGTCATTAAATTATTCATAATGCCTATTTTTCCGGCTACTGCTCATTACACCATCTACTGTTATGTGTTTGTCATTTTCCTTTTGGTTGCTCGTTATGTCTCTGGCTGTCTCAAACGGGGAAATGACTAATCCCTCAGGGGAAGGCGCGGCTTCTCCAGGGAAATCCAAGCTCCAAAGCCGATGTTCACCCTGAATACACCAGCCCTTCGCTGATCCCCGCGAGCATCCCTAAATGACAAGCCAGATGGCAGGTGCAGCTCCTTCTGAAATAAACTAGCAGCATCTTGCTTTCGCTCATTCTGACTCAGGAGTTTTTCAGTAATCTGTTGGTCTGTGAATTGCACTTTAAACCCTTATTCACAGGGGATAAGCATAACCCCTGGACCTTTAATGATTTGGGAATTGGCCCGATAGCCATGTTTTTAGGAGCTTATTTTCACAAGAAAATAAACATTGGTCATTTTCTGGGTTTTACTAACATTTTTCCAAAAATTCCAACTGGTATCTATTCACATTAACAATACGATCTCAAAAAATATTGGCCTCAATGAGACGCCTCAATGAGATGCTTCAGAAGATGTGTGTGCTGCATTACACTGCAGCAGGCTGCCACGATGGCGCCAATGGTGGAAGAAACGGGGGATTAGGTATCTTCCCCAAGGACATGGGCTCAGTGGGATTCAATCCCGCGAACTTCCGGTCCACAAGGGCGAACGTTCTACCACTGAGCTATCGCCTCCCTCCCAAACATCTGTAGAACATTTTTTGTGAAAGTCTGAGTCTTATTTTGGAACATCCGGTCTAGTTTGTTGTCAAATTGGCTGCTTTTCATCAATGTCTGAGTGACCTTAAAGCCGATAGGAGTGTGCTTGGTAAACCATAAATCTGTCACCACCTTCTCTTTGAACATGAACGTGTTTTGCATTCGGCTAAGTGTATGAAATTTGATTTATTTCATAATTAGCTTATTAACTGGGGCTTCCAAGAAGAAATTAAACTAAACAATGAAGATACATATTTGCTTCAACAGTAACCTTCATGTTTTCCTGTGGAAGCCTGATGTCAGGATGTTTTCTAGCTGCTTCGAGCCGTTTGAAGGAAGGCAAAGGTAGCGGTGCTTACATTCACTCGCCTTTCCGTCGTCGTCTCTGGGAGGTAGCGGGCGGATTTGTAGATCGTTTCACAGGTCATTAATTTTTAAAATGGGTTTGTGGTCAGAGCAGAGCGGAGTGTGTGACAATCACCAGCCGCTCAGCCAAGAGATGGGGGAGGAGCAACTTACAGTTTCCATAGGTTACCATGCACATGGGTCATGGCCAAACCAAGAAAAGAGATCATTTGATTGCATTTCAGGGTGAAATGCATAAACATGCATCAGTTTGCTCTCTGGGAGATGAAAAGTTGTGTTCAGAGATGGAGATCGAGGAAAGTTCTTCTGTACCTGGAGGACATGAGACAGATCTAGCAGTTTGAGTTTCCTCCAGCTGAAAACAAGACAGCTTATTTAATAGAGATGTGCCCTTTGCCGAGGTAAGGCATGTCACTAAAATGACAGGAGGAAAAGAAGCTTCGGGGCTTTAAAAAAATGAAATATATTCATTGACTTAGAAACTAAGCTGATCCCAACACCAAAAATTTAAAAACCAGAGGTGAAAACAGGAGGTGAGGCGTGAATAGAACCACACGGAGTTTCACATCTTAGTCAAGATGTTAGCCATTTAGAAAGAATTAGGTTTTTGGCAGCAAAATTAGGTTTTTGGCATGACATTGTGATCTGTGGTGAGAGGAGGGAACAGTTGGAGGAAAAGCTGGAGAGGTGGAGGTTTGCACTAGAAAGAAGAGGAATGAAGATTAGTCAGAGTAAAACAGAGTACATGTGTGTCAATGAGAGGGATCCAAATGGAAAAGTGAGGTTACAGGGAGACTTAGGATCAACAGTCCAGAGCAATGGAGAGTGTGGAAAAGAGGTGAAGAAGCGTGTGCAGGCAGGCTGGAACAGGTGGAGAAAAGTATCAGGTGTGATAGAAGAGTTTCAGTTAAAATGAAGGGGAAAGTGTACAAAACCGTGGTGAGACCAGCCATGCTGTTTGGTCTAGAGACAGTGGCACTGAGGAAAAGACAGGAAACAGAGATGGAGGTAGCAGAGATGAAGATGCTGAGGATCTCTCTGGGAGTGACCGGGATGGACAGGATCAGAGGAACAGCACATGTTAGAGGTTTTGGAGATAAAGTTCGAGAGGCCAGACTGAGATGTTTTGGACATGTACAGAGAAGAAAGAGAGAGTACATCGGCAAAAGGATGCTGGGGATTTTTTTTCCCTGGAACGCATTGTTCACAAAGCCACCCTCCCAGCTGCCTAAAACCTTTTCTGAAGTGTGGCTTCACGGTGACCACACAATAAGAAGGTTGGGGGGTTGAGTCTCGGAACGGGGGCGTGGCTTTTAGCAACTGACCTTTCTGTGTGGAGTTTGCATGTTCTTACTGTAAATCCGTGGGTTTTCTCTAGGTACTCCGGTGCTTGCCCCCTCCAAAAATATGGATGTTGGGTTAATTGGCTGCTATGAAATAGGAATATATGTGTGTGTGGATGGTTGTCTGTATGTGAGATCAGCTGGGATAGACTTCGATTTATCCCTAATGCGACCCTGCCCAACAAGGTAGGTGTTTTTAGAAAAAAAGCTATCAAAACTCGATACATTGTACCCGATGGCAAAACATTTTTAGTGTGGAATATACACAATTGTTGCACATGGTCCGTTTGGTTTTTCCTTCAGCCCACACAAGGAGGCGATTGCATATCGTTCTCTTGCGATTGAATCAATTATTATTTTAACTAGGTATTAATTTTCTTTGAAGGTTTGAGCCTTGAGTGTTTCAACAAGAAAGAAAAGTAAGAAAATGTCAATGTTTGTCTGAGAAAAGTCTAAAAGGTGTCGTGATCCCCTCGCCTGCCACCAGAGGGAGCCCCGGATCTTCCTCATCCCCCTGAATAGAGACACCTGAGGGTGATTAGTCAGATGACACTCACCTGTGGATCCCGTGCCTATTTAAAGGTGGTCTCCCCTGACTTCCATGTCAGGTCATTGTCATCCTTCCCAGTCAGGTCCTCCTGGCTGGCCGGCGGGCTGGCTGACCGGTCAGTCGGCCCGCCCGCCCGATCGACCGACCCTAGGTTTTATCTCTGAACTCTGTTATATCATTTGAACCTTTAGATCCTGAGTTAATCCTGTGCCCTTTGCCTTAAAGACTTACCAGACTTCTGTTAATAAATCCTATTTTTGTCCTGCATTTGGGGTCCTTCTCCTTCCATATCACAACGTAAAATGGTTTGGGGAAATCCTTTTAGAAAAAAACAGCAGTAGATCTTGTTGTTATGTTAAGTTGTTTCAGAAAAATAAATTTTATTTTTACATCAACATCTAAACAGAACTCAAATGACTAAACATTTGTGAAGTGATAAGAAACAAAAACTCTTGTGGATATTTGAAGAAACTGGCATCTATTTGCTGGGCATTTGATTTGGAAGCTCGTGTAATTTAGTGACTCGTAGCTCTTGTTTAGGGAACAATTGAAAATGTTCATATGGTTGGATGAGTCCCAATTTTTTCCGTCTCAGAGAGATGGTAGCATTAAGGAAAGAAAAGAGGGGGTAGATGTAATTAGCCATCATTGACAGAGGCTACTGTTAAAGCCTTAGGGGCAGTTGACGGTCTGGTCTAGCTTCAGATGTCTACCCGAATAAACTGAGTGAGCTTTTCCATCTTGCCCGATGACAGCCAGATTCCATGTTTGAACATGGCTACAGCGTAATATGAAATCATGAAGCTCAAAATGGGAAAGGGTGGATCAGGGAACTGGAGCCAACACTTATGTAACTGTCCACAAATGGGATCAAACACGAGAACCTCATGAAGAGTGTCTGGGATGTCCTGGAACTCTAATCCCACATAAAAACAATACTATTGAGAAAAATGCATGAAACTCTGAATGGAAATAAATCTGAGCCCATGGTGTGGAGAAGAGTCCAAAAAATGTAATGAATTACTTTTATTTAAGTGGATACCAACATGAAAAGAAATTTGTTTAGTTACAAAATGCTGACCAATGTTTACAGAGTCTTCTATTGCTTCAGGAAAGATGTCACTCTGGTTTTGAATTCCCAAAATTTCTCCTGAACCAGCGTGGGGGCTCTTCAGAACTACACATGGTCATTATGGAAATTTGCTTCTGACGGTTGATGGTTAAGTCAGTAGGCTTCTATAGAACAGTTTCCTAAAATAGACCATCAAGCCGATATAGAAAACTCACTCAGACGTTAGAATGTCAACATGAACTTACAGAAACATGTCTGCTGAGATTAAATTGGTTGCCAGATGAAATACCGACCTGGTGACATTCGGGTTTTTAGGCAACTTAAGCTCCTCTTTTCTGATTGTTATTGTCAACATGTGGCATCCTGTCCTCAAGTCTAGTCAAGGAAGGAAGTACGTGGTGGTTTATTTTTGAAGGTGTCCACTTTGAATTTTCAAAAGATGGACAATGAACATCTTGCTCAGAGGTGGGCAAACTATTTGACTCACAGGCCACATTAAGTTCTAATATTTGACAAACGGGCCGGAACAGGAGCAGATGGATGGCATGCTTTGGTAACCGCTAGATTAGACCGATAGAATGTTCATAGATTTTAAACAAGCATGTTAAATGTTACATCAAGAGCGTTTAATTTCAAATCTAGCGCGCTAGGTCTGAAATCTAGTGCGATAGCACTTAAAAACGTGCATTTAGCGGGGCAAGGCTTGAAATCTAACTGTTTGATGTAACATTTTGCTTGTTTCAACATCTAACATGCTTGTTTACGTGTGTATATTGGGCCCGATGGCTTTCCATATCTGTGCACGCTGTTTATTTTGACAGCGTGGCATCACGGAGACACATACATTTTAATGGGAGCTGTGTTGTTGTTTTCTTAATAAAGCCAATATATTCATGGTGCGCCATCTAGTGAGGAAATATCAGAATTGCAAGGAAAATAAAACTGACAAGGTTTATGTATTTAATTTTTTTAAAGTTTGGTGGGCCAGATTAAAACGTTTAACGGGCTGCATCTGGACCTTGGGCCGTATTTTGCCAATGCCTGATCTAGCTCCACCTTTTTCTAATTGATATTTTGGGTCTTATGTTAATAAGACAAACCGTGCGTTACAAAAAAACATCTGGAGTTGCTGGTTCCATTGGGGAGATGGAATGGTCTCCCACTCCTGGGAAAGAGTGTAGAATTTTTAAACGTCCTCATAGATCTCTCTAGTGCTCGGTAATCTTTTATGGTTTAAATGTTTAAACAATTAAACTAAATGTTGCAACCACAGAACAAGAAGATCTTTCCAAATCAATCATTTTCAGTTATTCAATGTCTGTGCAGCAGGAATTCCAGAAAAAGGACCAAATATTTGCTTTTATAGAACTGAACGTCCTTACGAAATCATGTTCAGATGATTGAGTCCTGATGATCAGAAATCTACGCTTTTTGTTGAACTCTACCTTTGAGAGCTACATGAGCTTCTCGGTGAAGTAAAGTGAAGATCTGTGACCAGTGACAAAGAATGTGCCGGTCATGCTTCCCAAACAGCTTGAGTTAAGGAGGATCCAAACTTTGTGAAAAAGTATTTCTGTCATAAAACAATCTCCAACAGAGAGTTTGGTGTCAATAAACATAATCCTATAATGAGCCAATCAATTGATAAATGATGGTTTGTAAGCAAGCTGATTGGTTTCTTCCTTCTGAAAACAACAGTTTGTTTCACACTCTGCGAACACAAACAGCTTTTTTTCTCTGCTGTCGTGTCTTCTCTCAGCGGGCGATGCTGCGCTTCTCCGAGCTGGAGCTGAGGGAGGAAGCGGGAGGAGGAGATGAAGACGAAGAGCTGGCAGGGAGCCAGCAGGGAGACGAAGGGAGGGATGAAAAAGGAGAGGAGAAGGAGAGGAAGAATGAAGAGGAGGGAGAGTGGGATCGTTGCCAAGAGAGCGAGGGGAGGCGAGGAGAGGGAGGAGAAAAAACTCCCACTGCAGCCACCGCCGAGGCTCCGAGAGGTAAGAGGATTTCCGGAGTGTTCTGCAGAATGACGTGCGCACACACACATACTCACACACAGCAGCATGAAAGGATCGAAACACACGCTCATTTTTTCTGCTTGATGTGACTCGCTTGAAGTCGCTCGTTTTTTTTCTCTTTTTTTCCCCCTCCTTCGCTTTCTCTCTTTTTTTCTCACTTTCTTTCCCTCACTCTTTTTTCTCACTTTTTTCTCTCTCTTCTTTCTCACTTTCTCTCTCTGTTGAACTCTGGGTGCACTCCTCTCGCCGCCAGCCCAGCGCACCGCTGCCCTCATTTTCTCCAGGAAGTCCTCACATTCAGACTCGCCTCACACAATCACACCGACTGTGGGTGTTTCACTCTTTCTCGTCCACATCAAACAAAGCCGAACTTCTAAACAGAAAAAGAGAGAAAGGGGAAGTTGAGTGAGAAAACGAAATGATCAGTTTTCTTCCAGAAGTTTCGATCACCTTTGTAGACCAGAATCCAGTTCACTATTGTCCTTACACCTGTCTTTTTCACTACTTTGTGTAGGAAATTGTGAATCTTCAAAGCAGACCTCCAATGTTTATTTGAAGATCCACACAATGGAAGCCAAGTTGACTTGTAAAGAAACAAACTGCTCATTGATAACGTTAGCTGGATGGGGGGCATAGACAAGAAGAAGTTAAACTGAATTCTAGAGCTTCTTTTTATGGTCACCCTTAAATCTAAAAAACGGGAAAGCTTCAAAAGATAAGAAAAGACGAGAAATACGTAAATATCTATTAATGGTTAGATACCATTCCTGACCACTGTGTGGCGTATTCTTGTTCTAATTGGCATTGGTGAGAAGTAGGACTGAACCCTTTTAATTTGGCCATATGTTGTGAATATCGTTTTGTAACATTTATGTCTTCTAGTGAAATCTTGACAAGCTAATGTTAGCCCAAAGTTTACCGCTGTGGTTTTCACTCCGTTGGGAACCTGACACATTAGAAAGTATATGCAATTGTCACCAGAATTTCACTGTAGAAATAAATCCAATATTTCATGCCTCATACCTTCCTAACTTTGGCCGGAGAAATGTTTGCAAAGTCTTGTGTTTGTTTTTGCTGCTGCAAAGGGTAAAGAACAGGAGTGGGGGAGGGTTATGAAGTATCTCATTTGGATTTAAAGGAAGCAGCACAAAACAAACTGAATCACATGGAATACAAAAATGTTTTACTATATTAAAAGTCTTAATATTTCACCTTTAAAAGGAGATTAACTGATTTTGGCTGGTTGAGATGGGGTTAAGAATAAGGCAGCCTTACCAGGCAAGCTTTGAACTTTCTCTACCCTAAGCATTACTTCCAATTTGTTTGGGGCATCCAAAGGAATTCCCAGGCCAGAGTATGGACATTATGTCCTTTTCTACTTGTTCTTGACTAATGGTGTATTCGTACGCAACTATTTGAGTATGGGACTTATGTCTATGCCCGAATGGTTTCGGTCAATTTAGATCTATTTTTGTTTGTACATGGTCATCTATAAACTTGTAAAATTTCTAGGGTATTATCAAATTGTTGACGTGGTCACTGCTTATTTAACATTTTATCACTAGCAGTGCTTACGGACAATTAGAAATATCACTGATATTGCAAGAAAAAAAAACCTGTGCAAACATAGCTGGTCAACATTCAAGCAGCCTGTCTGCCAATTCCGACTGAGCTAAAGCTATAACAACATCACTTGGAATGTTTGTAGCAGAGAATTCAAGAATAAATTCAATCGAACTGTTAGTGCTGCAATTTACTTTTTAAAAAAAAAATATGTACACTGTTGACAAGAATTTTAAAAAAGGATATTTAAGGATATTCAATACTGTTGTTACTTATTTAATAATATTTTATTTAGCTTAGCATCAAGTAGCAATCTGGATTTGAAATCGAGAAACGTAAACTCCTCCCAGTTGTGTATACCTGAGAAACGTCATCAGCAAGGCGTCTGGACGGATCAGAACCCTGAGCCACTTCCTATGAATTCTCTAGCTGTGGAGTGGAAATGACTCTTCTCTGATCTTCTCCTGCAAGCTCCAACCGTATCTCTAATGGACATCCCAGCCACCCTGCACAGGAAACTCATTTGTCTTGCTTAGATTCATGATCTGGTTCTTTGGGTCACCACCCCCAGCTGGTGGCTGGTTCCTCTTCCTCGCTGTATTTAGGTCATTTGGCACCCGGGTGCATCCCAGTTTGCACAAAGTATCTAAGAACCCAGTAAAATTACAAGTACATTACACAAACTAGAACTGTTTTGTTTATAAAAAAAAAAAAAAAAACCTATCATATCAGCTTTTGACATTCGGAGCCACTTGAACAAAAAAATATGTAGGAGATTAGCCAAAGTTTAGACGCCGATAGGACATCCAGCAATAGCCAGGTAGCAGTCACAGTCCCCACTCGCCCTTAAGGGAGTGAAAGAATGGGTGCACACACACACTAATAAACTGTGGACTCAGTGGGAAATTAAAAATGTCCGCCAATTCTTTTTGTATGGAGAGACAAACCATTGGCCCAACGCCTGCCCAATCACTTCAACTTATTAGTTTAGGTGACAGGTAAGTAATTCTATTGATTGGAAATGCAAACCCAGAAGAATTCAGAAAACGTCTCTATTCCACCAAGCTGCTGTACCAGCTCCACCCCACCCAACTCTGCATCACCTAGCGTCTGTTCTGAAGCTGTTTAGAGCTGCCTCTTGGATGACTGTGAGTTACTGGACTCATGAATTTCCCCAGCTGAGGATTATCAAAGTATTCTTCATCTATATCTGTAAAAAACATAGCGGCTCTTCGCACTTGCTCAGTATTCACAAAGAGTTGCTGGGCTTTCAGCTTCAGATTTTCCATTCTGCCTCTGGGCCAACTCCATTCCTAGCTGACGTGGAAACAAGCATTTCCAAAAAGGTATGTTTTAAGCCTAACTATGAATCAAGACATTGTGTGTCTGCCACTCTTGCATGAGCTAATAGCCTATTCTGTTAAGCAAAGTTCTTGGTGGTTAAAGGCTCTAACCCAAATGGACTTTTGAACATTTCCTGGAGACAGCCAATCACTGTGTTTTGTGTGTGTGGCGTTTCTTTTGGTAGGCACAGCATTATAGAGTTTTAAGACAATCCCGGTCGACATAAGAACAAACAAACAACATGAATCAATGAATGCAGGAAATGAACTGATTGTCGGTCATCTTATCCTCTGGTTTTTACAAACAGCATTTGAGTCTTAAAGTCTTAAATGAGGATGGCCTTGCTCTTTGGTGGCCAGGAGCTGTTTAAGCAAAAGCACTTTCATAAAGAGCTCATAAAATACATGGTAAAAACTTAAATATTCATCACATTTAATTCTAAAGTAAAAACGAGGCAGTTGGTCCATTCCTAAGTGAAATGTTCATTAAATTTTACCCAACCTTAATAACTGATTTATGAAAATCTAAAAGTCAGTTTTATTACTTCCTATGGTTAAAAATTAGCAGCTTCACTTCTGTCTTTTTCCCTTTTCTGCTCGGACTTCCGGTAATTTGTTATAATCACTTATGTCTGAGATTTTTATCTTGTGTAAGTTCACCACTTCTGTGAAAATGTCTGCACCATTCTCCTGAAAATAACAGTGTGCCTACATTAGGGGTCATCTGAAAATTTTAATCCCATTTGAATTCTCATGTTTGTGATTCAAAGTCTCTTACTAGTCTCATTTGGTCCTTGACCTCAGCCAGTCTGTCACGACATTGGGCAGAGTTGTCACCCCTGTAGCCGTTCACCTTCTGAACAATAACCAAAGACTCTAGTGTGGCATACTTCAGAACCTTTTTAGCCATAGATAATGGTCTCAGATTTGGGGTTGCTGGTTTTGATCTTGGCTGCACTAATTTTCTTCAGTGGGAGCTATACCCAATGAAGCCTAGAGAACCACATCATCTTCATAAAACAAAAGCAAAGACATTCTAACTGGATCCCCTCAACCGCTCTGCTGAACCATCAGTAATGTACAGAATCAATGATTGAGGACATTCTTGCTACAGTCCGATAACTTGGCCAGCCAGAGGTTACAAACTCAAGGGAATTGGCTGTTTTCCAGCAGATTCGTTTGCAGTCTGCGCTTGCAGATTAATGGCCCAACCACATAGGAGCAGGGGAGGCGGGATGTTAGACAAGTTGCATCCAATCTCTAAAAATCTTTCAAACACATTTTGAATACATTATTATGTTTTGTTGTTGTAATTGGCTAAGAGGAATTTCTGTTAGGGGCGGAAGTTGACCTATGTCCCAACTTTTCCCAAGTAGTATCAGCAGGGCAGGTTCCAGATGGATACTGTGGGAGAACAAAATTCAGATTTCACCACATATCTTTCTGGTGCAAACCAGGCTGGCAGTCCAACCCCTCTGGATGGAAGTCAAACTTATTGCAAACACCAAGCTCTGGTACCACTTGTTTAGGTTCCGAACAGCCCATACAACAAGTGGTACTTTGTGCCTTTGAATAAGTCCCTGCATTAGACCCCTGGCAGATAGTTTTCTAGCCTTTAAAGCTAATAGTGACTGATAACTCGCATGCTCCTTGCAAGACCCTGGAATAAAGGTTGCCCACTGTTCCACAACTAGAACGAAACTCACACTGCTCCTCTGTAATCACAGATTTTGCTCTTCCGTGTGCCCTCTTCTCAGAGGGACCTCGTATCTAACATACCTATCTAATGTGGGTGGTCTGCAGTGCCACACACTTACTGTATCATAGTCAACCTCACATTCACATACCTAAACATGATGAACTGTTTCATCCCCAGTGTCCTTTTCTAGATTCAGAAAAATCTAGAAAAGGACTCTGACAGAGTGCTCTCTGACATCATCAAATGCCAGCTATAGCAATTACTACAGCTGGCATTTGGAAGGGTGTTGATGCAGTTTTGCTTACGTTTACAAGAGACATACAGTATTTGTAGATTTATGTGCAAATAAATCTGCAAATAAATCATATGATTCATCATATGGTAATCAAAAATCACGCAGATTTATGAATTTTGTCACACAACCATTAGACATCACATCACAAACCCACCATCTCTCACACACACTCACAGACAAATTCCTTTTTTTAAACAGACACACACAGACAAGTTACTCTCTCTATCGTTCAAAGACACACACAGAGGCACATTCCCTCTCTGAAACACACATACAAATTCCTCTCTTTGTCTCAAACACACACAAACACACTCACAGACAAATTCCTCTCTGTATCTTGAAGGGCAGCCTGCTGCGGTGTAAGAAGTGCAGCAAACAAATTTCCCCGGTGAGGGATGAATAGAGTAATTCAAAAAAAAAAAAAAATATCTCTCAAACACAGAAATTTTACTCTTTTAAGCATACACACAGACAAATTCCTCTCTCCAACACACACACACATACACACACAAATTTTCTCTTTTTCTCAAACTCCCTCTGTCTATCTCTATGACTTCCTACTTATTTCTCTCTCTCTCACACACACACACAGACACTTTTCACGTGCACACAGCACTTTGGGAGGGGCCACAACAGCATCAGATGCTTTCACGCTGCAAACTTCAAAAGTCTCCGATAACACTAGAAAAAGCTGCTAGATTGTAGCTTTTTTGAAAAATGAGTTGCTTGAGGGTCTGAATACTTGCTAAAAAAAAATAGCGTCAAGTCGCTGAGTTGATAACACTGACTTCCTGTCATTCCCTTTTTTTGGTCGACTTTGTTTAAAGCAGGGGTGCCAAACCAGTCACTTAATCTCTTCGGTCACAAAATCAGCTCTTTAATTCTTCCCATTTAGTTGACCTTGTCAGAACGCTTGAAGGTGTGTAATGTTTATTTAAACAACATTGAACGAAAGAAGAATTTCCATTAAGCTCAGCAAATTATTTGTTTACTCTTTTTGAGTATGGTAATGAAAGCTGCAACTGAAAGGAAACCTATTAACAGGTTTACCTTGCTAACAAAACAAAGGTAGTGGCTGCTTTGGTTGGTTTACACTTTATCTGCAAGCAGTGGTACGCACACGAACCGGGGCCACATTTCCAAAGACGATTGCTTTTGATGGCCTGTTGCCATGGCGCCTAATGTGGCCTGAAACAGCGGGACGCATCGAGTCAGGTGATCAGTGTTAGAAAAAGACATGAGTAGAGAGGAAGAAAGATGGTCTGGAAGACGAAGAATAAAACAAAAACATGCCCAGTAGAAATTAATTATTGAAATGATGAAAGTTTTTAACGTGATGGTAAAATGTAAACAAGCTAAAAAATATTCAGTAGAAAACTTAAGTGGAACTCAGATTAACATGTGGTTTTATTAAGTAAATGACTGGTTGCACTAATTACTGGTTTCATTGGTCACGCAGTGGTCTGTCTTTATTACCAGTAATTTACTGGTTTACACATACTGAATTAATCTGTATTTTCAAACCACCGCAGCTGGAAAAAAACGGCAAAAATCCTATTTGATTTTGTCTTTAATTTATTGATGAAACATTTATTGGGAGGAATTCTATGTATTCCTATTCGTACAACCCAAAATCACGACAGGTTTTGGAACTGGCTTCACACAATAAATTGAACAAAAAAGAACAAATACACACAAATAAAGGTTTTACAATAAACAATAGTTAATTGTTAACAATAACTAATTATTTAACCAGCTAAACAAACTAAGAATCATCCTGTCCTTAAACCCTCCCAGTAGTGGGAAAAAAAGAAGAAACCTTGTGGAGAACCACATGAAGGAGGGATCACATTGGGCAATGTATCTAACACTGTTAATGTAATATATAATAGTAATAATAGCTATTTGAGCTCTCCAGCTTTTTATTAGAAGAAATCAGCAGATGGGCTTCATTCTGAAGGAAATAGGCAGTGGCTTAGCGCAGTAGAACCAGGGATGAGACCAAAGGATAGGAAAGCCATTATTCAGCCTAGGGTGATGCAGATATATCAAGCACAAAGACCTCCTCAGTCTGGGTGTTACATAAAGGGCAACCTGGAGTCTTAGCCTTGATACCTTGTAATCAATTTTTTTGTTGACATGCTTCATGTTCTTTGATTGCTGACCAAGATGTGACCATTCATGTAGGCGTGTTTGTATTTTCCCTTCTTCATTCATTTAAACAATAGATTGTAGTTTAAACTCATGAATAGGACTCTGATTATGACGTCCCAGTTGAACAAATTACTCAGCTGTAAAGTTGTTTTACAGAGTTGGGGTCCCCCCTCTAAACATAATGGTAGGGTAGAGAATTTGTTTAGATTAAATTCAGATTTAGGTTATATAAAGGCCACATTTAGGTCATACAAAGGATAGATTACAGTAAGATTTAGGTCAGATTAACAGTAGATTACAGCTGGAACCTGTCCAATCATCCAGATTGGAATATGGATGTTGAATTTAGATTTCGACCAATATGGATAAGAATCTGAATCTGGATTTAGGAATTCTAATAAACCTGTTTTTCAAATGCTTTCAAATATTATTAGTTTTTTACACAAACCAGTGGTGTAGGTCCAAATTGGTTGTGTCTCCTCTTCTTACCTGTCGTATTTGGGACAGAGGCCATAGCTGTAGGAGGGGTAACCAAACGCCATCTTTTATTCATGTGTAATTCAAAAACAATTTGTTGTTTCTATTTGAGATAGTAAATTTTTACTGCTGGTCTTCCCTGAAAATCGGTTGTTACTATTCAAAAAAACCGTTTCAAGACGGCATGTCACCTGTTGAACTGTTTTTTTATGTTAATGAGGTCATAAAGTAGCAACTTGTGGCGAAAACAATGAAGTCTGTTCTTGATTACATCTCAGCAGGTCAACACAAATGTTATGTAAAACTATTTGAGGTTGAGGCGAAATAAGACAACGTTCCATAGAAAAGAACCCTTCTGTCGTACAAGCAGGGTTTGCAGCCTCTTGGGTTCTACCGCACCTTTAGGCAAAACCAGAAAGCCAGTAACGACTACGCTCCGAACATCCAGTACTTGAACGAGCAAATCAGTGAAGTCGTGGCTCTCGTTGACCTGGTCAGGAAAAGAACTTATTTCAAGGTTCAATATAGAGCTTTTCATGACTGTAGAAAGACTTGTAAAATTGCCAAAGGTGGAAGTTTTGAATCTGAGCTGAGCTTTGTTGGATTGTCCCGTTAGGATTCACAATGTTGGTAGTTTGAAAAGTGATAATTCCGTTCCCTCGTCTTCCGCTTATCCGGGGCCGGGTCACCGGGGCAACAGCTTCAAAGGGGAAGCCAAGGCTTCTCTCGCCCCGGCTGCATCCTCCTGCTCACCCTGTACCACCCAGAGTCATTCCCCGGCCAGCTGCAAGACTCAGTCACAGCCCAAACTACACCATCTGGCTTCACTTAACCCAGAGGACCACGGCGCTACTCAGAGTTCCTCCTGGATGGCGGAACTCCTCACTCTATCTCTGAGTGAGAACCCAAACACCCTGCAAAGGAAGCTCACTTTGTCTGATTATATCCGCGATCTCGTTCTTTCGGTCATCACCCACAGCTGGTGACCATAAGTGAAGGTAGGAACATAGATCGACTTGTAAATCGAGAGCTTTCATTTTTGGCTCAGCTCTTATTTTACCACAACGGCAAAAAATAATTCTTCAGCCAATTAAAAAGTCAGATTCTGTGAGTTGAACCTTTATCCTGTGGTGGAACTTAAACACTGTTGGAAGGACATTTTTCGGTAATACAGAAAAGTTTAAGAGCAAATTATTGTGGAAGTTTTTGTGATCGTCTTGGAAGCGTTAAAGTCTATACCTGTATGTTTTCCTTAGGATTCCCCTGAATAAACTGGTGAGATTAAGCAATGCCACCGATAAGTTTAGGACAGAAAGCACAATCTAGAGTCACAAACCAGCGATTCCAGGTTGTGCTTTCTACCAAACGACTGCATTGCTTTTTATTGCCCTCAAATAGTAATACATGAAACTATTTTTAAAATTCCATTTGTAACCTTTTCCAATCTACGCGTGGGTCTGTTTTGAATATTACTTTTTGTGAGTTAAAATCTGAAACATTTACCTTTCGGTGTACGTATTAAAAACAAATAAATTCCAAAGTGAGATGTAATGGAAGCTTTAGATTGACGTAAGAACAATAAGGATTTTTAGATTTCTTTAGAAATCATTTGGGAGTGTTTGGAAAAACTTTGAGGTACATTTATTTGTTTCAGAACTCAGATCAATCTAACCTAAAAAGCTTTCTTTGATTTTGGAAAAAAAAAAAGTTAAAATTGTAAATGAATAGAAAATTAAAAATTCTTTTCCAGACTCTGCAGCCATTAATGATGGCAAAAATTACAATGTTCTGCTTCGACAAGTGGTATCCAGCTGTGTTCTTTGAGGGCCAGACTTGTGAAAGTTTTTAATCTTTCCATGCTTTTGCTCTACAATTTTTTTTAACTAATATTACAGATTTTTTGGGTGCTTGATCAATTTGATGTGAGTCAGGTGTATTGGTGGAATGATATGTTTGGATATATTCAGGGCATTGGACTAATACTGGACACCTCTGACTTAGACTTTCTAATTTGAGACAAAACAACTCTGAAGGAACTCGGAAACTTTTAAATGTTCGTTTAAAATTTTAACAATTGTTTTTTTAACAACTAAATGAATTCAAATTGGTCACATAAACTAAAGGAAAGCAGATAAGATGCCATGTGTTTTGTTGAGGCTAGATAAACAGTTTGATCTTTTTTTTGTCTCGTTAGGTTCTTCTCCACAACATCTACCTCTTTATCAATACTCTGACAACCTTACCATCCTCAATGAAAAAAATGAGGCATCAACAGAGAAGATTAAGGAAAATGAGGAAGCAGAAGAAAGGATTCAGCCAATAAAAAACCAGAACATGAATCCAGTGTCACAACCGGAACAGCAGAGGTTTTTACCTACAACCAGAGGCCTGTTTCAAGGAAACTCCTCAACCCTCACACCAAATCCCAGTGCGGCCATAAGCAGGCGACGGATCTTCAGCCTGGAGCCATTCCATCAGAGCAGCATCATTAGTCGACAGAAGAGAGGGAGAGAGGAGGACAAAGAGGAAGAGAAAGAAGTTGAGGATGGGACCAGAAACCCGAACAAGCAAGCCAAGCTCATCAGCGGTAAGACAGTCTTCATCAATGGGTTGGTCAAGGTCAGTTTAGATGAAAGTTAACAGTTCTATTTACCAGCCAATTGTTATGGACTTAATCTCTTACTTGGTGTTCAACAGGCATCTTATTTTTTTTCCCTATAAAGCAGTAATTATATTTGTTCGTAAATGTTGTTGCTATATGCAGATGACACACTGTTATATACTTGTATGGTATTCGTCACCAGTTGCTGTTTTTCAAAACATATTTTGTTCTTTTGTATATGTTAAAATAATTGTTTATTATATTTTCCAAATTTAGCTTTTTTTTAAGCTAGTTGCAGAACCTGTGTATTAAAATGCCCAAAAGAAAGTCGATATAATCACTCAACTTACAATGAAAAATTTAAAGTTAAATAAAAAATCATATTGTACAGATCTGATGTAGAGGAGAATCAATTGTTTATTCCTAGTAAATAATCAACAACATCTAAATAAACTAATCCTTATCAATTGGTGTCCCCCCAGGTGCCATACTGGGTCTTCTTCTATTACAACATTGTTACTTTTGACACACATAGGATTGTCTCACTTAAGAAAGAATTTCCAGTTCACTCAATCATGTGAGACAAAAAATAATGAACCACCATGCATCTAGAGAGAAATGAAAACCAGTTAAAAGTTAGTGTTGTGGGCTGCCAAAAAGGAAGTAGCTTCTGACTCAAAAACGCCTCACCGCTCATAAAGTGCAATAGAAAAGCAGCTTGTACTCAATTATTATTGTTGTCTTGATAAACATTCTAGTTAAAACCTGCTTTCTATAGTTCGGGGGTTTTTTCGTCAGACCATGAGTCGGACGGATTGGCTGCAATTAGGGTAAAATGGCAAAGATAGGTACACACAAAAAGCTCGCTCCTGGTTGGCAAGGTGGTTAGCACAGTGGCTTTCCAGCAAGGTCGGGGTTCAAGTCCTGGGTGGGGCAAGGTTTGAAACACTGGCCTTTCTGTGTGGAGTTTACAGGTTCACCTCTTTCACAGATTCAACTCTCGAAGATGTGAAGAAGTTAAAGGTTTGCATCGAGTTGAACGGACTTAGACTTAACAAGCCACGCCTTCCTGGAGAGCTTAGCCAATGGCTGCCTTCTGGCCAGTGGTCACCTGAGATGGACAGGAAGTTCAGAATGGATATACCTGCCATCAAGGGGCGGTCAGAGATCAATGGAGGGCGGTGTGAACCAATGTTTCTGAAGAGGGATGATCAGAGAGGTAAGAACAGCAAATTTATTCATAGCGTCCTTTTGAAAAAAACAAGTTCAGAGCACAAGTTAATTTGTGTAACAGATGTTAAGATTCACACGTTTTTCTGTTTTACATCAGATTTAAGCGAACTGATTCTGATGTAGCAACACATCTATAGGAGGTTGTTCCGTTGAGATGCTTGGTAAAGTTACTTGTAATTACAATTCTGTGACAGCCCTTCTTATCCTAAGACTCTAAACATCTGAGAAGTAAATAGGTTGGATTTTTTCTGGAGTTTTTGGAGAGGAATAGAGTTAGATCTTCCTGAGTCTGTGTATTGATAGATTTAGATGTGTACAGAGGTTACCTGTAGTCCTCTACATTGGTGTCCAACTCAATTGTTAGTGAAAGTTTGGGGAATATCTTTTCAACTCTTCACTCAAGTCATTTAATTCTAGTGAGTTAACTTTTGTGCATCTTTCTATTTGAAAGACTCTGCCTCTGTAAAATTGTCCTTTGATTTCTTGTCTAACAACACCTTCAAACATGCCAGGTGTCTTGCCCTTTATAATTGTGCGGAATATTTATTTTCAGAGTTAGATTACATTCTTTAAGTTTTCTGTCTTTTATTTTGAAGGCCGTTTCCTGTGTTTTATTTTGAAGGCTGAACTAGAAACAGGAAGTTGTGAGGAGAAGTCAGCAATTTTGCTTCCGCTAGTGAGTTAGCATAACAGTTAGCTAGCTACCAGTTATCCACCGCCTTTCGTCTATTTTTTCTAATCCCCTTTTGACATCACAGTCTGTAAGTTTGTTTTATATGTTCATAAAGTACAATATTAATGTCTCATTTGTGTGAAAGGACGCTTGGAAGTGTGTATTTTGCTACTGCTAGTTTGTATGTTTATTACCGCATGTAGGCCTATTTTCATGGCGATAAGCTACTTTAAACATACTTTTGCACTATATTAAGTGTATATTTTCTTTCTGTTTTACAGTTTTACTCTGTTCTGAAGACATCTTTTTCATACAGTAGTCATTAAAATGGAGCTTGGACGCTACATCCTGACTCTGCGCATGTTTTCCAGAAGGAGTTAGGCTTACTGCTGAGTTTATGTTAGATACGCATAAATGAGAGCAGGAAAGTAAAAAGACTTTTTGTAAAAGGACTTTAGAAGAAAAAAGGACTGTTACAGTAAAAAGACTGTAACAGTAAAAAGGACTTGAAAAAATAAAGAGACCTTACGCAATCGGATAACAAAATAGGACAGCACGGTACATAATCAAACATGGACGAAGTAAATCAGGAATTCACTCCGGAGCCTACTCAGTATTCTAGACCCAACAATAACTCCCAAGATGGCGGGTCAGTGAAGACTTTCAGAAGCTCCAGTTCCAATCGTTCATCTGTGAGCACCGCAGCAGCTAAAGCCAGAGCAGATGCTGAAGCCGCTCGCGCTCGTGTAGCATTCGCTAAAAAAGAAAAAGCCATAAAAGCTGAAAAAGCCAAATTGGAAGCTGAAAAAGCCAAATTGGTAGCCGATCTGGAGGCCGATCTGGAAGCTTTACAATATGAAAGAGAGGCTGCAGCCGCTAACGCCAAAGCAGAAGCACTGGAAGCAGCAGCAGATCTAGAGGACGGAGAAACCCGTAGCACGAGAAGCTCCCCTGTTCCAGCCCAAAATACACATGAACGTGTAAGCCATTACGTCGAACAACAAAATGGTCACCTTGACGACAGGCCTGCTCCAGTCTACCGTCAGGACACCCCAGAGCAATGTATTGAGCCCCAGTATAACCCCCCAACACCACACATCTTCAGAGCACAGGACTATGTTGTGATAGATTCCTGGTCAGCATCATCTCAAAGTCCACAAAGGACAGTACCCTCTCACCCCCACCAGATGGCGCTCAACTATCATCCGTCTCCACAACAGCACACTAAAAACCCCACTCAAAGCAGTGTAAAGACAGAGTTTAAACCCAAGTCAAGCTTTCCAAACTACGCGGACACATCCCACACACGTAGAGCAGAATCTTCAGTAATGATGGATATGGCAAAATATTTAGCTCGTAAAGAACTCGTATGCACTGGCCTATCACGTTTTGATGACCGGCCCGAAACATATAGGGCGTGGAAGTCCTCGTTTTTCAACACGATCAGAGACGTGGATCTGTCTGCGAGTGAACAGTTGGATTTGCTCTTGAAGTGGCTGGGAAAAGAATCAAGTGAACACGTCAAACGTCTCAGAGCGGTCAATATAGCCAATCCAGCCGCCGCATTACAAACAGCGTGGGAAAGGCTCGATGATTGCTACGGTGCTCCAGAAGTCATCGAGAGTGCTCTCTTCTCGAAGCTTGATAATTTTCCAAAGATCTCTAATAAAGAAAACTACAAGTTGAGAGAGCTCGGAGATCTACTAAACGAGGTGCTCGCAGCTAAAGAAGATGGATACTTGTCAGGCTTGTCATATCTGGATACCGCACGTGGTATAAAGCCAATTGTGGAGAAGTTGCCATACAGCCTACAGGAAAAGTGGCTCAACCAGGGATCTAAGTACAAAGAAACGTCTCGAGTCAGTTATCCACCATTCTCATATTTCACCTCTTTCGTCTGCTACCAAGCTAAAATAAGGAACGATCCCAGCTTTTCATATTCTGGAAACAACGTTCGTTCAGAACAGGTTGTGCAGAGGCGAGTTAGTCCAAGAGGTGCGGTTTCGGTGCACAAGACCAAGGTGACAAACGACGAAAGTCCAACGGAAGTGCCTTCTAAAGACGATTTAGTCAAGCAGTGCCCTATCCACAAGAAGCCCCACCCCCTAAAGAAATGTCGAGGATTCAGACTTAAGACTCTCGAAGACAGAAAGGCTTATCTAAAAGAACAAGGCATCTGCTTCAAATGTTGTTCATCTTATTCTCATCTCGCCCGGGATTGCAAAGCCACGGTGAAATGTGATGAGTGTAACAGTGAAAGTCACATATCGGCCCTTCACCCTGGTCCGCCTAAATGGGCGAACAAAGAGTCAAACCCCCCACAAGATAACGGCGGGGAGCAAGAAAAAGAGGCAAATTCAGTAGTCAGTCCTCTCTGTACCGAGGTTTGCGGAGACGCTCTGAAGTCAAAATCTTGCGCGAAGATCTGTCTTGTCAAGGTTTACCCAAAGAACCACCCACATGAAGCAGTGAAAATGTATGCAATGCTCGACGATCAGAGCAACAAGTCTCTAGCCAGGTCGCAGTTTTTCGATGTTTTCAAAATCGAAGCCATCACTTATCCATACACTCTGAGAACGTGTACTGGACTGACCACAACATCTGGCAGAAGAGCAACTGGATTTCAGATTGAAGCAATTAAAGGCGGAATAAGCTTTTCACTCCCAGAACTGATTGAATGTGAGGACTTACCGGACAATCGTGAGGAAATACCAACACCTGAGGCTGCCTTCCACCACCGCCATCTCAAGGATCTCGCCATAGAAATCCCACCTCTGGACAATGATGCTCAGATCCTTCTACTTCTGGGTCGTGACATTCTTCGCGCACATAAAGTGAGACAACAGATAAATGGCCCTGGAGATACACCATTTGCTCAAAGACTTGACCTTGGATGGGTGTTGGTCGGTGATGTGTGTTTGGGAAAAGTCCATAAGCCCACAGTTCACAGCTACAAAACAAACATACTGGGAGATGGCAGACCAACACTTTTTCAGCCATGCACAAGTCACGTCCATCTTAACCAAGTAATCAGTCCAAGCCAAACAAACGGACACAGAAACGGTCGCTTGCACATGGACGCTGACTCCCTCGGGCTCACTGTTTTTGCTAGAACTGCAAATGACGAGAAACGTGCCTTCTCTGTAGAGGACGAACAGTTTATCAAAGTCATGGATGAACAAGTTTTTCAGGATGAATCCAACAGTTGGGTCGCCCCCCTTCCTTTCAAGTCTCCAAGACCACCTTTGCCAAACAATCGAGACCTAGCTATGACACGTCTCTCCTCACTGCTGCGTACGCTAGAGCGCAAGCCAAAGATGAAAGAACAGTTTGTCGCTTTCATGCAGAAGATCTTTGACAACAGTCACGCAGAACCAGCGCCACCTCTGCCGGAAGGACACGAGTGCTGGTATTTGCCATCGTTCGGAATCTATCACCCCAGAAAACCTGATCAAATCAGAGTCGTGTTTGATTCCAGCGCACAATACAACGGTATTTCACTCAACAACGTTCTTCTCACTGGACCAGACCTGAATAACAGCCTGCTAGGCGTACTCATTCGGTTCAGGAGAGAGAGAGTAGCTGTAATGGCGGACATTGAACAGATGTTTCATTGTTTCATTGTAAGGGAAGACCATAGAGACTACTTACGTTTCCTGTGGTTTCAAGATAACGATCCCACCAAGAACATTGTTGAATACAGGATGAGGGTCCATGTGTTCGGCAACAGTCCTTCTCCAGCCGTGGCAACGTACTGCCTCAGAAGAGCAGCCAACAGTGGAGAACTGGAATACGGGTCAGACATGAGACACTTCGTGGAGCGTGAGTTCTATGTAGACGACGGACTTATTTCAACTCCCTCTGCGCAAGAAGCCATTACTCTTCTGCAGAAAACGCAAGCTGCACTATCTGAGTCAAATCTGAGACTTCACAAGATCGCGTCCAACAGCATTGAAGTTCTGCAAGCATTTCCAGCAGGGGACCACGCAAGAGATGTACAAGATCTCTACCTGGGAACAGAAACTGTGCCCACGACAAGGAGTCTTGGTCTGAGTTGGGAAGTCAAGACAGACACATTCACCTTTCAAGTGAATATCACGGACAAACCGTTCACACGTCGAGGAGTACTCTCTACTATAAACAGCCTCTTCGATCCGCTTGGATTCGTCGCTCCTGTGACCATACAGGGAAAATCTCTATTGCGAGAACTTACGCTGGATGGAACAGAATGGGATACCCCACTTCCTCATGACAAACATAGTGTGTGGCAGACATGGAGAGATTCTCTACAGGAACTGCAACAACTTCACATTCCTCGTGCTTACACTACAACCTCACTTGCAAAGGCTAGCAAAAAAGAAATATGCGTCTTTTCTGATGCATCCACAAAAGCAATCGGTGCGGTAGCATACCTAAAAACCACAGACGAAGATGGCAAGGTTCACGTAGGTTTCATCTTAGGAAAAGCCAAACTAGCACCTGCAAACGGGCCCACCATCCCAAGATTGGAACTTTGCGCAGCAGTCCTAGCCGTGGAAATGGCAGAACTCATTGTTCGAGAGCTCGACCTCACACTGGATGCAGTCACCTTTTATTGCGACAGTAAAGTGGTACTCGGATATATACATAACCAGTCCAAGAGGTTTTATGTTTATGTCCACAATAGGGTGCAAAGGATTCACCAGTCCACGGAGCCAAAGCAGTGGCGTTATGTGCCCACAGAACATAACCCAAGTGACCATGCATCCAGATCCGTTCAAGCCTCTCTGCTCACCAAAACAAACTGGTTCACAGGTCCAGCATTCCTTCACAAGCCTCAAACAGTATGTGATCAGCAACAAACATTTGAGCTTATTGATCCAGAGTCGGACATTGATGTCAGACCGCAAGTGACAAGTTGCGTTACCAGCCACGATGATAAGTCGCTCAATCCGAAGAGATTCGAAAAATTCTCAACTTGGAAGTCATTGCAAAGAGCGGTTGCAAACCTCATCCATGTAGCTCGTTGTTTCAAGTCAACAAACAAAAATGTTATAGATTGTACTGGCTGGCATCAGTGTAGCAAACCTCGCACAGCGGACGAGCTATCTCAAGCAACTTCAGTGATTCTTCTTGCTGTACAAAAGGACTGCTTTAATGAAGAGTTCACTGCCCTCTCAAAAGGAGTTGACGTAAACCAGAAAAGTCCACTGTCAAAACTCAATCCAGTCCTTGGATCAGATGGATTGTTGAGAATCGGAGGCCGGTTGAAGCAAGCTGATCTCTGCGATCAGGAGAAACATCCAGTTGTTTTGCCAGGCAAACATCACGTCTCCACTCTGCTCATAAGCTACTACCATGACAAAGTGGAACATCAAGGCCGTACCTTTACAGAAGGCGCTGTACGAGCTGCCGGCTTCTGGTTGATCAGTAGCAAAAGACGCATAAGTAGCATTCTTCATGGATGTGTTACCTGTCGAAAGCTCCGTGGGAAAAGAGAGAACCAAAAAATGTCGGACCTCCCTCAAGAGCGGCTGAGCACTTCATCTCCCTTCACATACACTGGTGTGGACGTCTTCGGACACTGGCTTGTGACAGCCAGACGGACAAGAGGAGGTGTTGTACAAAACAAGCGCTGGGCCGTTCTCTTCACATGCTTGAGTACACGTGCTGTCCACATAGAGGTAATAGAGTCGATGGACACGTCGTCGTTCATTAACGCCTTGAGGAGATTCTTTGCTATCCGTGGCCCCTCTGAACAGCTTCACTCAGACTGTGGAACCAACTTTGTCGGCGCTTGCAGAGAGTTGGAGTTTCACAAAGTGCTGAAGGGATCAGACGTTCAGAAGTACACAAACAATCAAGGATGTTCATGGCACTTCAACCCACCACACTCCTCACATATGGGTGGTGCGTGGGAACGCATGATCGGAGTCGCAAGGAGGATCTTAGATTCAATGCTCATGCGAATTCACTCGTCAAGCTTGTCCAATGAAGTCCTGTGCACTCTCATGGCAGAAGTGACATCCATCATCAATTCCAGACCCTTGGTTTCTGTATCTTCCGATCCAGAGGTTCCTCAAATACTTACCCCTGCGATGCTTCTCACCCGGAAACAGAGTGTTCCACCTCCATCAGGGAAATTCACCGACAAAGACTTGTTCAAGCAACAGTGGCGTCAAGTACAAAGGCTTGCAGACCAATTCTGGAGTCATTGGAAACGTGAATATCTGCATACACTACAAGTACGTCATAAATGGCAAACGTCAAGTCCCAACATCGAAGAAGGTGATGTTGTTTTACTAAAAGACACCCAGACATGCCGCAATGAGTGGCCCATGGCTCTTGTGACTAAAACCTTTCCAGGACGCGATGGAAAGGTCCGAAAAATCGAGATTAAAACGACCAAAGATGGATCTACAAAGACATTCCTACGGCCCGTCACCGAGGTCAATCTTCTTCTGAAATCAAAGGACTGAATGCATGTTTTAGGTTTATATGGCATCTTTACAGACACCAGGCGGGGAGTGTCTTGCCCTTTATAATTGTGCGGAATATTTATTTTCAGAGTTAGATTACATTCTTTAAGTTTTCTGTCTTTTATTTTGAAGGCCGTTTCCTGTGTTTTATTTTGAAGGCTGAACTAGAAACAGGAAGTTGTGAGGAGAAGTCAGCAATTTTGCTTCCGCTAGTGAGTTAGCATAACAGTTAGCTAGCTACCAGTTATCCACCGCCTTTCGTCTATTTTTTCTAATCCCCTTTTGACATCACAGTCTGTAAGTTTGTTTTATATGTTCATAAAGTACAATATTAATGTCTCATTTGTGTGAAAGGACGCTTGGAAGTGTGTATTTTGCTACTGCTAGTTTGTATGTTTATTACCGCATGTAGGCCTATTTTCATGGCGATAAGCTACTTTAAACATACTTTTGCACTATATTAAGTGTATATTTTCTTTCTGTTTTACAGTTTTACTCTGTTCTGAAGACATCTTTTTCATACAGTAGTCATTAAAATGGAGCTTGGATGCTACATCCTGACTCTGCGCATGTTTTCCAGAAGGAGTTAGGCTTACTGCTGAGTTTATGTTAGATACGCATAAATGAGAGCAGGAAACCAGGTCTCCCACATTGGGCAGGAGACACCCACAATTAGGCCCTATCTCGCGCTCATTCGCCAAGGCTAATAAAACTCCCACATGATGAACACTCTACTGCGTTCCGTGAACATGATTAGATGTAATGAGGCTAAGCACATGGCATCTCCTGCTGCTGCAGCTGTGCATCTGAAAGCCGCAAGTAGCGATCTGCATGGTCTATTGCCAGTATTGTTTTTGGTGAATGTATGGAAGAAGTCGGACATCCGGGAACTTTGGTCATGCGACAGCTTATGTGCGTGAGCCGCAAAACAAAGCGGGTACGAGCAGTACAGGGGTGTATTCCTGGTGGTAATTCCTCTTAGTACTGATACATAATGCTTGGTGGTAACACACCAAGCTGCTTTCTCATGTTTTGAACGGTTTGTTTTATCCCAACTGTCATGGCAGGACGCATCCTTTAGCGGATGTTGTCACGTCATGTCATAGCCACTCCTCCTTTTAGCCCCGCATCAAAATCTCCCCCTTTGTGAAACCAAAAACTTGGTATCTCTGGAACTTGTTGCTAAGGTTCATGTTTTCTACCAATTACTTTCCAGCCATTTATTCCAAACTATGATAATCTGAATCTTTCATGTCCTTCTGGGACTAAAACACAAGTTAATGAGGTTTATAAATGATGCAATTTTCTTTTGTTTCTTTCTTTATCAAAACCTGTTTAATCTGATTTTTTTCAACATGGTTTTCAGACCATTTTTGTTCCAGAAATCACACGGAAGTAGATTTCTTGGATCTCATGTTGACTCGAAGGAGAAATTTCCGCTGTTTGACACGAGCAAACCTGTGAGCGGCTGGCGTTGTTCAGCAGACGTTTTAAACCTCTTTTCTCTGAAGCCTGAGCCGTAGATCAGCTCTGCCTTTGCTGCCATCAGCCCTCCACCTCCTCGCTTCCTTCTCCTCCTCCCCCTCTCATCTCTCTTCCTCTCTGTGATTGCCAGAGCACACGCCTGGAATAACACCGCCGCTGTGTGTGTGTTCCTCTGTGCATGTGTGTGCGGACCCATTGCGGCCTCGTGGCGTGCTAATAGCCGTCTAACATCTCCCAGATGGAGCTGTCACACTCGCAGTAATGCACAGGGAATGTGTGAGCAGCCTCCTCCTCGTCCTCCTCCTCTTCCTCTGTTTGTCGAAGGCTGCTCTGAGCTGCGTTCACAGTTTCCACATGTTCCCTTCAGGATGTCTCAACAGTCAAATTCACTTTAGCTCAAACCAAATAAATCCAATTAAATCCAGACGTGCTGTTACGCAGGAGGTGCCGCTTCCTTCTTCATTTCAGAGAAAGTTAAATAATTCCCAATGATATCAACGCACATGCCAACTTCGCTTGAGAATCCGTTTCAGGATTTAATTGGGTTTGAATTTAGAAGATCCGGTTGTGAAGACGAGGATTAGGTTTCATGCTGTTGACTGTTATAGATCTTCAGTCCCAACCAGGTCTACAAAAACTGCATCCACATATCGACCCAGGACTTTTAAAAGCTCCTCCAGCTCCTCCAGGAAGGGCAGTCATCCATATATCTCATCGCTAGGGAGAAGTTTAAGTCAACATGGCTGCTGTTCGCTGAGATTTCCAACAAGATAATGTCTGGATGTTTGATTGGGTCGGCTCTAACCTAAAGGTGAAAGTTGTTTGTTTTGACAATTCAATTAAAAAACTATGTGATAACTCTATACCTGAGTGAGAGCCCAGCCACCCTACGGAGGAAGTTCATTTCATCCGGTTGTATCCGCTGTCTTTTTTTGTTTTGGTCACCACCCACAGCTGGTTATCATATGTGATGATAGGTACGTAGATGGAGTGGTAAATCAAGAGCTTTGCTTTTCGACTCAGCTCTTTCTTTACCACAAAGGGTCCATACAGCCTCCTAATTATTGTGGACGCCGCACCGATCCTTCTGTCAATATCCCGGTCCATCCTACCCCCACTGTTAACAAGACACCAAGATACTTAAACTCCTCAACTTGGTTCCTAACCTGCAGGGGGAATTCCACCCTTTTCCGGGTGAGGACCATGGTCTCGAATTTGGAGGCACTGATTTCCATGCCGGCCGTCTCACACTCGGCAGCAAATCGGACCAAATGTGTCTATGTGGAGGAGGCAATAACCCCATTTCAGTGGGACTAAAGAGCTCCAGTGTGGCAGGTTTTCTACCCCGCAGCGACTCTACATAGCCAAGTTCAGACCTGTTCACGGAAACCCGTCATAGTCAGCCTTTTCCAGCGCACCGTCCAACACTAGAGACCGACCCATCTGAAAGTGCAGCTGGTGCCCAGCCACACCTGAATGCACCAGCTGATTGTGTTGGGGCGTGGCCTGCAATTCCCTGCCATGATGATGTCACGCATGAGAAAACAATAACTGCTGCAATTTCACAATTAGACACGAAATGAGGAGCTTTTAACCAACGACACACCCAGAGGGACACACACTTAACATGAGTCTGTGTGTGTGTGTGCTCGCTGAAATCTGCTTCCAGTAAATGATAGATTCCCGTCGAGTCCACAGACACACACACACGGAAACACACACAGCGCTCCATTATGGTGTTAATCCTGTTTGCAGAGAATGAGTGTGTAGGTGTACAACAACCTTGTGTGTGTGAGTGTGTGAGTGTGTGCGCTGAGACTGATAAATAATTCAGCAGATGGAGGAGGCGTGACTCCCCGCCAGCTCGCAGAAACAACCTCTGGCTCGGTGTGTTTTCTCTTTCCGTCCTCCCTTCCCCCACCGTCCTCTCCAAGCTGCTCCAGGTTCTTTGTTCCTCTCTCTCTATCCTTCTCTTTTTTTCCCCTCTCTCTTTCTCCGTCTCTTTCCGTTTATTACACAATCATGCTGTTCAATGATGCAGGGATGAAACATTTTGGCTAAAACTCAGAAATGAGGGATTTAAAAAAAAAAAAAAAGGGTGCAAAACTGATCTTAAATTAAATTGAAACTTGTTAAGTTTAGTAAAACTTCCCAAAGGATTCCATCGCCATCACCGAAGTGGTACTTTACGTGTTCTAACATATTTTGGACATGCTCAGTCTCGGTTGGTTTGTTTTCCATTATTCTCATTAATTTGTTCATCTCCGCTGCTACCCAAAGGATAATCCAAACCATGTGAGTGCGACATCACCCAAAGTGTTCAGCTCCATCCAAAGGAAGTCCATTCAATCACCATTTTCCACCAAACGGTTGGTGCCATGTTGAATTATCGGAGCCGGAGACATAAAGTTATTGCTCCAGTCTGTGTTTGCATGGACACCACTTTGCCAAACAGGAATGAGCTTTTTGAAAGTTCAAGTTCCTGCAACATACTTTAATTGCTACATGTGATTGGCTTGTCATTACCTTGAATAATGCGTGAGGCCCAAAACGGAAGCGACTTGAAATGTCCAGTTCTTAGGAGACCAAGCCTTCTGGTGAAGAGCTTTAGATAACCATTCCTGCCAAAGTCAAAGAAAAGGAGTCAAATCTACAATCCTTTTTGTTTTGGGAACACGCCAAGCACTTTCCAAGTCTTGTCAGTTTAGAAGACATTGGTGGCAACTTCTATTCAAATCAAGATGGAGTGGAGAGGGGTTGGAATCTAGTTTACAGATTAGTCTGTAGACCCCAGATATTCTGCTTTGTAGAACCTGAATGGCCTCTAAGACAGCAATTTGTCTTCATTTTTGTCCATCTGACTGATACCAGCTTGTACCATTCCGACAAACACCCTGTCAAGGACCGTCAAGACTCTCCAAACTTTCTGCTACACCAGGAAATTTCCCGGGTCAATTATCAGAAACCCAACAACTGTTAATCCAAATTTGTATGCATCGTACACATGCTTGACGGACAAAACACAAGCTTCCAACCATTGGAGAAGTGGTCCACCACATACACCGGTGGACATAGAGGTTCTGTCCACTCGTTCTGAGGGTCGAAAGAAAATCTTGTCAATGATGTTGAGAGACAAGCTGACTAAATCTGTTACCGAGTAAAAAATTCTTTGAGGTTTGCAAACTGCACAGAATACAGGCTTCAGTCATAGATGGGCACAAAGTAGGATGAAACAGGGAGTAGGAGAGAATGGAGTATCTGCTTTCCTCGAATGCCAGAGAAGAATTTTCAAATACTCCAAGGGTGTTGAGCTAATAGTGTGTTACTTAAGGACATCAATATGACCTAAAAATTTCCAATTCTTTTACTCCGAACCGTATTTTCAATTTTGATAATTTTTTGCCTCTTCTCTACCCAAAAGTAAGCAGCCAATAAAGAACTAGTTTCAACGTTGTTCTTATTTTAACTTAAGGGTTAACATTCAATTTGAGGAGAAAAAATTGTATGTGTAAGAGGAAGGCTTGTCCATCTTCTAGTATAAACTCACCACATTCTGACCACTCATATGGTCTTGGTCAAATTGCTAATGAACCAGAGAAAACAATTATTCCTAATTGAGTAGTTGATGATGAGCGGTCCAACTTACTGTCCTGAAGCATGAAATTAGCCTGCTGTTGTTGAACTGATCACATCTCCCGAATTTTGCTGGAGCATTCCTAGAATGGTAGAAAGGGGTGCCGAATTTTGACAATGCTCATCACCATGCACCATGCTCGTCATTGCGCACAAAACATAGGGGCTTAGCGGTGCACTGCTGAAGCCGGTGTTGCTTTAGCGGTAGCGGGCGTTGAGAACTCCAAACCAAAGTATTTCAGCTTTTCTTGAGGAATTCTAACGTATTCATGCTTCAACAACTGACACCATTCCTGCAACGCCCTGTCTGCTCGCAGAACACTTACAACCGCTCCATCGAAGTTTATGCAACATTAAGTCGCCGCCAGTACAATGCTTGCGAGGCAGCAGTGGTCCAGCGTTCAAAGATTTCCGCGTTGGCAAAGGAGACCCAAATGCTCATAAACTTGTGCCTAGCGTTGCAAAACTTTTACTGGGCATTGGCAGAGTGAGGTTAAACATTGCCAGAGCAGAAAATTGACTGTTCCGCCCGGCTCACAATAGTTTGTGCAACTCAAAACTTTTGGGAGTGGTCAGAGGACCCCCCGAGAACCATCATTGCTAGCTGAGCACATGCGTTTCTTTAACGGGAGTCAACTTTTGTGAAACGGTGATGAATGGTTACAAGTGGTGAGGAATTTTTGTCACTGCTACAGGAACGCCCCATCAATGTTTGAGTCGTTTGACTAAGTCTCTGTATTCCTGTGCTTTGAGGCACTTTGTCAGATATTGGTTATTTAATACCTCTTCCTTGCTCTCTGTATTTTTCCCCAGTTTTCCAGGGGACACCGCCCGCCGCCCGACAACCCCAGCAGCCGAACAGCTCCACCCCGCGGCAACTCTCTTCCTTTCCATGCTCCCGCCTTCAGGACAAACATCAGAAACTGAGAGAAAGCCGCAGGGTTTCTTCTTTCCTCCCATCTTTGCCTTCTTTGTCTTCCTCTCTCACCTCTTCTTCTGCCTCACCTGACCATCATCTATTTCGCTGTCATGACGACGACCCCAACAAGCCAAAAGGGAAGCGTCCCTATAAGATGAAGCACACAGGAGAAGAGACAACAAAGTGGGAGGAGCGAGACGAAGAGGAAGAAGAAAGGAATAGAAAGGTCAGTTTCTCATTTTTTGTACAGTTCAGTACAATTAGAGAGAAAGTGGGGAGTCATCTGCATACTATCTTACTACTGGGTTGAAGCATTCAGATTGCAGAGTAATATACATGTAAATAAAGCACCTTTTTTTTTTTTTAACTAATCAAATGTCTAAATGGAGTATTAACAACCTTCCTTATTATTGCTGATTATTTGTACATTTTTTTAGAAAATTTGTGTTATTCAACAATCTTTGGTCTAAAATGCCTTAAATGGAAAACTAGAGTTTCCAAGTTTCCTATTGGTTGAAATTAGTAATTGCTTTGCATTAATGAAACCACAAGCCAGATGAGGTAAAGATGTACAATGCACCCACATGTGCTGAAAGACAGTTTGACATGCTTCTTTTCCTGTTTAGTTGCTCGTAAACATGCAAAATAATGTGACTCACAGTGACTCAAACGCCCACACAGACACCCCGGGGGATGAGGGTGGGATGGAGTAATGGTTTTATATCCTTTTGCACCAAAGCAGCACAACTGAGAAATAAACCAGCCGATGAGAACTGAAGGGCAAGCTGGCATGTCTGTTTTGGTTTTCCTTTTTGGCTTTGTTGACCCTTGTACAGGTCAACAGTCTCAGAGGACAGCACAGAGGCTAATCATGCAGACGTTTGTACTATGAACTGTTCAAACCAATCGGCTTAACGTACATGTTCTGGAATATTTAGTAGTTGGAATATTTGAGATCACGGTTCAGTTCAGTTTTGGTACAGTTTTTAAACAAAATGCAAAATCATTTGCTTGTTTTTTATGTTTTTTATTAAGCCAACTATTTGTTTTTAAGATTCAAATTAAGGGGCTCAAGCTTTAAACGGTTAGCAGCAGTAGCCGTACAGGTAGTTTTGGAGGGGGGATCTTAGATATCAATGAAGAAACTCATCCGTGATTGGTTTGTGGCGTCACATTTATTCCAATAGTTGTACCTGTGCTTACATACTTACCCGCAGAAATTAATAACAACGGTGCGCGTACAAAACATCACATACGTTAAATAGCATGCTGACAGCTGTAAACACTCAGTGACTGGTTGTAATCATTTGTGCTCAGCCCTATACCAAATCGAACACTCCCCCTACCAAAGGTTTTTGTTACAAGTACATGTACCATTACATCCCTACACACTCCAGATCTTCCAGTTGGACTAGGACTACTCTTTTAACTTCTTTCCTCAGGCGGGAGCTTAGGAGCATTTAGAGCAGGATCAGCTAACAACATAGCTAATAAATGCCCTTTGATCAAGGGCCCCCATCAAGTTGTTTTCTTCCAAATATCTCCTTCTCAAAATTCAAAGCTTTCAAAAATATATACAACTTCAGTTTAAAAACTCTCACATGACCAAGAGCTTTCTGTGTGCCTGTAAAAGTTTGGCTAAAAAACTCCACAAAGAGTCTTTTGATCATCAATGTGGAAATGAATTTGAAGTCACAAGGCACAAGTTCTTGTCTCAAAATCTTTGTGAGGCCAAAACATTATGAATCAACAAAGACACCAACAAGTCCTAATATGTACAACAGTGCTTAAACCGAACCAGGTATCGCACCAAAGACCTAGCATACTCCTGGGAGAACATGAAATAAGAAACTTCTTTGAAACCTCTGTTTTTTCGTGATGCTTCTTCAAAGCAAATGGGAACCATTTCAACAAAGGGGTGTTTGTTCACTGGAAGTTCTGCATTGTGACTTCACTGTGTCAGCTGAAGCTTTTATGTACAGACTTCTTCTTTCGGCATTTCCCTTCAGGGGTCGCCACAGCAAGTCAGTTTCTTCCATCTAACCCTATCTGCTGCATCCTCTTCGGTCACCCCAACTATCTTCATGTCTTCCTTCACTGAATCCATGAACCTCCTCTTGGGTCTTCCTCTAGGCCTCTTTCCTGGTGGTTCCAAACCCAGCATCCTTCTGCCGATGTACTCTCTCTCTCCTCAGCACATGCCCAAACCATCTCAGTCTGGCCTCTCAGACTTTATCTTCAAAACCTCTAACATGTGCTGTTCCTCTGATCCTGTCCATCCTGGTCACTCCCAGAGAGATCCTCAGCATCCTCATCTCTGCTACCTCCATCTCTGCTTCCTGTCTTTTCCTCAGTGCCACTGTCTCTAGACCAAACAGCATGGCCGGTCTCACCACGGTTTTGTACACTTTTTCTATCATTTTAGCGGAAACTCTTCAATCACACATCACACCTGATACTTTCCTCCACTCGTTCCAGCCTGCCTGCACATGCTTCTTCACCTTTTTTCCACACGCTCCATTGCTCTAGGATTTGGTAGTAAAATATGTACATTCTGGCTGTTGTATATCCTGAAGCCTCACTGGGAACCAGTTTTGCGCAACCTAAACTTCTGCTTCTTAACACAAGAAGATTTTTTTCAAATAGTGGACTCTTTTGATTGGTGTTTCTGCTTCCTGAAAGCCTTCAGTTTAAGAGTTAGCAACATTTCATAAAGCATACTTGTCAAGTAATACGGTTTTCATATTTAAATATAGAAAAATGTGATTTTAACAAATACGTCCATCTTGTCATTTTTGTACGCCTCCAAAAAATCCACAAAGAATAAAAAAAGAGAATGTTTTGTCAACATGTGTCATACATCAAAAAGCCTACAAAATTACTCGCTTTCAACTATGGTACATTCATGGCGGCAATTGTTATAGCCCTATCAGAGCTGGACGAGTTACCTCCCCATACATCGCTTGTTAATAAATTGACTGCTCATGCGCAATATTTATTGATATGCTGAGGAATACAGTTTTTAAGTACTCAGTAAGGGGTGAAAGCCTCCTCAATAAGGGAGGTAGAAGGAATGCCTTGATAGGTATGATAAAAGTCTGTAACTCTTAAGATGTAGCAAAGTTTGGTCTGTCAGAGTTAAAGTGTGGGGAGGGATTCATGTTCCAATCCATGGAACAGAACTTCATATAACAACCATTTACTGACATGATGCATCTAATCCCAGTTCAGTGCTTAACAAGTTGAAAGAACAACAGTCTAAGCAGCAGTAGCTAGACTTTCTCTCCAAGACACTTATTTCAGCTTTTCTTGAGGAATTCTAACGTATTCTTGCTAAGTCTCAAGGTCCTGGATCATTCCTGGGATTACTGTGGTTGGGCACTGCGTAGAAACTCACAATTGAAGTATCCTAATCAGATGGCAGGAAACCTTGTCTGGCTGTACTAGGAAACCTCCCCAAAATATTGAGTTCCCCACTAAATATTTCAAGGAAAACTGAGCCACCTGGCAAAAGGAATTCATTTGGGCTATTTGTATTTAAGCCTGGTTCTTTTGGTTTGCCCCCAAAGATCATGACCATTTGTCCAGCAAGGGAAATTGATCAACTTGGAAGATATCTTAACCTTCACCTTTTGGCACTGCCCTCTTTCACCAATCAATGCAGTTCTCATAACTAAAGATGTTATGAGAACTGCTCTCACCCGCCTGTCAACCGCCCTCAGTCTTTACCAAAACAGCGGAATTTGGTCCAGAAAAACTTTTGATCAATTTGAAGGCCATTGCATACGAGAGGGTATGTCATTCCTTCTTGATTAACATCACGATACATTCAGCTCGATGAAAGCTCAAGGATTTTTCCATTTGACCTACAGTAGATGTAATCTCTCTAGTTTTGTTCTAGAACAGTTTCATAATTTTGTGAATCTTGGAAGGACTTTTCCCATCATGTGGTTTGATTACTGCCTGCTTTAAGTACGACTAAAAAAGAAATGCCTCCTTGGAATTGTTGTTCGGATTAATCATTGAGCATCTGTTGTGTTGACTCCTTGTGTGTACGGTATTCCTTTCTTCCCGAGCAATACCGCATGCAATGGAAAAGCCCACCATCTATAAAGACACCTTGGGCCTGGGATACACGCAAATGCATTCTTTCACACCTGATGTTGCTCATTCATTAAGTATTTGTAGGGGCCATCAAATTGGTTGGTCAGATTAGCTTTTTGACAATAAAAGGCAATTAGACAACAATGGAGGTTAGCTAAGACCCATCCCTACCATTGTTAACAAGGTACGTAACCCTTCACTAAACTGTTCTTAACTAGTTTGTTGGGGCTAGCTCCCCTTTAGGGGTTTGGGAAAACTCAGGTTAGTATATGTAGAACCAGTTCTCAGATCCATTCTATCAGATTGAAAATGAGTGCCAGATGGAAGTCGAAACGTCTCAATCCTCAAATACACTGTCCAGAAGACAACTTTGAAGCCTTCTCTGCAATTCACACCTGATGAAACAAAGAATGATTTTAGCTCATAGATAAGTCAGCGTCTTGAAAAACTAAAAAATTATTGTCGAGAACGTGTAACTGGGACAAATTTATTGTGGCTAATTTGTCTATTTCAAGCTAACTTGTTCACTTTGTAGCTTCATAGCATAAGAGGCCAACTTGTTAGTACGTTTACGTAGACCAGAGGTGTCCACTCTTAAAGAGCTGCAATCTGGCAGATTTTTTTTCCTGTGTTTGCTCCAAACTTTTGAATCAAATTTTGGTGTTACAGTCAAGAATTTTCTTTAGTGGACGCTGCCTCTAGTGGGGATTTTTAATTATTGCACAACATAGCTTGAAACTGAATCAAAAGGCGGCGCCATTTTTCCCCCCACAACCTCATTTTCTTAAACCAAAATGCTGAAATGTTCCCAGTGGGAAAGTTTTGCATATAGGAGCCTTGGATACAAGGCAGACTGTTGCACCAGTACAGTGCTGGCCCCAAAATCAGATCAGATTTTATTTACAGAGCACTTTTTGTATGAAAATATCAAAAGCTTTTTACGTTATAAACCCAGAACACTTATTATCCCCAAGATCTAAGTATCTGATGAGACAAAGTCTTCCAAGAACAAGTTTGCAATCTCTGGAAAACCAAAACCAGTTCAGCCTACGAATCCCACAGAACCAACTAAATACTAGAAAAACAAATCGGCATCCATCGTCATGACAACAGGACAGCTTTATCTTTGTTTGTCCTCTGTCTTCTACTTCTGATAATCGCTGCAATTATTGTCCTGATTGGAGCTTGCAGGAAAAACTCAGCGGGGAAATGTGTGTGTGTTTTACCGTGTTTGCGTGTGTGAGTAATTCAATTCCGTTCAGATTAAAATGAAGGAGGGAGCAGGGAAAAGAGGAAAGGATGGAGTGATTGAAGGTTATGGAGGAAGAATAATATTCTCCGGTTGTACCGGATGTGTGTGTGTGGTGGTGGAAGATTGTGTCGTTTTGACAGCTGCTGCACCGGAGATTTCCTCAGGGCAGCGAGAACGCACACACACACACCAAACACACTGAAACGCTCCCCTCCTTCTCCTCCTCTCTCTCGTTCTCTCCGTTTTAGTGTGCTGCGCTAGCAAACACACACACATGCACACATACACCTCCCGGGCAAAGCTCACATCCTGTTTGCTGATGCGTGGCAGCGAGCGGCTTCGTTTGACAGACGCCTGCACACACATACACACACTCTCTCTCTCTCTCTCTCACACACACACACACACAAACGCATTAGCGCGCACAGTGTCTGGCTGCTGAGTGGCGGAGGCTGTTGCCGTAGCGTTCGTAGCCCAGCGACTAAGCTTCATCCATCTCTACCTGCTTCTCATGAAAGAAAGATTCAAGATTTAAAACTGTTAAGAAAAAAATTGTTAATTTTTCACAAACCTGGCAGGTGTCCAGTTGGTTTCTGTCTCAACCTCTGAGCAAGGCAGTGCTATTGCCAAGAGCTCTTATTACAAACATCTTATGAGGCTGCAGAGCGTTGTAGTCATTCACATTCACCAATGTCTGTCAAATACTAATTAACCCATATGTCAAAATAATTACCTCTTTAGCTTGTGTTTACTGGTCTGTTTGAAGTCGTTTAAGCTGTGGTAGGCCTGGTTTTCTAACGCCAGTTCGTCAGTTTTTTTTATCTTAAAGTGAATTTTCAGATCACGGTCTTCAAACCCAACCATTTCAGATGTGAAATGATTCAACCAAAGAGTAGAAGCCAGATGGGGTTAGTTGGGCATCTGATTAGAATGCCTTCGAAACGCCTTGCTGGTGAGGTGTTTCGGGCACTTCCCAGGAGGAGACCCAGAGTCAGGCCTCTGACCCGCTGGAGAGATTCTTGCAGCTGGACAGGGAACACCTCAGAATCCTCCCAGGTGAGCCAGAGAATGCAGCCGGGGTGAGGGAAGCCTGGGTTTTCCGTCTGAGGCTGTTGTCCCCATGACCCGACCCGGATATACGGAAGACGACAGAACGGAAGTTATGCTTTATTTTCACTGCTGTGGGACATTCGGTCCCAGGAGGAATCACATACTTGTCTCCAATTTCATACAAAATCTCCAAATGAATGTACTGTACCATTATCTTCTGCTTATCTGGGTGGAGGAAATTGTGGCTGAAACAAGAAATTCAAATTCAAGTCTTTGATCTCATTTGGTAGAATTTGAAGTATTGAGAGCACCCTTGGGACATGACCTTTTTCTTTCTCTGGGGCATCTAGTCATGATACATGACCCATCATCTCAACCAGATGCCCGAACCATCCCATCTGGCTCCTCGGATTTTGTCGGCTCAGCAACTTTAAATCAAACCCCTCATGAACAGTAAGCCTTCTCACCACATGTCAAAGGAGAACTTTTCCAACCTGAGGAAGAATCTCAAACTATCAGGATCCCCTCGCCTGCCGCCAGAGGGAGCCCAGGTCTTTCCTCCCTCACCTAAATTTCAACCTTATCCCGAACACCTGGGTGATTAGCCTGGTACCAATCAGCTGTGCATCGTCAGCCTGTTACCTATTTAAGGGCAATCACCTCAGACTTTCTGACCAGGTCATTGCCATCACTTCCAGCCAGGTCTCCCTGGTTGCCTGAAAAGGATATGATGTTTGAACTCTGTTTTATCATTTGAACTTTTGGATTTTGTGCCCTTTGCCTTACATACTTACCTGACTTCTGTTAATAAACACTGTTTTTGATGTCCTGCAATTGGGTCCTCCTCCTTCCACATCATAAACCCTGACACAAACTACACAGCTGCCATTTCTAATCTTGTTCTTTCCACTGGTAAATTAAGAACTCTCCTTTTTAGTTCAGTTTCTTTGCCTCCACAACTGGCTGAATTTGATTCCCATTCGTTGCAAAGACGGCACCATTCCACCAGTGAATTTCTTCTGCTTTCTTTTCTTTACCGAACAAGGCCCTGAAATCCTTTTCTCTCTTTACCGCATTCCCAACCGAAAGAGGACATACTTTCCTTTTTTCAGATGAGGCTAAATTTGAAACTGCTGATTCCCATTTTGGTCGCTCAACACCCATCTGCAAAAAGCATTAACTGTAGGAGGTGTGAACCTTGTGAGTGTGATGTCTCCCATAGTGTTCAACTCCATCCAAATGAAGCCAATGCAGGCCCCTTATGACTATATCTTGAAGTTTGAATTCATGTTGAATTTTGGCACTGGGAATATGCAGTCCTTGCTCCAGTCTGCATTTGTATGGCAATGGCTTTGTGAACCAGGAACAGGTTTTTTTGAAAGTAGACGTCCCTGCCACAGGAAGCTCACAATCCACTTGGCTCAGAATCAAGCTTCTTGGTGTCACCACCTTCCTGGTGGTGCCACCATTCAAATGTTTACGCTTTCAAGCATAATTGCACTTCCTCAGGGATACATCCTCTGGACTACTAGAGGAGTCTGGTGTTCACCCAAAGTTGGTCATTTTTTGGAACATTTTCAGACGTGGTTGACATAAAAATTCCAAAAGTCAATGCACTCTACATTAGGACCATTGGTAACAAATAATCCCGTCTCAACAATGGTAAGAAGCATATGTCCTTGTGGAGACTAAAGTCAACATTTTGGATGTCAAGAAGAACTTTTGACCAAGCAAAAATCCAACACCTTTGATCACCTAAAGAACTGCTTTCCATAATGACTCATTAAGGTGGTCTTTCAGTGGCACGGGCTGCAAAACTGCTCTAAATAATTGTTTAAAGGAATTATTTGAGAGGAAGCTATTTAAATTCTTTTAGAGATTATAGACAGAGATCGGGGATTTACTTTCTCAGGAATAATGATCCTTAGCACTATTACAGCAACATTCCGCTCAATAGCCAGCAAATGCTTAAAAGTGTTGAAATTCAGACCTTAATCCATCCGTTTGTGGCTGAACACCAAAGACACCCATCCAAACTGAAGCCGTACGTGTTTTTAAAGAATGAACAGGAAAGTTTAGAAGAAATTCCCCAACAGGATTATGGTTGTTTGTTTTAGGTGTTTTTGTAGTCTGTGTAAATGTCCTCCCCCAAAAAAATCCATTTTAATTCCAGGTTTAAGGCTGCGAGATGAGAACTGCGCCAGGGGGGTGAACACTTGTAGATGAACTGATCCAGTAATCCACAGAGAAAACTGGCTTTTATTTGTTCTTCCCTTCAGCTTGCCGAGGGAAAGAGAGGCTAAAACCATACCTAAAAAAAAAAAGCTTGGAAATAAGATAAAAGCCTTCCGGTCCGACACCATCGATTGTCAGTTTATAGTCTGATTTTTACATGCAAATCTTAAAAAGCATCTAAAGAACAGTTGTTTTAATGGCAATGCCGCCAAATGGGGTATTTTATCCTAAAAAGAAAAACAGTTATATTTTTGTACTTATGTATACTCTCGTGTACTTACGTAAACGTTTTCAATATAACCGCATCCACACGTACCCGCATAAATGAACAGGTGCGAAAAAACGCTAATTCCGATAAAATTATTGGAATTACGACAGGTTGCAGATCTCAATGTTTAGATAGTCTGGAGGAGAGTGGGAGGTGGATGACGCATTCTGGGCATGCGCAGAGCGCAAAGTCGCAGATCTCGTCATCTCGGCATGAAACACTATATGAAAGATGCCACGCTGATTTATTTAATCAAATTACAGTAACGTGCCAGTTTAAAACCAATTCTCAAAGGTAACTCCATTTTAAATTTCTACATACGTTAATGGCGTTATACTCAACACTCGTCAGCAGGAAGATTTCTAGGTAATTTTTTTTACAATTGGATGACAAATTCTTAGTATTGCTGCTGTTTTTGTCAATGAATTACAAACAATAACATACTGCCGATCTTTAATTGAACCTATCTGGAACCAGTCCAGAACCAGGTTCATAATTGGTGCTAAACATTGAGAACTTGAAAGTGATAAAAAAAAAACGTTGGAATCCTTTCATCTTGTGAGGTGATAAAACACATGAAAGATAACGTCGGGGCGCAGGGAGCCGCCAGCGCGATGGATGAGAGATTCCCAATTTGTTCCTGCTTTCCTCTTTTACTTTTAGATGAAGCATCATCTCCTCCTCCTCCTCCGTCTCCTGAGCTTTCTGTCATCAGCCTCGGGCTTCATGCACACACAGGAAACACAGAAAAACACAGTCGTGTTAGCTGAGGTGGTGACAGCGCTATTTTCGACTAAGCCAAGAGAAAGTGTGTGTTTGTCAGCTGGTGTGTGTGTAAGAGCAGAACCCGTGACAGTGATGGATGCAGGAATGGAACCTCGGCCTGAACTTCTGCTTAATTGTTCAGGGGTAATAAAACTGATCCTCAAACACACACGCGTGAACATGTCTTTTTCTCTCCCCGTTCACACACAGGTCTTCCCATCAGACCCGTCTGGCTCACCCGGCCACCAGCCTCCCTCCCCACATAGTACTCTCACTGCTCGGCCCGTTCCCCCTGAGGTCCGCCGACTCATTGTCAACAAAAATGCAGGCGAGACACTGCTGCAGCGCGCTGCCCGGCTCGGCTACGAGGTAATCCCTTCCTACTCTCTTTTACGTGAACAATGTGCCATCGCATTTTTAATGGCTTGTAGTAATCTTTTTCCTTTTGAGCAACCCATGATTTGTTGAATCAGAATCATGAATTATCTACTCCAGGAGAGTATTAGTCTAGATAAAGCAATCAAATTCAAGTTCTGATGGATTTGAACCAATCGCAGGAGAGAGTTTGTCTAGCCTAACAAATCAAATCAAAGCATTAGTCCAACCAAAACCAGCCATTTCATCGAATTGTCTAACTGTACCAATCAAATCAAAGCATTGGACTAATTTGACCAATCATATCACAGATTTGGTCCAGCTGATCCAATCAGAGTGATAGTCAATTCCAGTATTGAGCATTGGTTGAGTTAAGGTAATCACATGACAGAGGTTGTCGTCCAGTTTAACCGATCAAATTAGGTCGTAGGCTCTGGTGACCCAATCGAATCAGAGTATTGCTCCAGCTGAACCAATCACAGCATCGTGTTTAATTTATGTAAATTTGAGCAGCAGGGGGTCTTCAATAATTTATTCACAGCTTTTATTGGTTTTTAATGGATGTCAGTGATTAAGCGATGACTGCAGATGAAGAAGCGCACTTTATTCCTCAAACACTCCAGACTGTTTTTAGCCCAAACGTCTCACGTATTAGTGTAATTTTGGCTGGTTTGTCGTTTAGCTCCGAGTTTTCTGAAGAATCCATTTTATTTGATTGAGTAAATCATTCATGTCCTGGTTATCGGTAGTTTTGATTATTTTTCATCGATAGATGTTTATTTTGGTTTGTTTTTGTATTTGTTTTCAAAAGGAAATGAAAATTTCAAACCGGCCAAAACGACCATTTTATTTGGACATTCAGATGTTTTTATGTAAAATTGCCAATTTTTTTTCCAGCTAGCTTTTTTTTTAGCTGGAAAAACTTCCAAGATGATGTTTTGTAGGAGAGCGTGTCTTGTATTTTCGGACGACGTCTTTTGCTTTTAAAATTGCTGCGGGAGGATTTTTTTCTGTATTTGATGTTATTCTGACGTGTTATAAAGCCTTCACAGGAAGCAAAGTGTTGCCTTGGTTACAGTAAAAGTAAAAGAAGCTGCAGGTTTCTGAGCTTCTGCGATCATCATCATCACTGTCATCATCAGCTGAACCAGGAGACCTGAGAGACCTTTGTTAGAATCCAACAAGCCTGTGAAAATTATGTGGAGACGGAAAACGTGCGCGCACGCACACGCAGCGTGAATATTTCATGCGTGCTGCGACAGCTCCTGTCAGCTCTCACGAGTGCCGGCCTCTCTCTCTCCCTCGTTGAGGTGCAGCGGTGAAGATAACGAGCTCAGTTTGCAAATGAAGCCGTCATCCATCACCGCTCACACACACGTACATGCACGGACACACACACAATTTCAAGCTGCAATCACTTTGCAGACCAAGAGGATGAGAGCAGTGGGAGGTTTCATTATGTTTGGTCTCCTGGTCTGAAGCTGGACCGGTTCTTCATCATTTCAACCTTCACGGCCGCAGAGCGGAGATTAGGAACAGGCTGTTTTTTTTTGTTTTTTCTTTAACAAAGTCATGCATTGCATTCAGGAACAACACGAGTAGTTTTGGGAAACCAGTTTCAGGTCAAACATTTCCAACAAAATTGATCAATTTTAGGACAAAGAAAATCACTGTAACCTGGAGATTTATTTTTACAGGTGGCTTCAACTTTGTTTTTTTCTGTTTTCGGATGTATTTGCTGTTTTGTCAACTTATTTTAATCTGTCGTCCATTGAGTAACAAAATACAGAAGAAAAAAATTGTAAACCAAACTTTCGGTTTAGGTTTGTGTTCAAAGTGTATTTATTTACACAGTTGTTTGTGTTACTCATACCTTAGAAGTCGTTGGCTTCCGTCAAATAGAAGTCTTAAATGTTTATGGAATCATCAAAGCTATAAATACAGACAAATAAAGATGGGACTTGTTATTTTGAGATTACAGCTAGAACAAAATGAACACAAACACAGTATGTTCTGGCGACAGGTGGTTATTGGTTAGCACAGCAACAAGGTTAGGGTACAAGGCTTGGAATGCTGGCCTTCCTGTGTGCCATTCGCATGTTCTCCCCGAGTATGCGTTCTCTGTGTCTGGTTTCCTCCCTACCTCCAAAAACATGAATGTAAGGTTGAACACAGAACGCAATGTGTCAATTGGGACACAAAAAACAATGCTCTGTAAAAAAAGAAAAACGTCTAAGCCCACTAAACAGCAAACAGTGACGTTTTATCAGTGGAAAACAGTGAAACCGGTTCTTCTGTTAAGTAGTCGTTAGATAGCACAGCCATTCCAACACTCCAAGTTTAAAGTTTCTAGTCTGATTTTCTTACTCTACTCTTCAGGAGGTGGTGCTCTACTGCTTGGAGCAGCGACTCTGCAAAGTTAACCATAAAGACAATGCCGGGTACTGTGCCCTGCATGAGGCTTGTGCCCGAGGTTGGCTGGGTATTGTACGCCATCTGGTTAAGCATGGAGCCGATGTTAACTGCAGCGCTCAGGACGGAACCAGGTAAGGCTAGACTAGGTCTAATTATGGATTTACAAAGTGTGGTAATTAGAAATAGACTTTAGAATATCTAAATGTAAAGAACAGTGTCATCTGCATACATGTAGAATTAGTGCTATGTATTTGTCATAGTTCATGTTTTAAAGATTTTACTGAACAATAATGATACCAATGAGAATTATTTATTAAAAATATTTAATCAAATATAAAATATATAAATTAAAGAACTACTTCCAATGTTTTCTGAATCCAATTTTACTTTTATTTTTTTAATCAAATTGATGATAAACTGTGGCAAAGAAAACCAGGCATTGGGTTGAAACTGGAACAGATTATGAGATGAAGTCTGCTAATGCTGCCCTGGAATAATGATCATTAATCTCCTGCTGTTTTTTTTTCTCCAACTAGACCTCTCCACGATGCAGTGCAAAACGACCACATAGAGGTGGTTCGTTTCCTGCTGGCATGTGGGGCTGACCCCACCCTCACCACCTACTCAGGGAGAGGACCGATTAACATGACCCACAGCGCTACTATGGAAACCTTCCTAGAGGGTAAGAGAAGGGCAGCGCCTCCTAAAACCACTGTTGTGAACTTCCCAGAAATTTCTTATTTCTTCTATTTGAACGTGTTTTCATTTTTCTGTTAAGCCTATAAACTCCTGCTCAGCATCAATCTGATCAATACCGAACCTGAAGCCTGATATTAGCCATGATCGATCCAGCTGACTCCTTCAAATAAAAGTGATTTTCAACACTTTTCACCTGAGAAACATCCCACATTATCCTGGTCTTCACATTAAGTTAATGTACTTCCTGCCATACTGGTTCAGCTCAGTGAATTACAAAGAAGTATGAGACGTTGCTCCAACTAGCTGAAATGAGTTTTATCTCTGCGGGAAGGACCAGATATCATCATTTTATTTCCACACCATATCATTTTTCACTCGATCTGAAGCTGTTTGGTCTTCACAGACCTGACCTTTGATCATTAGATGGAATTTCTCTGAAATCCATAACATGAACTCATTGTTTCAGATTTCATCAATGTGATGTCGTTAATTCCCTTTTTCTTCTCTGTGCCATTCCATTTCAATTCACCTCATGCCACAAAACTCCCAATACTGGTGGTTTTAGGAGGCAAAAATCCAAATGCACACGTAGGCGTAAGATTTTCGATTTGCCTTAAAATATAGATATCAATAATATCCACATTAGGTTCAGAATCTCAAATAAAAGTTAGTTTTTTAATAAACAAGACAATAAATTGGTAATGAAAAGGAAATAAGCCGCTATGCTGAAAACACAAAGACTGATACCGTAGATTAACAGGTCTGTGTTACCATTGCTGTTTTGTTACCAAAAATCCCACGGGTCTTTTAGAAAAAAAATTTTGCCTCTGAACATCACTGTTTTTGTTGTAATTTAATGGTTGTGGTTTGACTGTGGAATGATTGGGGAGATTGATTGTAAAATATTGTCCCATCAGTGGTATGATATTATGTTCCAAATTATTATGCAAATTAACTTTAAACCTCATCAATATTATTGCTTTCTTGTAATGTATTGTATCTTAGCGTTTTTTTATTCCTGAAATCAATTTTTTTGTGATAAATAGTTTTTTAAATTGAACTCAATTAAAAGCTCAAACTCTTTCTTAATGCACGACTTAAGCGCTGGAACCAGTCTCATGTCCTATTTCACTTCCGGAGTTGCTCACGGGGAGAGGTACTGAACTGGTGTTGGCATATTTGACCCCTTGCTTGGTGCCAGTATGTTGTATTGACCCAGTGAAAAAAGTGTTCTCTCCATGCCCTCAGGTCCTGAATGTTTTTTATGTTTAAGCAAAAAATGAGTTCAGCTTACCTACAAGGTAATCATCATATTCGCTGAACTCAAGGAACACTTACAGTAGGTTCGTTCCCACCCAACAAACATTCAGGAATTATGCGATATGGGCCATTCAAAATGTGTCACAAAGCAGATTCCTACGCTTCAACAGGCATCTTCTCAATTGGTCAAATTTACAGTTTGAACAGTATGGTATGGAAACACTGTGACAGCAGCATATTTTAAGATTTGTTGTCAAATCTTTGTTGTTAAAGATTTGTTTTAGCGTACAAATTTCAAATTTTCCAACCCTTGCATTTTATCTGACTAAGATTTTGGTGAATTGTATTCATGTACACCCAAAGCATGTCTTTGTGAAAGACATGAAGACACATGAACATCATTGATTTCACATTAAAGCTGGACGCTTTTGATGCCAGATGTTGATGCCGTAGGAATGCTCCAAAAGAGAAGCTAAAGACTGACTTCTTTCAAACAAAATGAGCCGCAAAGGATTCCTGGAGCAGCCGATGGGTATCAGCAGGCTTGGCAAACCCAGCTTTGATTGGACAAATCCAAAACCTACAAATTTAGAGAGACCGTGTGTTTAGTTACCTTGGAGGAGATTCTGAAGCTTATTTTGGTGATTCATGAAGGAGAATTAGTCTGGACTGTGTATTTCTAGAAGATAGGAAACTCTTGACCCTATCAATGGAAAAGTGAGGTTACAGGGAGAAGAGATAAAGAAGGTGGAAGATTTTAAGTACTTAGGATCAACAGTCCAGAGCAATGGAGAGTGGAAAAGAAGTGAAGAAGCATGTGCAGGCAGGCAGGAACAGGTGGAAGGGCTAGGAAAAGTGTAGAAACCGTGGTGAGACCGGCCATGCTATTTGGTCTAGAGACAGTGGCACTGAGGAAAAGACAGGAAACAGAGATGGAGGTAGCAGAGATGAAGATGCTGAGGATCTCTCTGGGAGTGACCACAATGGACAGGATCAGAGGAACAGCACATGTTAGAGGTTTTGAAGATAAAATCCGAGAGGCCAGACTGAGATGGTTTGGACATGTGCAGAGGAGAGAGAGAGAGTACATCGGCAGAAGGATGCTGGGTTTGGAACCACCAGGAAAGAGGCATAGAGGAAGACCCAAAAGGAGGTTCATGGATACAGTGAAGGAAGACATGGAGACAATTGGCCTGATCGAAGTAGATGCAGCATATAGGGTTAGATGGAAGATACTGAGTTGCTGTGGCGACCCCTGAAGGGAAATGCCGAAAGAAGAAGAAGGGAATTCTTGGCCTTTGATTAAGATGTTGTGTTCTGGAGGAGGGGATTCTTTAAAGACAAAAACCTAACAAAACATTGTTTGAGAAGGCAATAGACTCTGGGACTTGCTTGCCCAAGGGTAAGAAAAACTTGTTGGCAGTCTAAGCCTTGGGGACATACAAGTTTAATCCACACATCCTGCATTCGCATGTTGGATAGCTGTTTTAGCAAACATGCCTTTGCCGCTTTGGACATCTGGGATTGTTAAGATGAATAGAACTTTAACTTTTACATACAAGAGAATGAAACACTTCCAGAACCATAAAGATTGCACTCTCAGCCTACCTATTGAGATGTGCTAAAGAGGAGGAGCTACTGGTTTGTCAAACCTCGGAAAGCATTCAATTGTATTTCCTGCAGACCCCTAATACTCTGACAGAAATTGGTCCACATTGCAAGTAAAAAGTCAAAGTGCAGGAAGCTTTGGACTCTGCCAAGGCTGCCCTTTTTCACTGATTTCATTCATTACTTTGATGGAAAGAATTTCCTGGCATAGCCAAGGTGAAGGTAGGATCTGGCTCAGTGGCCTTTGGATTAAGTCTCTTTTTTTTTCAGACGATCGCCAACTCTCACTGTTCTGATTTGCTATCAAGTGTGAGGTGGCCAGAATGTGAATCAGTCCGTTCAAATCCCAAACCATGTTCTTCAGCCAAGCCAAGTTCAAGTGAACAGGTTTTTAGCATCTTGCAACCTCATTGAGAGAAAGATGGAGGAGGAAATTTGCGGTTGTGCGGACTACGCTTCCTCATTTGGATGAATGAGGAACTGTGCCAAATGACAAATCTCTTTTTATCAGTCAGTCTACATTCACATACGAGGTTCCTCTTCATCAGACCCAGCTTTTCCCTTAGAGATGGTTAAGGACCATAAGGGAGGAGATCAGAATAGAGCAGTTGTTCCTTCACATCCAGAGGACCCAGAGAAGGTGGCCCAGCCATCTGGTTGGATGCCTTCTGTTCATATTTCTGTTGAAGTGTTCATGGCACATCCCACCAGGAATAAACCCCTGGACAGACCCCAGACATGCTTGAGCAGCTGTCTCACGGCTTGCCTGGGAATGCCTTGAGATTCTCTTGGATGATCTGGATGATGTGGCTTAGAAGAGTAGAGGGTTGGTTCTTCAGCTTAGGCTGATCCCATTGCAACCTAACCCTGGATAAGCAGAAGAATTATGACTGGATTGTTTGATAGAAAGCAGTTTGTAATTCCTTAGAAATGATGGTTTATTTTTATGAGAACATTTTTTTACAGAAAGCTTCCAAATAATCCTACAACTGAAGCATTTGAATGATAATAAGTTAAATAAAGCAATAAACCAACCAGATACATAAAAAAAGTTTCCCTAATACTGTAAGTCCACACTTCTGAGTTTGTCGTACAAGAAGAAAAAGGTTAAATTTGGGTTTTTTTTGCTAATGTTTGTCAATTTATTTATTTGATTAAACCCACAGCCTGAAACTCTCAGGTCAAAACAACTTTAATGTGAGAAAAAAACCAATAAAATAAACAAATATTGTGAAAGTGAGAAAAATGATGGAATAAACGAGGGAAAAGCAAAGCCCGCGAGTTTGTGTGTGTGCGCTTAGCAGCCTGATTACCATTCCCTGCCTGTATTTCTTCTCTCCCTCTCCATCTCTTTCTTCCTCCACTCTCTCCAGAGGGGTTTAATGAGGCTTGGCTGCTGAATCCCAGAGCAGCTTACCGCCACACACACACAGACATACACACACTCATGCCAGCATCCGTCTACTCAGCGCCAAGCGCCACGGCGACGAGCCGGCACCGCCTGAACACAAACACTCATCGTCTTCTCCCCATCTTTGTGTGTGCGTGTGTGTGTGGCTCCATTGTTTTCATCTGGCTGGCTTCGTCCTCTCCGATTGGTCGACTCTTTGATCAGCGTTAACTCTGTGCCTCTTTTCTACCCGCAGACTATCTGTCTGACATCCAGGGAAGGTCGGAGGGGGATCCTGGAATCTACTGGGAGTTTTACGGCAGCTCCGTGTGCGGTTAGTTCACACGCAAAGACACATAAACAGAGCATGGGAAGAAAGTGGGAACACCGAGAAAGACGCTTTTCTCATGTATTTCACAATTAAAGACAAATGTTAGCGATAAAGAGGATAATTTAACTTGAAAACGACCTCATGCAGACTTCAGATTAAAATTCAGAACGCATGCAGACATAAACAAACTATATTTGATTTTTTTTTTTAAATAAAAGCAAGTGCTGGTGTAGAGATGAAAAGGTCAATATCCAACGAGAGATGAATACGTTCTGACATGTACAAGAGAGGTGTTGCCCTGGCGGTGGCATGAGATTCTGGTCAGGCCTCGGGGGGACAAACGCCTTCTCTTTTGGGGACATCTGGTGGAAGCCCCGGTCAAAAGAAACTCACATTTCAGCCAGAGCATTGACAACATCTTGAATGAGGTGTGGTAATTTCAGCCCTCAAGGACCTTCTTTTGTTCGCCCATTGTCAAGGCAGCTCAAGGCAGAGAGTTGATGCCTGTCAGTGGTAATTCCCAAATACATTCCAGTTTTTTCCATAAGAAAGGTCATTAACCTGAAGAAAGGGCTTTCCACTTGGCCTTTTGGGCTCTAACGGTGACGTTAAACCAAACAGTGTGCAGCTATGGTGGTTGCTGCACCTTGGAGAAGGATTACTCTACGATTTTTAAGAGAATCTGTTTGACCGTCAGGCAATCGAGGCAGTGGACTCACTACACTACACAGAAAGGATGCAGAGCAGTTACTACTTGAAGAGACTTGTTAGGAGAGCTTGGTATAAATTGCTACCATTTATTCAAACCTGTACTCAACAATGTTCAGACTTATATGAAGGTAATTTCTATGTTTTAATGAGTCTTGTTAGTCTCCAAATAGAGCTTGCTGTTGTAGATTATTAGTTAGGGCAGGAGCGTAGTCATTCAGGAGGAAATCAGAATGCTGCTCCTGGCCTTCTAGAGAAGCTAGATCAGGCAAGTTGATACCTTATTTGATGGTTCTTCGGGGAGGTGTTTTATTTCACATAAAAGGCCTGTGTGAAATCAAGGGATACGTCTTGGATATGCCTGCGTACCCATCCATCTTGACTGCACAGGAGCAGGCCTTGAACACTACAACCAGGAAAGACACTGCAGCCACATCAAGCAAGACCCAACATGTAGGCCATGCAAAGAAATCCCTGAGGAGATTCAGCACATGTAAGATGCTTACAGTGCTAGAGAACAACCAACCAAGCATTAATGCTGGACGACTTCTTGATCCAGACAGGCTGAATAATGATAGAAAACTTACCATTGAAATGGTCTCTGAGGGCAATTGAGATATCAGTTGATCAGGAACAACCGGACAGAGAACTCAAATCGCCAGTCATTACTCAGTTACTATTTTTTGTCAGTTATTCCTTAGCGCAAGTTGATCCATTCATTCATTTTTTGATCCACTTATCCTGTACAAGGTTGCTGGGGGTGCCAGAGCGGCATGGTACTCCATGAACAGGTTCCCAGTCCCACTTATTCTGAGGGGAGGTTTGGCAGTGGCCAATCAAAAGGTGGGAGGAAACCAGACCTCTTGGTGGAAATCTTCCATACACAGTGAGAACATACCAACCCCATACAGAAAGGCCTCGACCCATCCTGGACTTAATCCCCCAACCTTCTTGCTGAGAGACCATCGTGCTTACCACTGTGCCACCATATGGCAAGTTATTCACGTTAATAACTCAATTCAATTCAATTTTATTTGTTTAGCCCAAAATCACAGAATTTCTGTCTCAATGGGCTTCACAAGAAAAAGAGGAATGTATGAACACAGATACACAGCAAGAAAAATAACTAACAAATGCTAACTAAACAAGACTAGCATATTTATGCACTTAGACTCTCCTTCACAGTGAGGAAAAACTCCTAAAAAAAACCATCAGTGGGGAAAAAATAAGAAACCTTGTGGGGATCCACATAAAAGAGAGATCCCTCCCCTGGGACGAGCAACCAATGTGTCAAAGATTATTGTTTAAAAATTAGCTTATTCTACTCTACAGCTAAATATCTAAAGAAGTCAATAGATGTTCTTCATCCTGATGGAAACACGGGTACTCCTCAGCCTGGAGATGTCCAGTACGGGGATGAGTAGATGTTCTTCATCCTGATAGTAACACGGGGGACTCCTCAGCCCGGAGATGTCCAGGACGGGGATGAGCAGATGGATTGCTCCAACTCAGACTTAAAATGAACCATGCAAAGCTACAACTCAAGCATCTTTACTGGCTTTGAGCAAGGATGGATTAAAAATAAAAACATTATTGACACAAAGTTAAAATAACTTTCTTAACTTCTTTTTTAAAAAAATATTGAGTAGAAATTAGTGAAAGATACTAGTGCAGGGGTGGGCAAACTTTTTGGTTTGTGGGCCACATCAAGTTCTAACATTTGACAAGTGGGCCGGAACAGGAGCAGATGGATGGCATGCTTTGATAACCACTAGGTTAGACCGATAGAATGGCGCGCTAGATTTTGAACAAGCGCGCTAAATGTTACACATCAAGAGCGTTGAATTTCAAATCTAGCGGCGCTAGGTCTGAAATCTAGTGCGGTAGCGCTTTAAAAAGTGCATTTAGCGGCGCTAGGTTAGAAATCAAAGCGTTTGATGTAACATTTTGCTTGTTTTAACATCTAACACGCTTGTTTACGTGCGTGCATTGTGCCCGATGGCTTTCCATATCTGCGCGTACTGTTTATTTTGGCAATGTGCACATCACAGAGATACACGTATTTTAATGGGAGCAGTGTTGCATTCTCTACAAAGCCAATATATTCAGAGTGCGCCATCTAGTGAGGAAACATCAGAATTGCAGGAGAAATAAAACATTAACAAGGTTTTTTTTTTTTTTCGGCAGGCCGTATTCAATCGTTTAACGGGTTGCATGTGACCCGCGAGATGTGGTTTGCCCATGGCTGTAGTAGTGCATACATGGAAGAACCAGAAAAAGACTTTTGTGTTTGTTCTTGCAGAACAGTCCAGCGAAGGGGGCGTTCACAACATTCTGGCTGACCCGCCGGGTCCAGAGGAGAGTGAAGAAGATGACAAAGAGGACATTGTAGATGAAGAGCACCGTGCCAGGAGGGAGGTGTTTGAGTTTGAGCTGTCTGACCGACCGTTGCTCCCCTGCTACAACATCCAGGTGTCGCTGTCACAGGGGTGAGTTGGAAACACTCCACATTCCGTTAAAACAGCTTGAAAACACAAGTACTTACATGAAGAAAGAATGAGTTTTTTCTTGATAAGGAGTACAAGCAGATACAGCAGGAATATGTTAGGAATTAGAATTAAAGAAGATGCTGCAGGAAGCTGTGGGGGAAAAACTGAGCTTACTTTACTTTCTGTGGATTTGACATAAAAGCGAAGCAATCCTGGATTACCGGAAAATTTTTGAAAAAAAAAAGAGAACTGGGTCTTACTGGAGATTAACAAGTTAAACTGGCTAAGCTACTTGGAACAAAGTGAATAAGGCCTGAAATGTCCCAACTTGTGGAAATGCTTAGATTTCATGAGAAACAGACTTTGAAATCGCACACCTGCTGTATTTTATTTGCTACATAAATAAATATTTATACTTAGGAATCTCACTATTTTACACACATAATGAGCACACACCATCTGTGCTACCTAATAGTTTTGTCTGAAAACACAAAAAAATGTTACTTCGATGCCTAAAAAGTTGCATTTTGCTTTAGTTTGAGGACCATTTTCCAGATGTTTCACATCTGTCTTTTGGTTATTTTTAAGTAAGTTGTGTTATCGTTCTTGTCGTTCTGCCGTGACGGGCGGTGTCTGAGTTTATAGAATTTGGTTTGTTTGTTCATGAACTCTTGGTTCATGTACATTCGATCGTGTCATTTTTCATCCAGATTGGAGAGCAATCTGGATGATCTGAATCTGAACGTCACATCCGCCAATGGACAACACCCGCCATGATAGTTTGCGTAAAACAAACCATTCAAAACATGACAAAGCAGCTGGAAAATTGTACATCTTCTGTGTGTTACCACCTAGCGTTACGCATTGTTACAAAGAGAAATTACCATCAGGAATACACTCCTGTACTGCTTGCTTGCACTTTGTTTTACGGCTCTCGCACATAAGCTGTCACATGACCAAAGTTCTCGGAGGTCCAACTTCTTCCATACGTTCACCAAAAACAATACTGGCAATAAACCATGCAGATCGCTTCTAGTGGTTTTCAGATGCACCAGGAGATGCCATGTGCTTAGCCTCATTATACCTAATCATGTTCATGGAATGCACTAGAGTGTTCATCATGAGGGAGTTTTATTAGCCTTGGCGGATGAGTGTGAGATAGGTCCTAATTGCAGGTGTCTCCTGCCCAGAGCGGGCACTTGTTATGTCTGGTGTATTAAACTAACTCAGCCTGACTCATTGGTGAGGTTGTTTCTGCATCCAGTGAGATAATCTGATTAAATCTTATTTGGAGTTGAGTATATATTCAAAGGGTGGTGTCCTACTGCTCTATCAGAAATTCCACCTGGTAGAATGAGTAGTTGGGGAGGAGAAAAGTTGGGTTTCACGGCGTTATCGCCTTCCTCTTTAGCCTGACTCTAGATTCAAGTGGATATCTACCCATTCAAACAATCAACAAGTGGGAGGCTAATTCCCAAATCTCGCTTACGATCCTGTACAAATACTGTACTTTTAGAGGATTTTTCACATATTCTTTTAAACCAATGGTTATGGATGAAATGCGGTGTATTGTGTCACAGTAGCTCTTATTGTGTACAGCAGCTCTTACTTTTGTTCCTACCACTGTTGCACATGTAGAGCAAGGTCAGTGGTATTTTCTGAAACAAATATGATCTAATTACCCAATAAAAGGTCTCGCTTTTTTCTCTGATCCCACTTTTAGTTGGGATCATCCATCCACATGACCTACCAGGCCCATTACCTCCTGATTCCTGATAGAAGAGAGGAGCGTAACCTCTGAGGAAAGTAATTGGGCATCAGACCAAATCTGTCCAAAAATAGTGTAGATGGAGCATCATTTGGAAGGAGAAGTAAAAACACTGAAATGCGGAAGAAACTGTCCAGAGAGCCATAAGCAAAGGAAGTGGTGCTGAACAAAGGCAGCTGGCGGAAGAGGCCCTAACAAGAACCACACCCGCGCACGCTTTGTATTTTACTCACACTGTTTTTTTTCTCGGCCTCGCTCGCACATTCTTCTTCGGTGGTGTTCAACATGTCTCTTCACACTCAGACACCAATTAGGCAGCAGAGAGCAGCTCAGGAAGGAAAGGAGGGAGAGAAAAGAGGAGAGGGAGGACAGACGGAGAGGTCGTTAACGAGGATTGCATCGCCGTGGCGACGCGGCTAATTGGCTTCCACTCCGTCTTCCTCCCCTGCCGCTCTTCTCCGCCTCTCTCTTTCTCCGCTCCCTCCATCTCTTTCCTCTGCGGCGTCTGATGTGGTATTAATGGCTCTTCCCGGATACGAGGCCGCGGGCGGCGACGTGCACATTTCACCGGCTGTTTAACATTCAGGCAGCGACTGGCTGCAAAGCAACATGTGGCCTTGTCAACTGCCGCGTGTGTGTGTTAATCTGCCCTTCACACACACGCAAACCCATACACATACACACACACATCGACAGACATTGTGAATCAATAACGCCTCCATTGATGTTTTCAGCTTCAGCAGCAGAATATATAAAAGAGAAGCTGTCTTTTCTCCACCCACCTTCCTCCTACTCTGACATTTATGGAGGACACGTTTCTGGTTCCATCTTCTGAAAATCTGCAGAAACAAAGTTTTCCGTATTCAGCTAAGGAGCGGGACAGGAGAGGCGTGGGGAATAAGTATTTTCTTACAGATTCCCCTGTCAGCTGTTTACGGAATGACTCAGTGAAGTGATAAATGGTCTCTTCCTAATGATAGGATTATTTACCGTTTAGGGGATTAAAACCATTTTAATGTGATGTAAATGAGAAGCAGCTCATTCAACAGGGATGAGTCCACATTGCAAGGGAGTGCGTCATCTGTTAATGGCAGCTGACCTCCAACTGTGTTGACTATGGAAAATTTTCATTAAAGTTGAGTTTGCTTCCCATTGAATCAGGTGCTCTAATATCTTCCATGCTTACCTCTGCATAAAATCAGCCACCTGGGCAAAAGACTATTTTACAAACTATTGTTAGAGAATGGATCATGAGCTCAGTGAATTCAAGTGTGCAACTGAAATTTGAAGTGGCGAGTGCAATAAATCAAGAGGTGGCAGTGTTCCTGAAGGTTGCTCCCCGATAGATCCATGCCTTCTGATGTTTCTAGCTAATTTTGAGTAAACATGAGACATAAAAGTCAATGGTAAATGGAGTCTAATAAAATAGCGCTTTCTACATGCGTCAACACGCAAGCGCTTTACAATGTACTGTAGCTCAAATTCGCGCTTTCACAAACACATTCACACTTGATGGCAGAAGCCGCAATGCAAGATGCTAGAAGCAACCCATCAGGAGCAATAAGGAATTTTGTGTCTTGTTCAGAGACACCTTGACATGTGCACTGGGTAGGGGATCGTACCTGCATCGTGATATAAGTTAAACATATGAATTAAGGAAAAAATTCAGGCAAAAATTGAATTGAGCACTGAGTTGTTAAACGTACCCTTAAAGTACAGACAATTTTGGAAATTTGGAAGACTGCTGTCACTAGGCCTATAATGCAAAGATAAAATGAAGACCAATTAAAGCAAGTCTTCTTCATCTTCTATTGTTCAGTTTTGGCGTGAGTTGTAGCTTCATTTTCCTGTTCTTCGCTAACAGATTTTGCATCTGCTGTGGTCCTCTGCTGCTGTACAAAATCTGCTTCAAGTTGGGACTTACAATATTTGTCCAGTTGCTATCCTATGGACCTCGATAGGAACTGGTCTTTATTGGAATTTCTGTTGCCGTCATTTCTATCCAGTCTTCTGGATCCTCTTCAGACCTTTTCAAGAAATATCAGAGATGATTGTGGCTGAAAATCCAGGGTATTACCAGATTTTGAATTATTAAAACATTTCTTACCAATAGAGATATATCTCATGGAAGGTTTTGGAAGCAATAACTTAAAGTCAGTTGTAACTTTTAATTATTGGCGAAAACCATTCATTGGAATATGTTTTCCAGACATCTTACTGTATGTCTCTCTCGTCTTTCTTTCAGACCCAGAAACTGGCTCCTGCTCTCCGATGTCTTGGGCCGCCTCCGTATGACGTCACGCTCATTTCTTCGCCTTTTTCCTCAACTCAACGTGCAGTCTCTCCCTGAGGATGAGTTCTATCGACAGGCATCTTTATCACAACTTCTCACTGGGCCTGATGAGCAAGAACTGGCTTCTTTCAGGCCTGATGTTAAAGACCCTCTAGAACTGGTGGAAGCTACACCCGAGTTGGCTGGCATGCTGGGCTCCTCTTTGGAATTTATAGACAGTCATAGGGATTCTCTTGAAGCCTCACCAACCCCATCACCTCCATCATCTCCAAGGCCAATTCAGTTTGCTGCATCACAGTTACCACAACAGCATCACAGATCACATTCCGAGATGAAAGAAAGGACTCAAGGGTGTAGCTATGGAGGAAGACCATATTTTGTCCCTGCTGCTAAATTAGACCCTAGCATTTGGGAGCCTCAGAAAAGGGACGGCAAAAGCTACAGTATTTCAAATTCACCAAAGCCAAGCATGCCAGTCAGTGTTAACATGTGGGATACACGAAAACAGCTCAATCAGAAACCTGTGACCAGTGATTCTGCTGATAAAATCCCAAAGATTGAATCTAGCACAAGAGAACAACATCAAGGGAAAAAAAGTACAGGACTCACTTCCGTCAAATCTGAAGCGGTGGCTTGTGGTGACGCCTTGGAACAGCAACATGGAAGAAAAACCTCAGGACTTGCTTCTGTTAAACCTGAGAATGTGGCTGGTGCTAACAAATTGGAAAACTATCAAGGAAGTAAACATTTGGGTCCCGCATTATTTAAACCCAACGTAATGGGTTGTGCGGATGTGTTTGAACAATTTCAAGGAGGAAAAACCCAGGGACTTACTTTGATCCGACCTGAGACTGGAGCTAAGTCTGAACAACAATGTGAACGAAGTAAAACCTCCGCACTCACCTCTGCAAAATCTGAAGCAACTGGTAGTGCAAAAATGTTAAAACAACCTTCAGAACGCACATCTGTCAAATTGAACATGGTGGCTACAGTTGAAAGGTTGAAACAACAACGACCAGTAAGTGGATTCTCTGGATTTGCCACAAAAAAGTCTGGAGCAGCTAGAGACATTGTGTCTGAACAACGTCAAGGAAGTAAACCTTTTGACCTTGCCTCCATAAAATCTGAAGGAGTGACTAGTGCCAACATCTTGGAACAACGATATGGAAGTAAAACCGCTGCACTGAGTTTGGTCAAACCCAGCACAATGGATAGCACTAACTTATCACAGCAAGAAAGTAAAACCTTGGTAGTTGCTTCTGTTAAACTTGAAACAGTGGCCAATGCTAACGAGTCGGAACAATCATGTCAAGAAAATAAATGTTCAGGACTTTCCTCTAGAAAATCAGACAATATGGCTTGTGCTGACACGTCAGAACAACATCAGGAAAGTAGAACTTCGAGAGTTATCTCTGTCAAACCTGAGACAGCGTGTTGCACTAATAAGACTGAACAAAAATGTCAGGGTGGTAAGTCTTCAGGACTTACTTCATTCAAGTCTGAAACGGCCAGCATGAACATATCAGAAAAACATCAAGAAAATAAAACCTTGATACCCATCAAATCTGATGCAGTGTTTAACAATAACGCCTTGCAACCACAGCGACTACGAAGCAGGAGCAACGAGAATCCTGAAAGTAAAGTAGAAATTTTTGAGCCAGCTCGACTTCGAAGTAAAAATGCTGGTAATCATGGCCCCAATGAAGTATTATGTAAGAATCAAGAAAATAAGTCGGGGGAAGTTTTGGATTCTTTGAATTCAGCTTCTATGGTTGAAAAGCATAGGTTGCGCAACAAAAATGCAAGGAGCTCAGACGCTACCAAGCAGGATTTGTGTAATCATCAGAAAATGAACAGGCCTAGTGGTGCTAGCACAGCACCCAAAAGAGAAGCTGACCATGGTGAGGCCCATAACCAAGCTTGTAAGACCATAAAGATGGACGCTGCCTGGCAGAAGAATCTGGCCAATGTCAGAGTTCATATTAGGGACTTAGGGATGAAAATTAGCGCTATTCAGGGAGAGCTAAAGAAGGAAACAGGGAAGGTTGTTGTGAAAGGAGTCCGAACCAAAACCAGGTCATAAATTCACAGCTCTTTCAGGAAACAGGAACTGTTGAAGGATGTAAAGTCAAGAACCAAACTAAATTGCTCAGAGGCTAAAAGAACTTGTCTATGTTGTAAATGCAGTAACTTCTGACAGACACTGTAACCGTATAATATTTGTTCTGTGTAAACTGTAAATATTCTTTTTTATTTATGAGCACAAATTTAACGGATCTTTGTTCTCTGTATATGGAGTCTGGTGTAAATATGATGGCGTTTGTGTTGCTGTGGTGAGAGTTCTGGTTTTGTTCAGGCATCTGGTTACCAAACTGTTACTGTCCAATAAACTTAAAGAAGGAAGAGATGAGAACAAACTTTGTCTCCAATTTTCTTTTTGGTATGAATTTAGCTTGTTTTGTGATGACCTCTTGCATTTTTCTAGTTGCCAGTTTTGATTTGATTGATGCGCTTTGAATACCTCAAAAATCAAGTGAAACAAGGTAATTGATAATATGGACAGAAACTTTATTTGCATGGATCATTAATATTACCGTAAAAGCCACATTATATCAATAGTTTATACGCCAGTTATTCTTTATTTTTTTCACATGATTTTATATTTTGAGACAACTTTTGTCATTGTGCATGACTGCCACTGATCTTACCTCAAGACAAACAATGAACCTACCAAACCTCGGGGAAATGAGCAATGAAAGACTTGCGGTCAAAGTTCATGAAAGTCTTTTAGAAGGTGTAGCAAATTACTGGGAAAGTACCGTGATGAATTCAGACAAAGGACAATTAAAACTTTGGGAATTTTGAGACTTTAAGGGGCAACCACAATAAATTTAGGGAATAGCCTTTCAGAGATTCAGAAGAAGGAGCTATAAAGAGCTGAAGAGGGGTTGTCGGAATTTTGGCAAGTGCCTGAAACATTTGTGAGACGAACCTTGAGAAATTTTGTCCATATACCGTTTGGTACTCAATGGGGGATCATTAGAAATTCAAATCTGGGCAATGAGTGGCTTAGGAGAGAGGTTGAGAGAAATTTGAGGGATCATCAGAATATAAGGTGAGAAGCTCTGAGAGAGTTGAGTTGAATTTGCATTGGACCAGCATCTGGCATGTAAAGCGTCCAGTCATTAGTATTTGCGTTTCATGTTATTATGCAATACAATTTTATGTCGCATGTGACCGTTATTGGGCAAACAAAAATCAAATTGATTAGGCGTCTTATGTCAGATTCAAAATCAGGCGTTTGCCTCCATAAACTTTGAACTTCGGATGCTTTGACCCGCAGAAACTACCAATCAGAAATTACGCAACTTTGACCTACTGGTGTGCTCCAAAAAGGGAAGATAAAGATTTTTTTTTAGCTGGATGTGCTCAAATTGCAACTGTACAAAAGTAGCTGCCAACTTATTTTGTGGGTTAGCCAGTCTAGTGTAAGTCCACCTTTATTTGGGAACAATGGAAAAGTCAGGGTATGGGCCTTATGAAATTCTGGAAATGGAGTCATAAGAAATTTGAGAGAAGGGCCACAGGAATTTTGAGGGAGGGGCAATGAAGTATAAGACAAGGAGCCTTTACCAGATGCCATTTGGAACTTGGAGTACAGCACAAAAAAGATGTACGCAATGCAGATTGAGAAACCTGAAGTAAGAAACTTGAAGCAGGAAATGTGAGATGTAGCACAGTGGGCCATTGGAAATTTGAGAGATTTGGACATTGGGAGATTTCACACACTCGGACTATCATGAAAGACTTAGCAAAGGGACCATACAACTTGGGGGTTTGAGAAACATCAGTGAAACGGTTTTGGAGCATTTTGTGAGGGTGCATGTGGAAAACTAATTGAGATAATTGTGGAGACTTTGAAAGGACCAATGAGAATCTTGAGACACTACGAAAAAGGACAGTGACAAAATCGGGGATGACCTATTTGAGACTCAAGGGGCCAAGGCAGATTTGTAGTAGGGAACATTAACATAAAAGGACCCATGAAAATTTTGCTGTAGATGTTAAGAAAGTTGAGGCAAGGCTGAGAAAAATCCAAGGCAGGAAGCAACAAAGACTCAAATAGAGCCTTAATCTATTCAGCTGATGGATGATGAACAATTCATGGTAGGGAACTCCTTTTGCACTTATTGCCAGAGTAGATGTTTACCTCTATCAATGTTCACACCAAACTTAAATTTAGCACATGAAGCTGCTCATGGGTCATTGATCCTTTTCTGCTTGCAGGTAGAGATCATTGCCTTTTTATCAAAGTGTAAATAAAAAAAAAATAAAAATGAGTTAAGTAAAATAATAGTTTTAAAAAAGGTTTGATTTTTTTGCTGTTTTGAATGGAAATGCCGATATTAAAAGAAAATGAGTTTAAAACATAAATGTCTATGTTCATTTTTTTTACTCTGTCACCTACTAAAATGGATTTGAATACAAAGCCTTGTGGGACGTTTGTCATGCCATTAAAATGCTAAAATGAAAGATTATCAACCACAAATCTTCTACTTAATGCATTTTTGGTTCCATTATGAATCTTAAAAATGCAAGAAGATTAGTTTTACTTTCGGTTTGTGTGTTCGGGGAATTTGCTTTTTCAGTTAGAGAGAAAATGAACTGTAAAAGTATTCTTTTCAGATGATAGTGCTTCTGGTACAGTCTTATCCACCAACCCTCAGACAATCCCACACAGTTGTGTAAGTTTGGCACAACTGTGCCAGGTTTTATTAAAAACTGGTGCATGATCAAGTTTTTTGACAATAAAATACAGGCAGCCCAAATAATTTTCCTCTGAATTTAGCCCAGGTTCTCCCTTAGAAAATAGGGTGTCCAAACTCTGGTGCCTGGGAGTAGCTCAGAGTAAAACCATTGCTTTTCCATGTTGCGACGACCCAGAGGGCTGCACTTCAGAAATCTGGTCACAATGCCTGCGTAACACTCCATGGTGAGGTGTTCCAGGCGGTTATACCAAGGGAGACACTAGGGACTCTCTTCATGCCAAATTGACATAAATCCACTATAGAAATGGCTCTAGGTAGAGAAAGGGAAGTTTCTTCTTCTTGCTTAAGCTGCTACTTTCCAACCAGCCATTAGAAAAGCAGTAGAAAATATAAGACAGACAAATGGGAATTTGTTGGATACAATTCGATTGATTTCGATCCCGTGAATTGATTCCAAGCGTCTTGATTGTCTTGGTTGTATTTAGACTGAGTAGGCGTTCACATTGTTCGGTTGTAGTTGTTTTAATTTGTTTTCTCTCTTTGTTTTGAGCTAGATCGTGGGATTTAAATATTTTTCTCACTGTTTAAAATAATCCAGTACAAAAAATGTCAAACTTGATCGTGGGAGGTTGTCGGGCAGCAGAGTTGCTTTTCAAAATTTTCACCTGAATTTTTCTAAAATTATCCCATTTTACAGGACCTTACAAATGAATTGTACAATTTTCAGGTGCTTTGGTTTGGTAGGCATGATCACCTAAATGACCCGCATAGACTAAATCCAGGTGGTATGGCTTAACCGGCACAATAGATGCCAAGAAGATCTACAGCTTAAAATTCCACCAGCAGCTGCCTGATCCTATCCTAGTAAAGACTGTTTGGGGATCAGATGTGTTTTATATATATTTTTTTTTCCTTTGGCTTTTATTTAAAACTTAGAGTTCAGAAGAGTTGATCTGGAATAGAAATGCTCTTAGACCTAATGTCTCTGTTCCTGTTTGAAGAATCTGTCTAAAAGTGTGGCGTTAAGGTCTTTGAGAAAAGATGAAAAACAGAGCTATCAGCGAGGTGACTCACTGGTTTCTGAAAACTGGGACGAAATATTTCCCTCTAATGAAACAACGAGTTCATTCATGCATGCAGGATGTTCTCTCTCTCTCTCTCTCTCCCTGTATCTGTCAGCCTTGCACATCCTCACTCAACCCTTTCATTCACCCACACCCTTTCATCTGTTTGAGAAAGGGATGAATCATTCACACTTTTTCTCAGATGAGTTTGTTGTATTCTCATGACGTAATCTAGACACAAAGAGTATTCCATTACTGTGATTTCTGGCATCATTTTGTGTTTTGGTTCCAGTTTGGTTTGCTAGTATGGAGAGTTAAACCTTCCCTGGGGATTTCAGATGGAATACCATCACCTGAACTTTTGTACTTTCCAACTAACTACACCAGATCCTCCAGAACAATTAGGTATAGACACCCAAAACTTTTAACTTCCATCTTTAGTTGTATCTCTATACATTCCAGTCGGATGGTGCAGCCACTTGGTTCACCTGCTTCTGACCAACATTAGAAGGTCCCCTATGGTCCAGACAAGAAAGAAAGAGTAAAATATTTCTGGGACAAATTGGGTACACATTGTCTAATGTGAAGCTGCATGGTAGAGTTGTGATTAGCAGTGCATAATTACTAATTTAGTTAGTGGTTCGAACCACGACTGATCTAACACTTGAAATACCGTCACCCAATGTTCCCTCTAAGCTGCGCGCCTGCGATATTGCACTCTGTTCGCAGATTAATAGCGCACAAGAAAACTTATGCAGCGCACAAAATAAAACTTAATTCAGACTAAAGATGGGAAAACGAGACAGAACTCCAGAGCATATCTTGTTCTTCCTTTCTGTCTGAAAGAAACTGCTTCAAACCGCTGATTCGGAGTTTCGCTAGTCGCTACTGTTTAGGACAAATTCAGTAATAAACTCAACTTTGGTTGATTAATTTATTTGACTGAGTGAGGAAACAGTGAGAGATGAGTTTTTGAGTTAAAGGGGGTACAAATTTGAGAACTTCCAGAAATTCATTCATAAATTATTAAAGTTGTATTTTGCTCTGAGCAAGTAACAAATATGTAGGCACCAAACAATAGTGGTTTGAAGACCTAGCTTTGTGGAACCCCATGTCATGTTCGCAGAACTATTGCTAAAGGTAACCATATGCTTTATTCAAATCTTTTTCTTTTAAATAAATGAAGGAACCACTGAAATTTTCAAAGCAAAACTTCAAATTTGTGACTTTCGACCTATTTTGTTTTTAATAACTACAATTGTGCCATATCTGTACGGGGGATTACTCTCTGAAACCAGGGCTTTAAAATTTATGTCACCAGGCCACTGTCTTGTGCAGTCTCACAAGGGTTTAAGTCTTGGATCTTGTGTTAGATTTCTGTCGTTTACATTTCTGTCACAAAATGCAACGTCTTTGCAAATGACAATTAAGTTTTTCCTCTTTTGAAATGTATAAAAGTCATGGAAACTACTCTATAGTGCTAAAAGCATCGAAGACTGGACCACTATGTACCACTTATAAATGTTCTTGAGTAGGCTTGTATTATGACAGTCATGCTAACCTTCCAGATTTTAAAGGTATTTGATTGAATTAGAATTTTCTAGATTGGTTTCAAAAGTTGCGTGGATGTGCAGAACAAAGTTCAGGGGTTTACAAAGTTTTTGTTGACCTTAAGGCGTTTTTGGTCAGATCACGCACCTTGTTACGCAAAAGTCTACTCCATTACAGATCGCTCAGTTTGCATTGAATTTGTCATATAAAATTCTTGAAAGCATGCTTTATATATGACGCTACGGCTCTCTGTCATTTATCAAACTTTTGCAAGAGGAGGAGAGCCGTTAGCCAGCTTCTTGTCCAGGCAGAGTCCTCCTGATGAGACGACACAAACTCCACCACCTTCCCGATCACTCAATTTGCGTGGAAGTTGATATCCTCATGAGTTTTGGCATAGGCGCACTTTTTAAATGAGTCCCCAGATCTGATTTAAGGTAATCTCCCAGAGTCTGACTTTCCTTTGAAGAGGATTATGTGATGTTCAATTCAAATGGCAGGGTGGTCTGGACTCAAGTTGCATGAACAGTGAGTTTAAATGAGTTCAGATGAGTGAATTGGAAGGTTTTTTTTTATTTATTTACCAAAATAAATCTTTGTAATTAATTCTGGTAACACGCAAACACCCAACACACATGCTATTATACGTAATTACCATCCATGGCAACGGGCACGGTTTAATTAGAGAGAAAAACATCCTTGAGGCCGCAGAGGCGTAAATGGCAGGAAATGAGTACAGAAAGATGAAGATGTGCGTGTTAGATGGAGAAGGTATCTGGAAGGCCTTTATTGTTTACACCTGGAACACATCAACAGCATCCACATGTCATCATCCCTGACGTCAGTTTCCTCTGATGTTCACTTCCTGCTCGTGCAAGGGATTTTTATCAAAGCTGACATCCAGCCAGGAACACATCCTCTTTTTTCCTCTCTGGCTGCTGCTCCTGAAACTAAAACCGGGTCCTGATTTAGGCGGATGAACTGATTTATTGGAGCAGTGATCGTGGGGAAACTTTGACGTGACAGACTGTTCCTTTAAGCGGTGATAAACGAGGCGTCCGGTGGTGTCTGGTTTCATCAGCATCTCCTCCCCCCGCCACAAACACACTTCCGTGCAGCGCTGTAAAGGCCACGTGTGTGTGTTCAGCTGCGAGTGTGTAACTGGGATTGTGTGTGGCTGCCTAACGCGATGCCGAAGACGACGGATTGAATTTCTAATGCGCCTCAGGGAGTGTGTGCACGCGCACAAGTGTGTGTGGGTTGTCTGGCTGGCAGCGTGCGAGGCTGTTTAGCGAGCGAGACGAGCAGCGCTGCCGATGAATATTTAAACAGAGGGAGGCAGAGCAGCCATCATTTATTGATGCTGCTGAAGGGAAAGATGAATAGCCTGTCTGTGTACACAGCGCTGGAGAGGAGTGTGTGCTGGAAACAGCCGGCGTCCGCTTGCCAAGGCTGAAAGTGAGGCTGTGAGCTGAGATTCAGCCTGTGATGGTGTTTTGTTCCGTACATAAAACCTGTGGTCTCTGCGAGCTTCAATAAAAACTAGTCACATCATAAAACAGCGGATTTTATCGTATCCCGGTCGACTTAAATGCTTCATCAGTTCCCACCCAGAACTGCAGAACAACATTTTACGGGAACCTTAAATATGTCGATCCCGAAGACTTGAGCAATCCTGGATTTTCCGACTGGATCGAAAGGGGCTTAAGAAAGACAAACCCAATTTGAGGGTTTTATCAAACAAAAGTATATACACCCTAAAACTAACTAAACAAATTCAGCACATTCCTACCGTTAGACCAGTGCGGTCAAACTCCTGTCCAAGAGGTACGGTGTCTTAAAGGTATTCCACTTGTTCTGCTTCTTCTCATTTTGGCATTTCCCTTCAGGGGGCGCCACAGCAATTCAGTTTCTACCATCTAACCCTATCTGCTGAATCCTCTTTGGTCACGCCAACTATCTTCATGTCTTCCGTCACTGTATCCACGAACCTCCTCTTTGGTCTTCCTCTAGACCTCTTTCCTGGTGGTTCCAAACCCAGGAAAGAGGCTTTTCATATGTTCCTGGTTCAATACAGCTGATGCACATACAGTAAAATCAAGAGCCAGTAAAATTTGGCACATTGACCCAATAACCTGTACCTGCACAACCTGTAGATCGACCACTATTTACCACTTATAAATGTTTCTGTGTGGAATACTGTCACGACACCAGCCCTCCAGGACCTGAGTTTGATACCCCTGCCTTTGACCCTTTTTCTAAGTAGAAAAAAAAATAGAAGAAAGCTTATGGAGATCTACGTGAAGGAGGGATGGCAATGTATCCAGGGGGTTTGTTAGATAGTAGCCAATTCTACTCTGCAGCTACATATCTGAAGAAATCAGTAGATGCGCTTCATATTGAAATTGATGGTAAAGCAAGCGTAGAAGCCTCTTTGGTCTGGTGACACCAGGTCAGGAAAACAGAGAATCTAAAACAGAATACAATGTTACAATGGTTTTTATAGATAGTCTGAAAGTACAAGGTTATAAGGAAAGATACCGAGCTGACTAATCTCTACACCATAAGTTGAAACCAGGACCAAGGCAAGCTTGTGACGGTGAGTAGGTTTATTTACATTTTGTGTGAAACCAACATGATCTAGCAAAGCTGTGAAAGTATTTTATCAGACTTTAAAATTACACTGGACAGAAAACCAGAATACTCAGTTAATAATTCTGATTAAGGGCGTGGTGGTCGGTAGATAATTATGAATTAAATTTATTTTTGTTTGATTCCAGGTTGGTAGAGATACAACAAATCCTACCATTTATTCATGTTGTTGAAGTTTATACAGACATTCGGGTCATTAATCTCACCACTCGCACTTGGGATTTGTTGTGGTCTTTCTGGTAAACTTTGCAAAACATCGTAGAAAAGGACCACCACAACACTATTCACTTCTTCGGAGATGAAGTGAACAAGATGCCAAAGTTCCCACATGAAGCCAAGTAACTTTTAAAGTTTTTCTTGAGTTTTTCCAGGATGTGCTTCTGGTGGGAAACACTCAGAAAATTTCAACAGGGGTTTTGGTCCTCGAATGCGCTAATGGGTGGGCTTAGCCAAATGTATATTTGTTTAAGGGTGTGAATGTGTGCAAGGCTGTTCTCAGGCTTGACCTCAACAAACATTCACTGACCCACTTCTAGTTTTCCACAAGATGGGGGGAGGGGAAACAGAGATAGAATGGAAAATGGAGTGTTGCTCCTGGCTCCTCGTGGACATCTCCTGTTGGGTTCCCAAGAGGTTTCTTCTTGATTTCCTTTCACTAGAATTTTTAGGAATATTGGGCTCTTTTAAGTTTTACTTGTGTGTTTACTTAAGTCTGATTGTGTGTTACTGTTTGTATAATCGAAGGCCTTCCAGATTACTTTGTTGTAGTACTGGGTAGTAAGAATAATATAAATTGAATTATGAGGTAGAGATTGGCGACACTCCTCTTTGAGCCGCCACCTTAACGTGGTGGAGGGGTTTGCGTGCCCCAATGATCCTAGGAGCTATGTTGTCCGGGGCTTAATGCCCCTGGTAGGGTCACCCAAGGCAAACAGGTCCTAGGTGAGGGGCCAGACAAAGCGTGGCTCAAAAATACCCCTACGAAGCGATCAAACATAGCCAAGTTGCCCTTGCCCGGACGCGGGTCACCAGGGCGCCCCCTTGAAGCCAGGCCCGAGGGTGGGGCACGCGTGCAAGCGCCTGGTGGCCGGGTTTTTACCCATGGGGCCCGGCCGGGCTCAGCCCAAACAGGAGACATGGGCCACCCTTCCAGCGGACTCACCACCTGCAGGAGGGGCCATAGGGGTCGGGTGAAGGAGGAGATGGGTGGTAGCCAACGATGGGGACCCTGGTGGTCGATCCAAGGTGAGCTAGAAGATGCATCCGGGGAGAGAGAGGCCTGGGCTGCCCGTTTGAGGCTGTTGCCCCCACGACCCGACCCCGGAACAAGCGGAAGATGACGGAACGGAACAGATTGGCGACATGCTTCCGTTTACAATATACTGTCAAAAACATTTCCCACAGAAAGAATTTAATTAATTATCAATTCATCAATAATCAATTATAGCATTTGCTGTGGTCAACCAGTGAACACTATTAAATAGAATCTTGTTAATGACGTATTTATAAGTGTGCAGCATCCCAACACCTGTGGAATATTGACAACAATGGCAGTCCAGCTATGTCGTGCAGTGAAGAGCTTTTTTCTTAGTTTTGTGACAAAGTTTTTGTAAAAAAGACTATGCTGAATAGCCAGCATCGATGGAATAACAATGACAGCATCAATTACCATATTTTCACGACCATAAGGTGCTCTGTATTATAAGGCAGAGTTCAAATTTTGTGTGCTCTGTATTTAACACACACATAAGGCACACCCGATGATAGGGCGCAGGTTTTTTTTACATATCTTCTACACCGTCCCCCTTACAACAACAGCACACGTACGCGCTTACACGCAAGTGTGCGTATTTAAAAATAGATTGGGAGCAAAATTGAGTTTTGTTACCTTTACTAAATATTAGTTACAGTTGTCATATAGTTCCGTCATCTTCTGCTTGTTCCGGGGTCGGGTCGCAGGGGCAACAGCCTCAAACAATTAGCCCAGGCCTCTCTCACCCCGGCTGCATCCTCCAGCTCTACCGGAAGGATCCCAAGTTGTTCGCTGGCCAGCTGTGAGACATAGTCTCTCCAGCGGGTACGGGGTCTGCGCCCTGGTCTCCTCCCAGTGGAACACCTCGCCCTCGCGGCGCTCAGGGGGGAATCCTGACCAGATGCCCGAACCACCCCATCTGGCTCCTCTCGACCTGGAGGAGGAGCGGCTCGACACCGAGCTCCTGAAGAGGGTATAGAGCTGGTCCGTAGTTTCACATCCGGGACGGAAACCACACTGCTCCTCTTCAATCCGAGACTCGACAGTCCGACGGAGCCTCCTCTCCAGTACGCCCGAATTTATACCTTTCCAGGGAGGCTGAGGAGTGTGATCCCTCTGTAGTTGGAGCACTTCTTGTAAAGAGGCACCCCCACCCCGGTCTGCCAATCCAGAGGCACTGCCCCCGATGTCCATGCAATGGTGCAAAGGCGTGTCAGCCAAGACAGCCCAACACCATCCAGAGCCCTTAGGAGCTCCGAGCAAATCTCATCCACCCCCAGAGCCCGGCCGCCGCGGAGCTTTTCGGACCACCTTGGCAACCTCGGCACCAGAGGTAGGAAGATCCATCCCGAATTCCAAAGACTCTACTTCCTCATCGGAACACATGTTGGTAGAATTGAGGAGGTCCTCAAAGTATTCCTTCCACCGATCCAAAACGTCCCGAGTCGAGGTCAGCAGCTCCCCATCACTGCTATCCCCTCCTGAGCCGCCGGATGGTGGATCAAAATTTCTTTGAAGCCATTCGGAAGTTGTTTTCCATGGTCTCACCGAACTGCTCCCAAGCTCGGGTCTTTGCCTCAACGACCACTGAAGCTGCGTTCCGCTTCGCCCGTCGATACCAGTCAGCTGCCTCAGTAGTCCCACATGCCTGGAAGGCCTGGTAAGACTCTTTCTTCAGCCTGATGGCATCTCTCACCACCAGTGTCCACCAGCCTCTTATGCTTGAACATGGTGTTCGCTACCGACAATCCGTGACAAGCACAGAAGTCGAGCAGCAGAACACTACTCGGGTTTAGATCAGGGGGGCCGTTCCTCCCAATCACTCCCCTCCATATCTCACTGTCGTTGCTTGCCCACGTGACCATTGAAGTCCCCGAGAAGGACAATAGAGTCCCCGGGGTCTGCCCCTCCAAAACTCCTCCCAAAGACTCAAAAAAGGGCGGGTAGTCTACACTGCCGTTCGGTGCATAGCAACAAACAACAGTGAGGACCCGTACCCCCACCCGAAGGTGGTGGAGGGTCGCCTTTGGGTGGTGGTCCACCGGGGAGAACTCCAACACACAGGAGCTGAGCTGGGGGGCAATAAGTATGCCCACTCCAGCCCGCGCCTTTCACTAAGGGCAACTCCAGAATAGAACAGGGTCCAGCCCCTATCAAGAGGCCTGGTTCCAGAGCCCAAGCTATGCGTCGAGGTGAGTCCAACCATAAGTGGCCGGAACCGCTTGACCTCGCGCACCAGCTAGGCTGCTTCCCCGCCAGAGAAGTGACATTCCATGTCCTTAGAGCTAGCTTATGCAGCCGAGGATCTGACCGCCAGGGTCCCTGTTGTTGGCTGCCACTCACCCCCCCTTACCTGACCCTTATGGCCCCTCCTGCAGGTGGTCAGTCCACTGGAAGGGCGGCCTATGTCCCCTGTTAGGGCTGAGCCCGGCCGGGCCCCATGGGTAAAAGCCCGGCCACGAGGCACTGGCTCTCGTGCCCCACCCTCGGGCCTGGATCCAAGGCGGGGCCCCGGTGACCTGCATCCGGGCAAGGGCAACTTGGCCATGTTTGATTTCTTCATAGGGGTTTTTGAGCCACGCTTTGTCTGGCTCCTCACCTAGGACCTGTTTGCCTTGGGTGACCCTACCAGGGGCATGAAGCCCCGGACAACATAGCTCCTGGGATCATTGGGGCACGCAAACCCCTCCACCACGATAAGATGGCGGCGGTATTTTCAATTCAATATAAAGGAAAGACTTGGAAAACAAGGTGGCTGTCTGATTTTCTCCATTTCATTTTTCAGGTCAAATTACTATTTTCACTAAATTTATCATTTGTAGGAGACCCAAAAGTGCCACTTCCGGTGACTCTGATTAGTTGTGATTGGGTTTTAAAAATGTATTTATGTTTTAATTTAGTTGGTGACAACAATCTTAAAGCAATTTATTGGTGTGTAGCTTCCAGTTCTTTCCGTTCCGTTGCCTTTCGCGTATTGCTTAAATGAGAAAGCTCATATCGGCCGCTTGTATCAATGATCTCATTCTTTGGGTCACCACCCACAGCTGGTTACCATTGTGAGGGTTCTTGATTATGAAATTATATTATTGGTATACCCTCTTCAGGATCCTGGAGGGGTCATGGGAGTTTGCCCAACCAGTCTACATGTGTTTTGTGGATCTGGAGAAGGCATTCGATCGTGTCCTAGAGGACTCCTGTGGGGGGTGCTCTGGGAGTACGGCGTCTCGGAGCCCTTGGTACAGGCTGTCTGGTCTTTGTACGACCGGTGCCAGAGTTTAGTCCGTATAGCCGGCAGTATGTCAATTCCATTTCCAGTGAGAGTTGGACTCCGCCAAGGCTGCCCTTTGTCACCGATTCTGTTCATCACCTGTATGGACAGAATATCTAGGCGCAGCCGAGGCGTTGGAGGAATCCGGTATGGTGACCTCAGGATCGGATCTCTTCTTTTTGCGGATGATGTGGTCCTGTTCGCTTCATCAGACCGTGATCTCCAACTCTTGCTGCATTGATTTTCTGCCGAGTGTGAAGCAGTCGGGATGGGAACTAGCGCCCCCAAATCCGAGACCATGGTCCTTGCCCGGAAAAGGGTGGAATGCCCCCTGCAGGTCAGGGACAGGGTCCTGCCCCAAGTGGAGGAGTTTAAGTATCTCGGGGTCTTGTTCACGAGTGGGGGAAAGATGGAGCGGGTGATCGACAGACGGATTGGTGCGGCATCAGGAATAACTAGAACGATGCATCGGTCCGTCGTGGTAAAGAGAGAGCTGAGCCGAAAAGGAAAGCTCTCGATTTACAATTCGATTTATGTTCCAACCCTCACCTATGGTTACCAGCTGTGGGTGGTGACCGAAAGAATGAGATCGCGGGTACAAGCGGCCGAAATGAGCTTCCTCCGCAGGGTGGCTGGGCTCTCACTCAGAGATCGGGTGAGGAGCTCTGCCATCCGGGAGGAGCTTGGTATCGAGCTGCTCCTCCTCCAGGTCGAGAGGAGCCAGATGGGGTGGTTCGGGCATCTGGTCAGGATGCCATCCCGAGCGCCTCGCGGGCGAAGTGTTCCGGGCACGTCCCACCGGGAGGAGACCAGGGGGCAGACCCCGGACCCGCTGGGGAAACTATGTCTTACAGCTGGCCAGGGAATGACTTGGGATCCTTCCGGGTGAGCTGGAGGATGCAGCCGGGGTGAGAGAGGCCTAGGCTACCCGTTTGAGCCTGTTGCCCCCATGAACCGACCCCGGAACAAGCGGAAGATGACGGAACGGAATTATTGATATGCAATATATTTAAGCTAGCTGAATTGTGCAATAGAGATTGCGTGCCAAAGCTAGCCACCTATCCAGACATACTAGAAAAGAATTATAGGTAGCAATCTGAATTTCTCGATCCCATTTTCTAAAGCTACTTTCACTAAAATTGAGTATTGTGGTAGAGCGATTACTCTTGCAACTCTGCATGGTTGTGGTTGGATATAGCTTTGTGATTTATTTATGAGCACATAACAATGCTATGTTAAAGTCATGATTATAAAAGAAAGAAAAAAAGTATACTTTATTCGTATATAATTTGTGTGCCGCATTACACCGCAGCAGGCTGCCACAACGGCGCCAATGGTGGGAGAAATACGGGGTTAGGTGTCTTCCCCAAGGACACCTAGACATGAGCTCAGTGGGATTCAATCCCGCGAACCTCCGGAGAACTTCCAGTCTAAGGACAAACATTCTACCATTGCGCTATCGCCTCAGAATATTATAATCGTGATATAATAATACTGTATATTAATCAATGTGAAAAGTGACAGGTGGGATCAGGAGTCAGATTTTCATCTCTTGGTCATTCCATGTATAGATGTCAACAGAAAGCCAATGGGTCGGAGAACAGCAGGTCTGCCTCTGAAGATTCGCACAAACAAAAGAGAGAAAAAGAAAAAGGTTCAGAGAAATGTGTGGGGCCGAGTGAGGATGTGTGTGCATGTGTGTGGGAGAGAATAATGGAGACGGTTTCAAGGCTCCCCTTTCTATTCGCTTGCTCGCCCTCACACACACGCTGCCAGACAAGGTCACACACACACACGTTTTTACGCTTCATTGCCAACACTTTCTCTCTCTCTTTCCAAGTGCAGACACATGCTCGCTCGCTTGCTCGCTATTGCACTTGTCTGCTCCTTTTTCTCTCTTTGCAAGAAGAAAAATGAGAAAATCAATTAGAGTCCGTCCTCCTCCTCATCAGTATGGTTCGATTCTTGTCCTGAAACCTTTCCTCCTAGTATATCGTTAAATTCCAATAATAATGCCTGCAGTCAATAGTCTTATGGTCAGAACTAGGATAATGCTTTTTCCTTCAAATGAATTAAATGATTCTCTAATTTATTTACTACTCCTAAATTTTGATGTTTTTGTCACAATTAATGTTTAAAGCTTTTGAAATAATGGATTTTTTGCCGCAAAAATAACACAAAATAAATAAATTTGATTTAAATTGTCACGTCAAAGATTTCTGCTTCATTAAATACCTTTTTAGGCATGACAAGTTATTTAATTTTAAAAAGTTTGTCTCAAAAACCTGGCTAAGGCATGTTTATACTCATCAAAGAGCTGAGAAGAGTGTGACAGAAGAGTTTCAGCTAAAATGAAAGGAAATGTGTACAAAACCGTGGTGAGGCCATGCTGTTTGGTCTAGAGACAACGCCATTGAGGAAAAGACAGGAAGCAGAGATGGAAGTAGCAGAGATGAAGATGCTGAGGATGTCTCTGGGAGTGACCAGGATGGACAGAATCAGAAATGAGTATATCAGAGGAACAGCACATGTTAGAGGTTTTGGAGATAAAGTCCGAGAGGCCAGACTGAGATGGTTTGGACATGTACAGAGAAGAGAGACCGAGTACATCGTCAGAAGAATGCTGGGTTTGGAACCACCAGGAAAGAGGGCTAGAGGAAGACCAAAGAGGAGGTTTATGGATACAGTGAAGGAAGACATGAAGATAGTTGGTGTGACCGAAGAGGATGCAGCAGATAGGGTTAGATGGAAGAAACTGAAGGGAAATGCCGAAAGGAGAAGAAGAAAGAGCTGAGAAGATAGTTGCATGATAAATGAAGTTAACCTAGCACGTGCGAACCATCAGCACTGAATCACACACTACCTCATGGTTCGATCAATGTGTCTGACAGGAACTGATCAGGCTCTAGTTTTGACTAGTTTATGAAGGCGATAAATAGTTTACCATAACTAATGTGAAAGAAAGGTCAGGAGACTAATGTGTCCTGCATATGTGTCCAATATATTTAAATGAGCTGCCAGGACGTACAACAATGCAGTGATTCCATCTGTTCTACTGATTTTCGGAGACGTGTTGTTGGGGGTTTAGACAGACTTTAAAACTTAAGATAGAGTTTACAAGGGTGAATTGCTAAATCACCAACAGGGTAGCCCAATAGATCCAGTTAACACTCAGGATTTGATAAAGGTCTTTTCTCATCCAAACCATAGTTCTATGGCCTCTTGTTTTCCACTTCTCTTTTACTTGTCCACATAATCTTTTGTAAGATCTGTGATGAATGCAATTGATGAATGACTCGACGAGAAGTTGTTGGAATTCTGGGGTACTATCCAAGAATTTTGAAGCATAGTAGTCAGAATCAGTGGATCACAGGCTCAAATTTTACAGTGCCAGCAGAAATGCCACTCGTGTAGACTGTGGCCCACATTTTATCTTGGTCTAGGAGTCCTGATACTTGCACAGCAAGATTTTTGGACTATGATTTTTCGATATGCTTGCTGTCTTTACACTAATGATTAGACTCACATTCAGCTTGGCAAAAAAAAAAACTGTTGTTCTTGTCAACTTATGGCACATCTGAGTTTCGTAGACTTCAGGGGCTTTTGATTGTCTGAAGGTGATCCGGCATCAACTTCAGGCAACAGTCAGAGGCACTACATATAGCCTCTAAGAGTCACTGATGGCAACGTGTAGTGGTGGTAATATCAGCAATACATAAATGACCCAAAAGCGTGTGCAAAAATAGGGTTCACCTTGGGATGATCAAATACTTCTGTTGGAAGGGCATTGTTTGTGGCAGTTTCAAACAAAGTAACCTACTTTAAAAGTGGCTTTTACAACACTGATGAACAATTTGCTTTGCAATTAAACCAGCAGATTGCGTTCTCCGTCCTTCACTTGTGAACTTTCTGCAAAGTGATCAAGGGCTTGACGATGGTCCACTGTTCCATCACCAGGTTGGAAACCACATTGCAAAGTCTATTTGATGATGCAAAAGCATGCCAAGGACTATGCTATTGAAAGCCTTTTGCAACACAGGGCAGATTTCCTTTGGCCCCAGAGCCCTGCCACCGAGAAGATTTTTAACCAACTTGGGAAATTCAGCAAAAAAGTAAGGAGGACCTATCACAAAGTCTAAAGGCTCTGCTCTTTGTAGGTGTATTGTGGATATTTATTAGGTTTTTGAAAAACTCCTATACCAACCTACAATGTCACAAACTGAGTTTGGCAGCTCCCTACCCTACCTTATACGTAGTTGAAAATGAACTGATTTCCCCTCTTGAGCCGCCAGACAGTAGACTAGAATTTCATTGGGGCCATCCAGAAGTTGTTTGCCATTGTCTCACCAAACTCCTCTCAAGACCTCTCAAGACTTTTGCCTTTTGACTCCTTTCGTCTTGAGCTATCTCAAGAATCCTATAGGCCAGCAAGTTAAGGAATTGTCAGAGGTGGTGGAGTGCGGGGACAATTACTGTATGTAACACTGCGCAAAGCCAAAAGCTGCCTTACAGAAATTGTGAGAGTGGGTGGAAAAAACAGTACTGTAAGCAGAACCTGAAGTGAACTGACGACAGTAAAGTTAAGCATGTGAAGCAGCAGGTAAACAACTGGAAAGCACACCTAAATGCCTGTCTGTGTAGAACTACTCATGGGAAAATAAGGCTACTGTAAGTATCTCCTCGCCAGCCCTGGACCTTCCTCCCTCAACTGGATTCCAACCTTGTCCTGACCACCTGGGTGATTGGCCTTGTACCAGTCAGCTGTGCACCGTCAGCCTGCTGCCTATTTAAGGACAATCAGATTTTCTTGTCGGGTCATTACCATCCCTTCCAACCAGGTTTACCTGGTTGGCTGACCATGACTGAACTCTGTTATTATTTGAACTTTTGAAATCCTCAGTTAATCCTGTGCCCCTTTGCTTTACAGACTTACCTGAATTGTGTTTAATAAACCTTTTTTGATGTCCTGCAATTGGGTCCCCCTTTTTCCACACCACGAAACCCTGACAGCTACATCTTGCCAAAGATTGTAGACTGCCTCCGTTAGCTGATACGGATTCTTGGTGCGTGACCATTTTTTTAATGCTGCTGGAAGGTTGGACATTTCTCTTTTATTTCGGTAAGTTGTAGTGTGTCACTTATTGAGTTGAAGACCTTGCCACCTTCCACGCCACTGTATTTTGCTTTAGAGAGACGCCAACGCGGCAGCATCACCATTGCGCAGGAAGATGACGGGTGGCATGTTAAAAAATCCATATTTTGACTCCTAGAATCGTGGATAGGCGGAATAGAGATTATGTTGGCTTATGTCAGAAATTTGTCGCAAGTGAGATCTAAAGCTTAAGTTGCGTAAAGGGAGTTATACACGTTTCTACAAATCCACAATTTGGCTAAACGCGAGTAAGCTGAGCAAAAACGCTTGCTCTGGTGAAGATCTGTTCAAGTCCATGTATATAATGAAGCACCAGCTAATCAATTCCATTATCTTTTTTTCCCGGAGGAGTCAGCGCATCACGAAGCTCAGGGATAAGAAAAGAAACAAAGCGATTTGAGGCGGGAAAAGCAAAGAAAGGTCCACCATATTAGAGAAACGCAAATCTCCCTACGCACCCTCGTAAAAAAAAAAAAAAAAAAAACACGTAGCTTAGATTAAGCGACTTTTTCTTGTCTTCAAGGATCTAGCAACGATGCTATAGCGCTCCCTTGTTGCAGTGCAACAAAAAGCTTCAACGGGGATTCTTGCGGAACAGCAGGTTTTACTGGTTCTACTGGTTCTGTTGGGAATTGGTGTTTTTGTTGTGTGTTTACTTGAAAGAGAAAAGCAGACGAGTTTTGCCTGCAGCGAGAGAGAAAAAAAATATCCGTGTGCGCGCAAAGACTCACAAACACACACAAACACACACACCTTTCATCTAGTGTGTACACACACATTCAGGCAATCAGGGCATCACATGGAAAATGTGTGTGCTTACGGGTATGTGTGCAAGTGTGTGAGGGAAATTAGACCGCCTCATTATTCAAATTGGCTTGCAGGAGAAACGAAGCGCTCGCCTCGTTTACGCTTCGACAGAGTGAGAGAAGGAGAGATCTGTCCTCCTCCTCTCCCTCTCATTCTGTCATCCACTGTCCTCCTTTGTCCTCCTTCATCACTCAATGTCCCCTCCTCTTCCTCATCCCTCTCTCTTTCTCTCCTATCTGTCAGTCCGCTATCCCTCCTCGTGCTCCCTCTCAAATTACATCCTCGTCGCCGCCTCGTTTCTCATCCCGTCGCCGGGGGCCGTCACCAAGGACTGGTGAGGGCGCTAAACGATTTCCCACCATGCATCACTTCCTTTACACACACACACCCACACACCCACACACACACACACACACACACACACACACACACACACACACACACACACACACACACACACACACACACACACACACACACACACATACATACACATTTTTACCTCTTTGTTGAGCAGAATTAGTTGGCACCAGGTGTAAAACCAGAGGATCGGTGAAAACAGAGATGGTTATGATAGGACGTTTCACAGTAACATGGTGTCTGCTTATCCAGGGCAGGAAGGAGGAACATAATGTGGTCAATTCAAACTTATTTTTTTCTTGATTTTTATATATGTAAGTACCTACTAAACCAATTAAACTACTTTTAGTTGCGACTTCATATTTGACCGTCTTCTAGTGTGTGGTTGTTTTTCTTTTTATGCCTCCACCAAAAGCTGTCGGTGCTTCCGTAACACTTTCATGAAGAAAATATCTCCCAAAACACTAAAAGGATTTTGATGAAACTGCCTGCCATTACTCATTACCGAGTATTGATGAACTGAAGGTCAAAGTTGCAAAGTGAAGGTCACAAATTCTTGCAAACACTAAATCTCCCCAACCACTCAAGAGATTTTATTTCAATTCAATTTTATTTGTATAGCCCAATATCACAAAACAATTGTCTCGACGGGCTTCGCATTGTAGATTGGGGAGGGGCGAGCGGGCGGAGGAAAAATAAGAACAAAACAAAAAGTGTATTTACACAAAAGATAACTAGACAATTGTTGGTGCACTCCGGTCCTTTAGATCCCCCTTCTCAGTGGCACCAACTATAGATGAACTGATACTTTTCAGGGTCATGTGACTAAATCAAAGTCATGAAGGTCAAGGTCCCACATTATTAAGGCAGGTGGGGACATCTTTCTTCACCTGCCTTTAAAGTCTTGGCATGATTTTTTTCTTGTTTAATTTTTAACTTGTTCAGATTTTGTTGTCAAAGATTCAACCTGTTTACTTCCTTCTCCTTGGAAGCTACCACACCCTTGGGTCAATCTTGGACTGCCCTTAGGGGCGGAACCAAAACGCCCTCTTCCCAGCCACCTTTTTTAACTCAATAGGGGTTAACAAAAACACAGCATCTTCCAGGCAGCTGGAAGACGTAGTTCTTTCACCAAGGTCTTTTCTGACTAGAAGATTCCATCTTTAACAGATGCCAAACTACCTTGTCTGAATGTAGATGAGCCATTGGTGTACTCTGAAGGACGTTTCCTGGATGGCTGGGTTCTCCTTTAGAGATGCTTCTTCACCAATGGGATGGCACATCAGTTTCTCCAACAATGTTTAATAAGAACACTCAAACTTGATTTGGAGGTCCTGGCCATCATTGCTCATATGGCCAGGACCTCCAAAATTTCTAGGACAACTTGTCCTAGAAATTTTATAGATAAAAGTTATAAATGGAATTGGTGGCGCAGAGTTTCTTGGGTGTACTTCAACCCTCATTGGAGAGCTTCAGTCACACAACCCAACCAGCCATGGTCCAGACCATATGTACAAGTAGCCCAGCACTTTCTACTCCCAAAGGGCCCCTCGCAGCACAGTATCGGGCACTTCCACAGAATCCTAGAGCGTTCCACAATATCTAAAGGATTTCTGGACAAATCTTGTTCATTGGGGAAAGGGAAGATGATCCTCCAATGCATCAAGTTCATTCAACTATCAATATGTTGGTGGGGTTTTTTCCCACCTGATTTTAACATTGTGATTCAAAGTGTATTGTCTCCGTCTAATGAGGTGCTGGCATGCGGTCCAGAAATTCACAGTTGTCCATGGTTGTCCATGTGCAACAGATCCAATCAATCTTGGAGGGACTTTCTTCTCATCTTGACGGCATTCTTCTACCAACATAGGCCAACAAAATCTTACTGTGATCAGTAACAATCACTTTATGGCAACAACTACAGTTGGTTAAGTTGAAAGCATCTTGACCCTTCAATGAAGGTGTGTTTTTGGGGTCAATTAATTCCTTTCTTTTGTGGTTTGGAACTTTTTCTTTTCAAAGCTGTTTCTTCTCATTAAGATTGCTTCTTCTCATTCAAGGTAGCTTGGCTGGTGCCACCTGGTGCCTCTGTCAAATTTCACTCCAGCTACCGGCTCAGGTATTGAGCCATCATTGACAATTTGTGAGACTCTGGATCGACAACCGACCCATCACTAAATAGGAATGCCGTCTTTTACGCCAAAAGACAATTGTTCATCCGGGTCTGTTTGTAGTTCAGTAGCTAAGCATGGAATTAGACCAAACCAGTCGGAGTCAGCAACAATTCTTGAAACTGAGTATTTTGAGCAAGATTTTAGGGAAGGACATGGTTTCACTTCTGACAATGGAATTTGGGAAAAGTTTGATTTTACGCTCTGCTTTCCGGAAAACACTGAAGGGCGGACAGACCTCGAGCCGCGATTGGTTAAAAAAAAAAAAAACTAGCTAGACATCATAGAGTGAAAGCACTGCAAAGGAGCAAGGTCAGACAGCTTCAACGAAGTTGGAGAAACCGTCTGACACAATCGGCTACATTGACCTTTTTGCTTGTTCTTTAGATCTCGCATGTAGTACTTCCGGTGGTTAAGGTTTGCCTAGTTACCTTGCCAGTAGCTTCCAGAAGAAACCAGAACACAGTGGTGGTCTGCTGGTGATAATCCCGTTCATCTCTGCTTTTCTTGTAGGAGCCAGGTCTCCAGCTGTCAGTCACAGTCCAGTTACCACAGTAACCGGTGAAGGAGGGGGACGTACAAGGGGTGGTGTGTGAGCGTGACAGGTGAATAATCAGAGCCGCTGTGGTGATCGTCACGGAAACAAAGTCTGACAGTGGCAAAACACACACACACAGATTAGATCGATCCGATGTGTATGTAGTCACACACCCAGCAACAAACCTGCTGACCTCTGATCTTCACACATTTTACTCATTACACACACACATTTACACATCAATTTAAAAACATGTGTGTGAGGTAATTATTCCGGGTCTAACCTGGTCAAACACTAATTGGCACTGTGACTTCGCTGTGAGTGAATGAGCTGAGGATCGTAACTGAGCAGAACCACAGTGCCCCCTACTGGACTTAATGCATTCACATTTCATCCTGTTTTTTTGTAACGTTACTGAAGAAGTCAAATCTGCCTCATTGTAATGTTCTTTGGTACAAAGAAGTGCAAACTTTTGAAAATGAATGTGACCGTCAGCATGTGTATTTTATGTATATCTGTATACACACTGATAGATTCAAAGATGGACAGAAACAGCTGAAAGCTACTGAAGCAAAAAGAGAAGTGAAAAAGAAAACAGAAACCATGTGCATGTGGTGGAGGATGTCATGCAAAATTCTTGATGTTTTGGACCGGACTGGACTCGTGCTTAGAAAGTTATGTCACAGAAACCAGAGAGGTCATGATCCCTAAATATCCCAAAATAGAATAATCTTCAGACAACCAAACCTTTTACCTACCAAACTCTTTCTGTTCACTAAACTTGTTTTATAAACTAGCCAAATCTTTATTTGTATCATAAAAAACATATCTGACACATCTGAAATTTTGTGGAGGTACAATTGCAAAGGAATGCAACAATCCAAAGAAAGAGGAATGTATTAACACAAACACACAGCAAGAAAAATAACTAATAAATTCTAACTAAACAAGACTAGCACATTAGACTCTCCTTCACGGTGAGGAAAAACTCCTAAAAAACCCATCAGTGGGAAAAAATAAGAAACCTCATGGGGTTTCAACAACCATGTATCCAACAACCATACACACACACACACACACACACACACACATTCCTAGGGCCAATCAACCTAACACGCCCGTTTTTGGAGGATGGAAGGAAACTGGAGCTAGGTTGATCCCCATGTGGGTGTGTTGGGATTGGGTCAATGAACAGGCCGATAGGGTAGCAAAAAAGACAGCTGAAGGGGAGGTGGATGCGAGGACCGTTTCTTTGTTTTTGGGAAAGCAAAGACATTGGTGTGGAAGGGGGTTCAGCAGTGGAATTGGAAGACCTGTAGGGTGCAGTAGTGCAACCATTAGGATGCAATTCAAGGAAGAAGAAGAAATGCTTTCACTTCCTGTTTCCAGCCAAACACACAAAGGTAACTAATATTTCAGTTTTTAGACTAAATATCAATGTTAGTTTCACTAAAGTTATTTCTAACTCACTAAATACTTGTTGAAAAAAATATTATCATTTACTTGTTATTTACTTTAAGTGAAATTAGAAACTATTCTCTAAAATTCTGAAGTTTTACTAATTAGCATTAGCATCTAATCAAAAGATTACTTGTGTGTCAAAGGTAGATTACATTTATAAAATGCAGATTTATGGTTTTGTATGAGGAAGTCTGGTGTGACAGAGAAGTATGTTAGTGGTTCAGGACATGTATGAGACTGGAAGACAGTGGTGAGGTGTGCTGTAGATGAGACAGAGGAGTTCAGTGTGGGGGTGGGACTGCACCAAGGATCTGCTCTGAAATTATTTTTAAAAATATTTACGAAAATTTGTCAATCATAGTTCCACAGGAGAGCGACAAATATACATTTGTTGAAAAAAAATTTCCATAAAAAATTAGAACATTTTCTCAAATTATGAAACAACTTTTTAATATTCTTTGCTTTTTTTCCAACATTTATATTTAATTATATGACTATTTTTAATCATAAAATTGTACAATGAAATTCCTCAAATTAATACCATTTAAAATTGTTAAAACAACGTTCTTCCATATTTGGATTTAGACTTAAAAACAGGATTTTTCCTACTGTTTCTCTTTTCATGTATTATGACATCACCTCATTATTAATCTCTTTTCAGGTAAAAATTGGAGCACCCTCAGCGATTCACCAAGAACTCAACTAAATAAAACTGTTTCATTCTCAATCTTTCATCTTCTTGTTGTTAATGACCTTGTGTCACACAATATTTCAAGTGGTGACTGAACAGACTTATCTTTTTTCAGATCAAGCTCATGGAAACTGAAAATCTTGCTCAATGTTGTAAACAAGTCAACTAAATAAAATATCTTGTGATAAATGTTGTTTCCTTTCATGGTTACTTCTAGATGACCTTTGAGTAACTAGTTACTCCTTCAAGATTAAGCTTCCCAACTAAATTACAGTCTAGTCTTGTTCTTCTATATCAACATATATTATAGTTAGGCAATAATCATCAAACTAACCAACTAAATTACATCGGCTCTTTCTGCAGTAAAAGTCTAGCTGGTTCTAGTCTTGCGTGGTATAACCCCCTCTTCATGGACTCCAATTTTTCACGGAGGGGACACGGCCCCCTCCCACCTTCCCACAACCCTTTGGAAGGATTTTTGATCCGGGCTGAGCCAGCAGGCAGGGATCGACCTCAAACCGTGGAATCCACAAACATCCACAAGGACTATCCCACTGCACCACCAGTGGCCCTTCACACTCTCACCTGTTCTCATCGTGCTTTTATCTTTTCTGTTTTTAAAGATCAACATGAAAACAAATGATAAGATTTGATCCCAGAACATCAGGACTGGAGAACACCGTCCTAACAGCCTGAGCTATTCCCCCACTCTATTTTATTAAGTCGTTTCTTCTATTTATTTGGAATCAAATTCCTTGAAGAGATAAAATTTGAGGAACAAGAGTTTTACTGGGATTTGAACTCACAACTTGTTGATGTGAAAAAGAGTTATCTATTCCTCTGAGCTATCTGCTCACACACTTCACAGACTTTAATCTAACCTCTTATTTGATCTTAAGTTAAGAAATATTTGATCAAATGTAAAGTCGTCCTATTGCGTTTCATCCCACCACACCACCCACTGGCTTTCCCACTCAGACCAGTTCTCAATGTGAAAACAAATGGTCGTTTATAAGATTTGAACCCAGAACATCAAAACTGGAGTTCAATCTCCTAACAACCTGAGCTAATCCTCCACTCATTACACATCGACATTTCTTCTATTTATTTTAAAAATATTTCTTGAAGAGATAAAATTCAATCAGAAGAACCAGAGTTTTTCAGGGACTTGAACTCCCAGTTTGTTGATTTCAAGGCAGGTGTGTTTTCCACTGAGCTATCTGCACACGTCAAAAAAAAAAGAAGAATCTTTAAAAATTTGTTTCTAAAGTCAAGAAATATTTGATGAAATAAAAACTGTTTATTATCAAATGTCCAATCAGCTTCTTGAGTTCAGCCCGCTGCACCACGTGCCGCCCTCCTTCACACTCAGACGTGTTCTCGTTGTGCTTTTAACGATCAAAATGAAAACAAATGATCAGTAACATGATCTGATCCCTGAGCCTCAGGACTGAAGAGCAATCTCCTAACAGTCTGAACTGTTCCTCTGAAGTTCCCTCATTAAAGTTCCTTCTTTTTATTTAAAATCAAAATCCTTGATAAGAATAAATTTGGACTGAGATGAGGAACTGGAGGTTTGCAGGGATTTGAACTAGCAACTTGTTGAAGTGAAATCAGTTGTGTTTTCCAATGAGCTATTTTCACACACGCTCCACATTTCTGGATCTATTGTCTCATTTGGTTTCTGAGGTCATAATATTTAAATATTTGATCAAACAGATACTGTTTAGTTTCTTTTACCTACTTAATTCTTTCTGTTCACTAAACTTGTTTTATAAACTAGCCAAATCTTTATTTGTATCATAAAAAACATATCTGACACATCTGAAGAGCCAAATTTTGTGGATAGATACAATTGCAAAGGAATGCAACAATCCAAAAAAAAAAAAAGAGGAATGTATTAACACAAACACACAACAAAAAAAATAACTAACAAATGCTAAATGCTAAACTAACAAATGCTAACTAAACAAGACTACCACCCCCTCCTACCACCCCAGCTTGTCAACACACTTCTTGTTTCTTGCCTCACAAAATTAATGTTTATTTTCGTTTTTAAATTAACTTGGGGTCTAGTTTCAGTTCACAGGGCTACTAGGACATGGATGATGGAAGTGGGGCTTCAAACTGGTTTGTCCGTTTCTGTGTAGAACAATAAAAGATAATTAGACAACTTTAGAGACTCGTTAAGGCCCTCCGTACCTTTGTTAACATGTTATACAACCTGTCAAAAAACAGTTGTTTACAGGTTTGTTGGGTTAGCTCCTCCTTAGGGGTTGAACAAACTCAGGTAGGTTCTCTGGCCCCTTCCTTCAGATTTGAAAATGATTTCCGGCTGGAAGTCGAAACAACTTGATTGGAAAATATGTTGTCCAGAAGACAATTTTGAAGCCATTGTTGTGATGAAGAAAGTGCAGTAAATTTTATACCCTTTTTGGATTCAACCCAAATTTCTACATTGTATCCTGTAATGATCCTATTCTACAAATAAACCTGCTTTGGGAACAGCTCTATGAAGTCTGAACTTTGGTCACTCTTCACTGAGTTCTGTTGACCTTGCTGAGCAAGTACCAGTACCGTTTGTCTGACTCTTTCTTTGGTCTCTTTTGATCCACTCCTCCTAACACCACTGCCATAGGTGAACACGTTCCTGAACCTCCATTACAGTCAGGGTATTATATGTAACCAATGCTTGAAAAAGAAAGAAAAATTCATTGTGGCCGTTGTATTACATGTCATCTTTCATTATCAACCTCAACTATTTAATCTTAATACAGTTTCAGTTTGTGATCTAAGGTCTGTGGAGGCATATTCCTGTTGGCTTTACTTTCTTTCTCGGTTCGATGGTGAGCGAGGGAGACAATGTGGATGACGACTAACTCTGGAGTCTGTCAGCTCATTTCTGAGGTCAAAGAATTAGAGGAGATTACAGATGAATGGACGGGTGATTGGATCAGAGTAGGCCTTCCATAATGCCGCCGGGAAGCGAGCAGACGACAGAAAGCAGCTGCGTCGGATCACCTACTCATGAATGAAACTCGACCAGTAACCTGATCCGGCCTGAAACACAACCGGCTTCTCTTCTGGCCTTACGTCAGTCGGCAGGTCACAGGACTGAGTGGAAATCAGAGCTAGTAGGTCTGGAGAGATCGGAAACACAAGAAGCAACTTCACATAAAAAAACCTCTGCTCAACATCAGTGTAGTCATGGAAACCCCATGGTGCTGACAGTGAGTTAAAGGGGTGACATCACCTCTGATGTCCAGACAGGGTGATTTTTTCTCTTTGTTTCCATACCAACTTACACTCCTCAGTTCTGCATTAGGTTTTTATAAATAAGTTTTAACAGCTTCCAACTAAGAACATCTGGAATGTCATTGAGACCCAGAAACTTCTACGCTCGATAACCAGATCCAGATCCCTCCCAGACTCCCAAACCAACAAAACCAGGAGCAGAAAACGCACATACTAAACCAAGTCAAGAAGCCTCTAATACATCCCAAATATCTTTTACCAAATCAAACATGACCAAAGCTTTCTATTAACAATTAAACCAGAACCAAAGTCACATTTTTTAAAATGTGACATTTTACAAACTTTGTTTAGAAATGTAACTTTCTAAACCAGATTTGGAAACCTCTTTGATCACCCAATTTAGACCAGAAATCTCTTTGACCAACTACATCATACCCTGAACTTTTATCTTCTGAGCCCACAGGGTGTTGGAGCCTATCCCGGCTAATTTTAGGTGAGAGGCAGAGTACTCCCCGAAAAGCTCGCCAGTCTGTTGCGGGGACACACACACACAACCATCCACACACTCATGCCTGGGGCAATTTCATAGTGGCCAATCAACCAAACATGCATGTCTTTGGAGGGTGGGAGGAAACCAGAGTACCCGCAGAAAACCTATGCATAAACGAGGAGAACATGCAAACTTTACACAGACTGACCATTGTTTCAAGCCCTGCAACCCAGAACCTATTTGACCAATTAGACAACACTCATAAACTTCTTAAACCAACAAGACTACAACCAGAAGTCTCTGTGATCAACTAAATCACACCCATAAACTTATTTTTGACAAACTAGACCAGACCCAGAAAATTCTTAATCCAATTCAGTGCTTCTCAAATAGTGTAGTGAAAGTGTCCCCGGGAAACCTGTTTTTTTTGTTTTGTTTTTTTTGCTGTACAGAATAAAATGCAGATCCAGTACAGTAGGTGGCAGTGGCGCTCTTATTGTCAGAGTGTGAAGTATTAGTTCTATGGTGTGGGGATATTTTTTTTTTGCAGTGAGCAGGCGATAGGATGCACACTAAATAAACAAGTGGGGGGGTTGTGAATTGTTTTCTTCTTGCTAGGGGGCACGTAACAGAAAATTTTGAGAAATACTAGTTCAACTAAACTAGGACAGATGCTCTCTTTTAACTAGTTAATCTTTTTAATCAACATTTTTATTGTTTTGCGTTACTATCTTGTCCTTTTTTTTTATCAGAATTACTCTCAAATGACCGTCTACATATTTTAAATTATGCTACAACATGCACACCGATGATAACAAATGTTTACAAGCACATTCATTTAAAATGTGTTATTATCTCTCTTTTAGTCAATGAAATCTTGTTAAAACAACTATTAACAAATAATTAAGTTTCTTAATAATTAGTTCAAACACTGAAATACTCATGTAAACTTTTAATAGCCAAGCTGGACATTAAATAGAAAAATGCATAGCTCTGACAAACAAACATTTACACACAAATGTTCATCAAAGTTCTGGATCAAAGTCAAACATTAAATAGAAAAATGCATAGCTTCGACAAAGTAGTTAAATTCATCAATGACACTTATTCACTTACCACGTCTACAACGTTTACAGCAGACTTTTTGACAGAAAAACAATAAGTTTTAGTTTAAAATGAGTGAAATATTTTTAGATGGAAAATCTTCGACATGTAAACAAAACATTCACAACTATTTAAGACATTTTTTTTCTTTTGTTGCCGTAAAAAACAACGACTGTTTGCATAGTTAGACGTTTTCAGCAGGAAATGAAAGACATCAAATAAAACTAAAAAAAAAGAAAAAACGCGTTAGATTCCGTGTGTCCACCATGTCTTTTTAAGAAATATAAAACCACACTTGGCTTTCTGATAGTTTTGCTGATAAATGGACATAATTGTTTCTAAACAAGATTTCATTGAAATGTAGGTCTTGCTAAAATGTGTTCAAGGACACTTACAGTCTTGCTATAAAGTATGTCACCATATTACTGAGGTGGCGTTCCTCAGGGATCAAACGTAGATCCTTTCATGTTCTTAACTGATTTGTTGAAATTCACTTGTTCATCTGTTTTGTCAAACTAAACTCCATCAACACTGTTATTATACACATAATATTAGACAAACATTAGATATTTTAGGCAGACATGTGAAGACAAATTACTGAAATGAAATCATTTAAACCTGTGTGAAGTTCATTTTTTTTCTTCTAAGGCTGAACTTTTTGTACCTTTATTATTTGTCAGACAACACGTTGAAATGAATTAAAAATGAGCTAAAATGTATCTGAAGAACCAATGTGTTTTTTATGGGCTCAGTTCCCACATCCGATCTCCTCCTTGTAGCGATTTGTGAGCGTGTTGGCCTTGTTTGTCAGTTTGGAAAGTACAGCGTGGAGTCCATTAAGGTGGAAATGAAACTGTTTCTCCAGGTCGTCCTCCTCTACTGGTGCCAGTGACATTTCAGTCCGGCCCACTTTCTCCTTGAAGCGTTCATCCCCTTGGAGAATGCCCCACTCTATGTCGTTCCGGATGGACTTAAGCAGGACATAAGAGCTGTACATATCACCATCCTGTGGGAAGTAGGCAGCCCCGTTAGATGCAGCACCATCGGACACGTTCTCTATTGGCTTCAAGTCCTCTGTGTCTTCCAACGGGACATCCCGCAACAAGCTGGGTACCATCACCGTCTGGTCCATGTTGTTGACAGCCCCAATAAAGCGATTCATGGCATTAAACAGTGAGTTCTTCTGGTTGTAGGAGTCAGATGTCTGCATCATGGTGAACAGCCCAAGTCCTTTCTCGCCTCACTAACAGGCGGGGCCAAACTTAGCCCAGTAATGCTCTTTATAGGATTACTTCGAGTCTGATACCGGGCCAGCTTTTAACTAGCTCCTGACCCAAGTCTCCCACATGGACGTCTTTGGTAGCTTCTGTATTCTTGACTTATCTTGAAGGCCGTCTGCTCCAATGATCAAACTCAACCTCCCGGTCTTCAGAGTTCACCTGAAGGAAATGGAGGAAACAGCTTCAAAAATGGATAACTATAGACTAAATATTCGCCTGGAGGAGTCTCAGGGAGAACATCCTGCTCACCAGGAAGTCTCGGCTAACGTCTATTACTTTTGGGTGTGATCACGAATAAGAGCAAACTAAATAGAAATACCTCTGTCATCTACGTGCTTAATACTCATCAAATACAAGTTAATAAACTACAGTAAACCAAATCTGATGGCAAAATGTCACTTCTTGCTTCCTGATGTGAAAAGAAAATGAAATGCATGTTTCCATTGGAAATACTTATCAATTATTACAAATGACTTCAATTCTGGTTCAAAACTGTAGAATTAAATGCAAACATCACCTGAAGCAAACTTCAGATTGTTGTATTTAATGCAAACAGGTATAACATTTTACAAACAGAATAAAAAGCTGCTTTAAAATGGAGAATGCTCTGGCTTTCCGGGAATGAACTGTTTAAAAAAAAGGGGAGGTATGCAATAAAATAGAATTAAACGTTTAAATATTAAATAACACACAATAAGGCAGTTTAGCGACAAATAAAGAGATCAATATTAACTCCTCAGCGGACTTGATGTGCTAATTTAGCGTCGTTTCAGACGTTTTTCAGAGAAAATTTCCGCTTTTAGCAGATCATCTGCATCATGAACAGACACCGGTAATTCTTGCTGTCTGAATCCGATTTCTATGCACCCGCTGCGGGAGAAGCTTGGACATCTTACCGCTGTAATGGAAGTCCTTCACCACTGATATGTTGAAAAAACAAAAGTGTAAACGGGTTTGTGTTGAAACAGGAACGCTGCGTTTACAGAATGACTGAATTAACAAAGAAACGAAGGGACGGAACTTCTACAAACATCCAATCATAACGGCATGACGTCACATGGGCTGTTGGAATAAATTACGCTGGTTTAAAACATAAAATTAAAAGCAGTCTGAAAAATACTTTAAATGAATTTATTCATTCAAAAATCTTTCTTAATATGCTTAATGTAATGATCCCATCTCATATGAAGTGTTCTGAATACAAAATTATTCACATGGTGTTCCACAGGGTTCCTGTTTAGGACCTCTACAAAATAAATCACATTGTGTTTAATAAACATAATTTATATATATATAATTAAGCTAATAATTACAAATTTAATCAAATACTAAAGTTTTGGTTTTGTCCAGAATGACTGAATGTGTTATTTTCATCAACCTAAAATGGTTCAACTAGAAATCTGTCAATTTTAAATTATACGGAATAATTTTTTTCTTTTTCTGAACCGCTTATATCTCTACTAAGGTCGCACTGGAAGTTGAGGCCTATGCTGGCTAATTTCAGGTAAGAGGCAGGGTACACCCTAAACAGGTCACCAGTTTGCCGTGGGGACACACAGACAACCATTCATTTACACACGCACTCATTCCTAGGAACACTTTTGTTGCGGCCAATCAACCTAACACACGTGGTTTTGGAGGGTGGAAGGAAACCAGAGAAAATCCATACATATATTTGGAGAACATGCAAACTCCACACAGAAAGGTCAATGTTTCAAACCTCGCCCACTCTGGGACTTGAACCCCCTTACCTTCTTGCTGTGAGGCCACCATAATAACCACATGCAATCATATTTAGTCAAATGTATTATAGATCAGATTGCTTTAAAATATTAAATGTGTTTGATAGCAATAGATTTGTGAATTTTCACATGTTTTGAATACAGTTATTAAAATGTGAACGATTTAAATCTAATGACTACTAATTATTTAATGAGATATTTAAAGCTATTTTTGCATTTAAAAAATACAATTTGATTTATTGTTCATTTTTACTGTGTTATGTCAGGCAAGTTTTTAATAAGTTCGACCTAAATTTCAAATTGACAACTTTTGCTTATTTAAGGAATACAAACATATATACATCTTTCATATACTGTATGTACAGTACGCCATATACATCACAAGTAGCTATACATTTTAGTCAGTTTTCTGGTCCATCAACACATCACTTCACCATGACTGTAGACATTTATTCATGACAATAACATTTTTTAATCCAAGTTTTATATTCATGTACATAATGTTCTAAATAAAGACCCCACAAAACCCTGGACAATCATGGGTTAGGATTCATGGAGGATATATAACATCATTATCATTCAGTTTCAAGAAAAATAGCAAAACATTGCATAAATACAAGAGGAATGATAACAGGAGTTGTCTTTGTTGGTTTCCATGATGATATGAGACTGTAAAATAAAAATAACAGAGGCTGGTTAATCAGAAGGAAGTTAAAAAATGCTAAGTGATTTAAAAAAAAAAAAAAAAAAAAAAGAAAAGTGATGTCACCTGTTAAACCATCTCGTACTGGTTGGCAGTGATGAAGTGAGACAGACAGCACGCCAAAAACATCCCAAACACCTTGAATAGAACATATTCATTCATGATTTTTGTGAAAACTAGCATATAAGAGAATAAAACATATTTGGAAATTATTAGTAATTCTGAAAGTCTCAAAGAGATCAGAAACCTTGAGAAAGCAACAATCGACAGAATAAACAAGATAAGTCTGTGCTATGAGACATTGTATCACTTCTACACAGTGAATTTAGAGGATAACTCACACTGGTAACATCTGTTGAAGATACGGCTTAAAACCAACATAATCCCAGCAGAGACAAAATTGTCGAGCGATTCAACATGCTTTTGCTAAATGCTTTCCTTGAATGGTTTTAGATAATTTCAGATAAACATTTTATTTACTGAAGACATCTTCTGGCTTTAACTGAAGTCACCAGAGTCCATGGAAACAGAGGGTTGGCCATTTACTCGAGGAATGTCTCAAAATGTCAACTAGTGACCTTTAAGATAACCAGCAAGTTAACTAACAGGAACCCGATGGTGGGAAAGGAATTTTGTTGTCATCTCAAACTTAATAAATTAACTTAAGGCAGATGGGCAACTTTCCATCAAAACCCTTTAAAAACCACCTCAAAATGTCCAGGTGTGGCTTTTTTGTCTGGCTTCCATCCAATTTGTTACCATAATTTTTCTATAATAAACATTTCTTCAAATCACTAAGGTCTTTGGAAGAGGTGTCTTCTATCAACTTTAGGAAAAACCCCAAACCACAAAACCGACTTTTCAATCTTTAAATAAAAAAAATCTGACATTTTCTTTGTTTCATGAAAATTATTTTTGTTTGTTTCACCAATTCACCAATTTGTCAAATTGGGGTTTTTTTTTTAAGTGAAGGGCAGTATAATTTTGTTTGACATCAGTATGACATCCTACAAACATCTTATAGTAACGTTTAAGGGTAAAACATTTATGGTGATTAAATTGGTTTGAAGTTCCGGTCTTCTGTTTAAATGCATGATTTAAACAGTCCATAAATCTCAAAGACGGGGAACAGAAGTTTGTTGTACCTGAGAGAAGGCAATGCCAAATGTAACTCCAGCAATAATGCCCATGTTGCTCTCCATGAAGGACACCACCAGCTCGTAACAACCCTGCAAGCAAAACAATGTTTATCATTCATCCATCCATGCACACAACTTTAACTTTGAATTAGATTTGGTCAAGTTATACATTTGCATTCAACTCTGATATTTAGTTGTTTTGTTGCTCTTATCTGGAAAGTTTTATTCATATAACAACTCTGATTGTTACGAGGATGTAGAGTGAGCCGAACGCTGCTTGAATATGCTGACTCAGAGCTACTAGTTAAAAATATAGCCAAGCTACGTCCATGTCTTTCCAAACCTGACGCTGAGAGGTTGATTCACGCTTTCATCTCCTCCAGGCTGGATTACTGCAATGCCCTCCTTGTAGGGATCCCATGCAGGGGCTTACAAAAGCTCCAGCACATCCAGAACTGTGCTGCCCGGATCCTGATAAGGAGGCGCAAATATGACCATATCACTCCGATCCTCAAATCCCTCCACTGGCTTCCCGTTAAATACAGAATTCAGTACAAGCTCTGCCTCCTCACCCATCAGTGCATACACGGCACTGCACCTGTCTATCTCCAAGAACTCCTAACCCTCCACACCACTGTCCGAGACCTGCGCTCCTCCTCCTACTCTTACTGCCTGCATCAACCAAGGACCAAACTCTTCACTATGGGGGACAGGGCCTTCCAGGCAACTGCTCCACGGCTCTGGAACGATCTTCCCGAGAGCTTGAGGGCTCCACAGAGCGTTGAGGCTTTTAAGAAAAGACTTAAGACATTTTTATTTCTAAAGGCTTTTCAGCAAAGTTTTTAGTGTTTTTTTTTTGTGTTGTGGTTTTATTTAATTTAGCTGTTTGTTTGTTGTTTCTTTTGGTCATTGTAGCACTTTGAGATCTCCACTGGAGATATAAAGTGCGTTTACAAATAAAATTTATTATTATTATTATTATTATTACTAGTGGAAGATCTAAACCACCAACTTTAGGTCACTTTTATAATCTGCTGAATAAATTAATAGGTCTAAGCTTTGGGTCACTAAAACATCCTAGTTGGCAGTTTGAGCCAGACTGATGTTTACCTCTAGGCCACAAACTATAAGCTACATACACTAGGCTTCAATCTTAGAGCTGCTCGAAAAGCACTATCTGAAAGCTACTAGCTCTATCATACTAGTCTAGGCTTGTACAGTAGATGTGAGTCATTGTCTTTTTACCATCAGCTCCACATAAAGTTATAGGTAGTATGGAAGATCTTTTGGCACCAACAGCCCAGTAACGCCCAGTAAAATTAAAATCCTGTTTTCAAGCACAAGCACAATCAGCAAGGCAGATTTAATTCTGTTCCGATGTCTTCTGCTTCATTCTGGGCCAGATCTCTGGGTCAACAGCCTCAGTCGTGAAACCCAGGCTTCTCTCACCCTGGCTATATCCTCCAGCTCACCCGAAAGGATCCCGAGGCGTTCCCCGGCCAGCTGTGAGACATAGCCTCTCCAGCGAGTTTGGGGTCTGCCTCTGGGTTTCCTCCCAGTGGGATGTGCCCGAAACACCTCACCAGTTAGGCACTCGAGAGGCCTCCGAGGGAAGGCCCCGATCTGGCTGCTCTCGACCTGCAGGCGCAACAGCTCTACTCCGAGCTCTTTGCGGATGGCAGAGCTCCTAGCTCCATCGCTGAGTGAGAGCCCAGCCACCTTGCGGACGACAGATTTAATTTTTACTAAAAAAATACTCTACAAAGATCTTCCGTGGGACTTTTATGTAAGTATTTGTCTCTAGCTCTGAGATAACACTAAGTTACAAACTTAGAGGTTTTAGTTGTAAATTGTAGCTAATATAATTTTCCATTTGATTCATGTGCTGTATTTTTCTGTATGAAGTTAGTCATCAAATGTTTAAGAACTGGCAACAGTTATCAAAAGTCAGTCATACTAAAACAATTATGCTCTTGGTCTATTTTTTTCAGGTTTTCTTTGCTGTGGAGGCTTTCCTGACCTCTTTGTAGACTTTTCGAGCAGCCAGAGTGGCATTCTTCAGATCTGCTCCTCTACAGTCGGAGAAACTAACACAGCAACTGGAAGGAACTCCACTGGCAGAAAAATACCCACTGCTGAACCAGCTGGTGTAGTTATGAACTCCACAGCAGTGTAGCTGCAGAAAAAGACAAACAAAACATCTTTTTACAGGTTACGCATACTGCAAATAATCATGAACATAAACCAGAATATCATCAGCATAGCACCAGATCTATTGGTGGAGTTGATGTTAAATATGTGATGCAGCTACAAATACCTGAAGAACCTAAGTAAAATTCTGTTTCACACATTTCAAAACGACCCACTGATACCAACAAAAGCATTTTTATTATTATTTTACTATTTCACTAATGTTGCATTGCAACGCCTCAAAATCCATTTAGAAATGACTTAGTATGCCCTGCAACAAACTGGCCAGTGAATTTTGTTCACTCTTCAAAAGAAGAAGCAAAAAAATTGTCATTGCAATGAGATTACAGTAACAATTTGTCCAACTCACAACGAGGACACTCAAACACATGATGCAGGAGGTTTGGCAGGATAGAGGGTGCTTTTTAAAAAAAGAAATCTTGCACGCCCTTACCACCAGAGAGCAGTGAAAGTGACAAGTGAAAAGAAAAACAACACCTGGGATCAGACATGTATGTAAATCTTTACAGTCATAGACCCAACAGTGTGTTGCATTGAAGGCAGTAGACAACTAGCCCATGAGAGGATCTGACAAGGCAGGGGTCAAGATGCAGAGCTTCACGTACGAGAAAGTTAAATGATGTTTGGCTGAGGTTTTTAGTGTCCCACAGAGTCTGCAGTTCATCAATATATACATAGATTTTATTTTCAGTATATTTATTTATAAGCACATGTCCATCCAATCAAGTTTTCGCAATATTAGAAAAACGAAATAGCACCTTCAACCTGAGTAAGGGTGCTAATGATACCCACTCTACGCTGGACTCCATCCACTGCAAGACTTCTGTCATCTTGTCCATCATACTTCATCACTGCCTCGCTGTATGTTGTGAAAAAAGTTCCTTTAATCTAAAAGCACAGAAAACAATCAGTGGTGTGTCTTTACAAACGAATATTCTGGATTACATCTCAATGTGTTTGACCTCGTGACGAAAGACAAATCCGGAGATTCCTGCAATGAGTTCAGTCATAAAGACCAGAGACAGAAACACAGCATACTGTGAAGAAGTCGGAGGTGGAAAGAGTTAGTGAATAAAATAAGAAGTTTAAAAAAAAAAACATTCTTACCAGTTTCAGCATCCAGGGGCGACCCCTGCAGGTGGCAAAGCAGCCAAACAACCCAAACAGAATGATGGCAACACCTGTTCCAGCAAGGACGTATGGGGCATTGGAGGGGCTGTCAGACAACAGCAACATGTAGGGTCCCAATATGAACTGCCACCATAGGCCCACCGATAGAAGCACCACACCAGTCACCTGCAGCAAGAACCATATGTTAGCCAAACAGCAAACACATCAACTTTAGCAGTATCCACATCTAACCGTCACCTAAAAATATACAACCCAGTGCTTCTGTAAGGACATATTTGCTTTCATTACAAATTTAATTTGGTTTGCGTTTTTGACCGGCGTTAGAGGACGAGAAAACAATTGTGGAATAAATATAGCATTAATTTAGAGGTATTTCTCTCCTGTTTTGACCAAAATACTGAGCTGCCACCAGATGTATCAGTTTGTGAATTCATGTTGATCACGACTGCAGCAGATGGGCTGAATCAGGGTGAAAACAGAGTGACTCATCCACACGGGACCACATGTCCACTTCAACAGTAAAGTGACAAACAGATTGGGGAATCATCTGAGAAAAAGCAGAGAAAGAAAACAATGTTCTTTTGGGTTGATGTGAGAAAACAGCAAAAAATTACAAACTAAATTTTCTTTTTAAAAAAAAAAAAAAAAAAAAAAACTTTGTTTTGCTCTTTATAAAAAAATATTTTTGCTTCTGGGTTGTATAATGTAAGAATAATAATATAAAAACTTTTGTCGATCTCAAACTTAGAGCACTCGTGTTTTGCTGAGTTTGTACACAGCTTACCCCGTGCAATTCCTGAAGAAAAACTTCTATCATTCTCTTTACATAACATAAGTTTTATAGATCACATCTGTGACAAATCTCGGGCATTAGACAACCACACCTCCAGAGCTCCAAATATGGTTCATACAAATAACGTGATGTACATGTAAAGATATTCAAATCGCTGGTTGTCAGAAACCCATGGCGCTTTACACCTACAATAGCATTGGGATGGAAACGGTGTGTCCAGGGGTTCCTTACCCCAGTGGGATGGACTTAGAAAAAACCTCACCTGAAAAGCATTAAGAAGACATGCTAACCAGGTCCCGCAATTACCCTATTTGGCTCCTCTCAACATGAACCAGCAGCAATGCCAATCTGACATGTTGTGGATGCTCTTATACCTAACGGGGAAACTCAGTCAACCAGCTGGGAAACTTCACAATCTTGTTCTTTGACCCGATGTGGGTGCAGTAGGAGGAGGGGGACCCAAGTGTGGGACGACAAACATTATTTATTTAGTAAAGGTGTTCAGTAAAGCTGTAAAGGAAAACATATGATTCAACAGGAATGTCTTATGGTGGAAGTTTAGAATTGTCTCTTGGTCGGGCAGCCAGGAAGACCTGGTTGGAAGGGGTCTTCCAACTGCCCCTAAATAGGCAGTAGGTCAATCAGCATCAGGCGTCCCGAATCAGGGAGACGAAGGAAAGTCCCAGGCTCCCTCTCGTGGTAGGCGAGGGAACCATGACAGACGGATGGAGTGTTCTAATCCCAAACAGATAAACTATGTGGTCTCTATCTTACCAGATCTTTGTCTAGATTGACCATAAACAGTGGGATTCACTTCCACTTACAAAGTTAACTTTGGACAGAATTTCTGGGAACAGGATCTTCCTTGCAACCTTCTAGAAACAGCCAAGAAAGTCTAGCAGGGCGTTCTGAGAGTAGAAACCCGGGTGTGTAAAAACTTAGCCTGATACATTAGACTGTTTCTTTTACTGCATAGAAACAGTCCGACCTCGCAGTATTAAAGTGCAATCACTCCACAGGGGCGGATAACTTTTTGCTTTCACCAAACGCTGCTTTTTGGTCGACATCTGAAGTGACGTGTGCAACATGTCCAGTTAGTCAGTGTAGTCCAAAAGTCAGAGCAGAAAAACAAACTTTTCCCTTCAGCTGCAGGACAACCACATCTTTCCTCTGAAGAAACTTTCTTTTCTGGTTTAAAACTCTCAATCTTGGGAGTTGTGGGAAGTGCAGACTTTATAGTTTGGTCAACCTTCTTTTTTTTCTGATACCAGACTACAAACATGGCCTGGATGCATGCTCCTATCACATCATGGCGCCATTTCTGTCCGTTGATTGGCTGGATGTTTTCTGATTGCTGCAATTGAAAGCGAATACCTGCAATTGAGACCAGTTGCTCAAGTAAAAGGAATTTGAGCGGCGTCACTAGGTGGTGCCACTCTCGCTAGTCTGACCACAAGGAAGTATTGTTTTTTATATCGAAGTATTGGTACTCTTTAACACCATTTGCTTTCCACTGTGAGTACTAACTTATGGTCGCACCAAATTTAAGAACATATTGAACAACATGGAATAAAATACTGAGCCAGGTTTGTGTTGAACTTTTTTTCCTCCCCATCGAGGATATCCAGAGTGTCCTTCATTATCATATTGGTGTCATAGTCTCTCCCTCCTCAACACTCTAAGTGCAGAGTGACCTTTCAACCTTCGTGTACAGAAATTTAACCACTTGCAAAGACATTTGAGATTACAAAATATCAAATTTACTTTAAACTTAAACTCAAACAGATGAGTCTGATTTCTCGGTTAAAAAAAGAACGAAATACCAAGAGAAAACAATACAGGTGTTCTTCGTCCTCTTTGATGTGACAAACAAGTAAAACATCAAGCTTTTTCTCACCCAAAAGATGAATGTGTAGATCAACAGGAGCAGCTTCAGGCATAAAATGACTGGTTTAGTTTCCATCCTTCTGGGAGCCATAATCTGTTTGACTAAGGCTGGTCTCCCTCTTCTCCTTGTCTCTCTCTCGCTCTGAATCAGCGCTACAACGGTTGTCGTAAAGCAGGATGAAAAACAGCACCATCTGGCGTCTGCATATGAAACTGTTCAATTCCCTTCGCATTTTTATCCCAACTTTATGACTAAAACTTGGTCTTAAAGATTCAATTTATTGCAATCAAATATAAATAGCATCATTTTCTCGTTAATAAAAGCACTTCAGACCTTTCTTCTCATTACAATCCTCCAGAAGGCTTTGAGTCAGAAATACACAAACATGTGAAAATATTTTCTTCATTTGTGATGGGTGTGGCGAATGGATCCACCACTAGTGTGTTAATTACATGATGAGTGTGTGAAGTATGAGACTCACATATTTGCTTCTGCTTGCCTGCTTTGTCTTTGTGTAGAAATCTGAAGCAACTTTCAACAAGAATTCACATTTCTGTTCAAAATAAAAATCTCATTCTTGTGCAACTGTCGATTTATTAAAGAGCAAATGGCAAACGTTGCTGTCTTTAATGTCCCAAACAGAGTTGATAGTTGAGACATCAAAATTGTTTACATTGCAAAATGAATATATTAAACGATTATTATTTTCCAATCGTCCGTGATTTATGTCGTTTTTGCACAATATCGAACAGCTTTTATAATCTTCGTAAAACTCAATAAAACATTGTTTTCATGACACTCAGATAAATAAATAAAATCAAATTAAAGAAATTCACCTGTTAATTACCAGTAACTCTTACGTCGTTATTGATATATACTCAAACAATGCAACAATCCACTGATAGACATATTTTATTTGAAAAAAACAAGCTAGCAATCTATAATTATTTTTGTTCAGGACTTCTAGAATGTAACTAAGCAGCTAAATGAGGCCAGTAAAATCAATCTAATGGTTAAATCTTCTCCAAAGATGTAAAACACTTTATCCCCTGTACTTGTGATGAAGGACCGTGCTGGACGATCAGTACACATTGTTGGGTTCACATCTTAAACCTGTATAGACCAGGGTTTGAAAGTTCCAGGTTCTGCAGGAGGACACTGCAAAAAACAAGCAAACAAAAGTTTAATGTTTTAACTCATCACAATTAAGAAAGATGCAACAAATAAACATGGTATCATAGAAAGCATTCATTTTCAAATGGCCTCGGCCATTGTGGAATTGAGTAAAATAACAGTTGTTTTTCTGTTATTAATCAAATTGAAGATGACTGCAGATGTCATACCAGCTTTGTAAATCGGTCAGAGCAAGCATTACGAATCCTTTCACCAGAGGCGGGACTGTCCAGTCTGAAAGGTCCTGTGATACCCGACTCTGCTCGGGCCGCGCTGATGGCATCTTTAATGGCGTAGAACACAGATGCAGCGAGGAACAAAGGAGGTTCACCCACAGCCTGTTAAGAGGAAAATCTCTTTAAGAGTCAATAATGTTCACATTGATGCAAAAAAAGTTGACCAGATTACCTTTGAGGCAAATATGGCCTTTTCATTAGGGGCATCACGGAGTAGGGACACAGTAAACTGGGTGGGAATATCTCCAAAAGCTGGGATCTTGTAAGTACCTGGACCCCGAGAAAAGAGGACACCCTGGGGTGAGTAATGAAGCTCCTCTATGGTGAAGAGACCAAGACCTTGCACAAAACCTCCTTCTACCTAAAAAGACAGACAGGCTTTCAATTTGGAGTTATAACAGCGGGAATAGGACTCAAAATAAACACTTAATAACATTCTGTTTATTGCCTTCGCTCTTGCTCACCTGTCCAATATCAATAGCTGGATTGAGGCTGTGGCCAACATCCATAACTATTGTGGTACTCAAATTCTGTAGAATGCAAAAAAACAAAAAAACAAAAACCAGTTTGACACATTCATGGCAAACACTCAAACATTTTTCTTATTTTTCTTATTTATTATTTACAAAAACATTTTTTACATGAATAGAAAGTTTGATGAAAATATTTTTAAGAGCACATTTATGTTGTGTTATAAATGTAACCAATACATAAGCAGCCTTAACACATGTCCTTGTGGAACACCGTTCCTTACATTTTGAGCTTAAAGAACAATTAAAATGTTTTTTTTTTACTCCCATCACATTCCTTTTTTTCGATTTGTACAGACCTTGTGAGCTCCAGTCAGACAGTCAATCTCCACCTCAGAACAGGCAACGCCGTAGCTGTAGTAGTTAAACACTCTGCCTGAGTTTGTTTCAAAACTGTAACCAATATCTGGAGTCCTGTTAAAGCAGAAGAAATCCTTTAAGATTTGTTTACTATGATTTTATATGAGGGTAAGCAGTTAGACCAGAGTAACACCTACTTAAAAAAGCCATTTGCACTGAGGTTGACTCTGTCAAAGTACGCTGCCCTCACCTAGCGAACACAAATTAAATAAGTATGTTACATGTTAAATGTTCAATCTTAGCCATCAATCAAAAATTAATTGAAGCCAAGTCTAATGTTGCTAATGGCCCTTCTTACCCATTCATCCCATGATCCTTTAGGGTTTTTGGTTTTGTATGGCTCCAGGCGCTTCACCAGGGTCTCACAAGCATTTTGGATAGCAGCTCCATTGAGGTCAGATGAGGCAGAGGCCGCAGTTGGGCTGGTATTGGGCACTGTGTTGGTGCTTGTCTCTGAAATATGAATCTTTGAACACGGAACACCTAGAACCCTGCTGGCAACCTGCGGGGCATTAAACAAAAGTCAACATGTATGCAGATGATGTAGGTTTTTCTTCACATAATGAAAAGTGTTAAATATAAATATCTACTTAATGTTTTGTTTCTAGAAATAACGGGAGAATTCCTAATGTGACCACTAAAGCGTACCATTTCTACTTGAAAGACTTATAATGAATTGATCAAAAGTTTGTTGTAGTCTTATACCTGAACCATCTTGGTGTGTAGTCCCTGTCCCATTTCTGTCCCTCCATGAGTCAACAACACAGAACCATCAGTGTAGATGTGAACTAGAGCGCCAGCCTGAAGAGAAAACAAACATCAAGTGTATGAAAATGATCTTTGAAATCTTGGTGAAATATTACTTGATATTTATCTGGTTTTTATTGTTAGGTCTAACCTGGTTTAGGAAAGTGGCTGTGAAGCTGATACCAAACTTTGTGGGGACTACAGAAAGCCCTCGTTTGGTCCATCGATTTTGTCTAAAGACAAACAGGCAAGGTAATTCTCATTATTGGTTCAAATATTCAATATTGTGATGAAGTTTTGCTCCCCTGGTTTTTTTTAACGAAACAAAAAGGCTTAGAGATGATAAACATGCGTTTACAATCACCAAATGTATAAAGTTCTCTGCCCTGGTCCAAGTGAGCTAACCCATAGCTAATGTCAAAAACATCAACCTTACCTTTTCAAAGTGTTAATTATTGTTTAGGAATTACAGTTTTCTTACATCATTTGAATAAAACTGGAGATTGTACAGTACATGAGCTGAAAAGCAAAAACCAGACCATTTGGTTTGCATACTGTAGGGCTCAGAGTTTTGGGCAGTGCTGGATGAAATATTCACTTTTTGTACTTAAGTAAAAGTACAGATAATTAGGCAAAAAATTTACTTAAGTAAAAGTAAAAGTACCAATAAAAAAAATCTACTTAAGTAAAAGTACAAAAATAGTTGGTGTAAATTGTACTTTTTAAGTAAAAAGTAAAAGTATTCGATCATAATTCAAATGTTATTTTTTGTGCTATAGGGTGTCGCCATGGTAACCAGGATAAATACTCTGCAGGGGTCTGACCGCCCTCCCCCACCTCTTTTGAACCACAAAAAAAATAAAAAATAAAAATAAAAGGAAAGGGGACAAGTCAAGCTATTCCCTTGAAGGGCCAGTGAATGGGCCGCCAAAATGGAGGAAAATGACACTTATTTTTTAAAATGTTTTGGGGGGAGGCCCCCAGTCACTAGATATAGGCTTTGTCAAAGCCCCAACCCCCTTCGGAAAATTCTAGCTCCGCCCCTGCTCTGTGTAATGATGGCTCAACTTTTTATTTAGAAGTAAACACAACGAACAACGATCTTCTGACTCTTTTTACTTTGTACTAGATTTGATGTTAGGTTTTTGGCGCTGAATGAATGCGGAAAATGTTTCTCGATTCATGACTTCTTCTCCCGATCAACTGCTTCTTTTGATTTTGGCGATGCGGCTTCAAGATGCGCTAAAAAAAGAAACCTGTGTATTTTTCAAATTCCTGAACGAAAATGTAACGAAAAATGTAAAACACACTTTTAAAAAGTAGCGAAGTAAAAGTACAGATATTTGCTCTAAAAATGTAGTGAAGTAAAAGTAAAAGTACCGGTCTTAAATTTTACTTAAGTAAAGTACAGATACACAATTTTTTTACTTAAGTACAGTAACAAAGTACAATTACTTTGTTACAATTACGTTCCACCACTGGTTTTGGGATAGCATTTATTTTACCTGTTGTAGAGGTCAGCAGCAGCCCTGCGATCTTCATAACCAGATCGTGACAGACACTCGTCCCAGCAGCGGTCCAAAGTGATCCCATTGAGAACTTGATTGTAGGGAGTGGATTCACCCTCCATGTACAAGTTCAACCTACGCACCTAAGAATAAAGTCACAGTTTGGATGCCTGTTCAAAAATTCAGCAATTTACAATTTTTATTGATAGCAAACCTCCTCAGGGGAGCGACCAAGACATTGGGCAACATCGGTGATCCAGCTTTCTGCAATCATCATTCCTTGTGGTCCTCCAAAACCCCTGAAGGCAGTGTTTGATGGCAGGTTGGTACGGCAGAAGAAGCCTTTACCCCGAATATTTGGCACTCTGTATGAGTTTTCCATGTGAAACAGAGCACGCTCCACAATCTGATAATAACAACAGTACATCATCAGCATAAAAGCATAACACCAAATAATAGTGGTGGTAGCTGCTGCTTACTGCAAGAGAGAGGTCCATAGAGTTTCCAGCATTACTGTAGTATGAGACGTCAAGAGCTACAATCTTTCCGCTGTTCATAAAACCAACCTGCGACAGGAGAATATTTTTATTTAATTCCCGCTTTCCCAAAGAACTATGTAGTCAGTCAATAAGTCATCTAACTTCATCACCGAATTTCTAGCAGGAAAAACTGCCATACCTTGTATTTCCCATAGAAGGGATGTCGGCCTCCAGTAATCAGCATGTCCTCATCTCTGTCCAACATACACCTGACAGGCCTGTTTAGTCTGAAATGCATTCACAAGTTACTACCCAGTTGCAAATGTAGGTTTCAAATATATGGGAACACATACTTATTTGCTGCCACAGCGACAACTGTGGATAACACCGTAGACCGACTTTCTTTCCCTCCAAAGCCACCACCCATCCTCTTTACTCGGACAACTATTCTGTTAGCTGGAACACCCAGAGCTCTCGCCACCTGGGACTGGAGCAGAAAAATACAGACTTTTAAACTTGTTTCTAAGAGTTTAACTACACAAAAATATTCTGTTTAAAATTGATTGTATGAGGAAGTCTGTAAAGGAAAGAAAATGTGTTACAGCTGTGCAGGAAATGTATGAGGACTATAGGACAGTGGTAAGGTGGGCTATAGGTGTGACAGAGGAGTTCAGAGTGGAGGTGGGGCTCCATCAAGGTCACTTCTAACCCTCTGCTTCTGGAGTCAAACGATAAAGAAACTAGTCAAGTTGTACATTCTTTCCCATCAAAAACAATAAGAAAATGCGTAAAATGTTTTATAAGTTGTTTTTAACTATTATCATCTGCTTTTGTAAAATTTCTACTTTCCAACGTTACTGTCTTCTGCATATTAAACAATAGGGATGTATGGGTATGGTGTTATACCTGTGTATCAGTTGTGGATTGAGTAGAAACAAAAAGCTCCATCTCCCCATCTTCTCTTCTGGGAACAGCGAGGGTTACATTCGTTTCCAGGTAGAAATGTTCTTGACCCCCCATGTGCATTTCACCTGAAAAAAAGATAAATGAATCAAGTTCAGATCAATAGCTACAAGTTTTTGCTCATTACTTAGAGACATAATAAAGGTCCTACCCTCCAATATATGGTCAGCCTGTTTAAATCCCACCTCCAGATTTCCATTCTGGATGGACCTGATTGGCTCATAGAATGATTGAGCAGCAATGGCCTCCTGTGAATCAAACCAACCGTTTAACTTTGAATCAGTTTGTTCTGTTGGGTCTTGTATTACCTGGATGGTGATGATTGGCTTCAATTCTTCATATTGGATCTTTACAGCTTTGGCAGCTCTCTGAGCATGAAGCTGAGTATCGGCCACAACAGCACCAATAATATGACCCACACAGGTCACCTGCACCAAGAAGACATCATTAAATCTACCCTGACAAAGAGACTCGATTGATTGGGTTGGAAAAGCCCACCGTTCCATCTGCAAAAATACTCAAGTCTTGTCTGGGTCCGTTGGTGTTGCTGCCGGGGATACTATCAGCAAACAAGCAGCAGACAACGCCGGGCAGTCTGTCAGCTGCTGAAGTATCCACAGATCTGCAGCACAAGCACACCTAGTGAGGCCAGTCAGCTCTGCAATGCTACATTTGTGCGACATGGATCTTACAGAATTCGTGCGTGGGCTTTAGTGCTGGTGATGACAGCCAGGTAGAGCTCATTCTCGTACAGAGGTATGTCGTCGCAGTAAACCGCCTCACCTGTGGCCTGTTTCATAGCTGAAAGGTGCATCAAAGGACGGCCCAACACGTCATCATGGTTTTGTCCCTTTGGCACTGCCTGGAAGAGGAACAAAGTGACCAAACTTGATCAAAGTGGACCGTAGAGTTAACTTTTTAAAAACCTTGTTTTTATATTCAGGGTGAGGGTAATTAACAGCTGCTAACTGGAAAAGAGTGGACATAGTGAGTGTGAGGTCACCCATTGCATTCAGCTCCGTAAAAATAAAACCAATTAATGTGGCATGTTGAATTTTCAGATCCACACATATAATGCTGCTTTTGCATTGCAAACACCTTGCCAACCAGGAGTGAGCTTTTTGAAGGAACACACCCCTGTCCTTGGAGAGCAGCAACTGCCAATCCCTCTGACTCACAGTCTGGCTTCTTGCTGTCATTGTCCTGAACATCCTGGACACTCTCAAAGAGAACCTCAGCATCTTAATCTCTGCTACCACCAGGTTTGCCTCCTGTCTTTTCCACTGTTTATTTATATTTCTAAATAAATTTGATTTATCAAAGCACATCAAGCATCCGTTCCTCGTAGATTTTTCTGGCATGTTTTGAACCCTTTGTAGTTAATGAGTTCACCCTCCCTTGAGGGGGTCAGTATGTACCTGGTAGATCTGGGCGCTGGATGGCGTGTCTGAATGGTAAATCTCAGTAGCACTTACACACTCAGACCGAACCTCTGGCACATCAATCCCCTGTAGGAGCAACAAATTAATGAGTTCCACATTTAAAATATAGTTTCATCAGAATAAACCAGGAAAGTGAGTCAAACCTGCTGCTTGAGCTTCTGCAACACAGTCAGATAGAACTTGTAGAAAAGACTCAGAGTCAATGTCCGTCGGTATGTCACCATGCCGCCAGGCGCTGAGGCGTCTAGGGTCATCTCCTCAGCCAATGAAGCACAGGCCTCCTCAAGAAGCTCTTCTCCCCATGGTCTAAATACCACAATAATGTCACACTAAATAGTTAATTCCTTCCATAAACTCATCCTACTCCCAGTTGTACCTTCCCAACAGTTTGCCCGCAGTCTTCTTGGCCATCATTGTGGTGACGGCCATGCCACCATAACTTAACCTCAAATCCTCAACAGTAGTCGTTCCTGGAGTGAAGGTGACGCTCATTGCTGCGGTAACAATACTGATGTCATCCTCACGACGAGGCGATTGTTTGAAAGCAGAAACAAACTGAGTCTGAGAAAGAAAAATGGAGTTAACTGTGGTTGCAAGAGAACTCCTAGAAATGTTGCAAGTCCTCGGTGTTGCAACTCATTCCACAATAAATCCTGGGAAAATAAAAGTGATCATCAAACATGTTATTTATTGGTCTAAAATATGCAGCTAGAGTTAATAAAACCGACATAGCAAAAATGTTTAAAGGGTATGTAGAGATGAACATCAAGGGTCAACTTTTGCAGTAGGAATTATGAAAGTGTCCAATAACGGTGGGAAACTATTTATTTATTTTTTTACGGGTGCATGACGGTGGTGTTTATCTTGGCATTGTTATAAATCAAAGATCTCCATCTGTTTTATCACATTGTGTCAAATACACACATAACTTGTTTTTGCCTAGCAATTATTGTAATTGAGCTGAGATTCCTAAATCATGTGTAGATGGTTGATTGTTAAGTGAAACGTGAGGTTTTTCTATTGGAGAGACCACTCCTGATTTTGGTTGTAGTGTAATGGTATCCCCACCTTCTTGCTGTACGGGATGTGTATAGACAACAAGATCTCCTGGGGTCGCAGTAGCGTCTTCCTGTAACCGGTGAAAAAACTATTGTCCATCTCAACTACACGACTGCCATCTAGTGGACCGAAAACAAAGGTCAAATGTTTGTGGTACAGTCAAAGAAAAATAAGAGGAACTCAATCCAGAGAATATGAAAACTTAACAGTTCAAGAGCTGAATTTCTATTTGGATGTCTAAAGAATTCAAAGATGTGATACGGGGATCTCACAAACGATAGAACAACCGCAATATGCGGGTACGCTCTGACATTCTAGTATTCGTTTTGGGTTGGTATCAATGAACTGAAAGGGTGGTAGATGGTATGGGCCCCCCGAAGATCCCTGTAGATACGGCCCTGCAGATTGTGTTTGATGGGTTCATCTGGACGTAGCTGATTTTTAGCGTTACATAACACATCATTTCCAGAAAAAACACTCACTGACAGTTTGGACTTTGGGTTAAAGATCACTGAAATGTCTCTTCAAACATAAACAACACTATGACTGTCTGTTCCCACCATTTGGTCGAATCACAAAAACAGTTCAATATAGAAAGTTAGAATTAAGTTCTGGATGGAAAATGATACCTTTGTCCATCAGAGTAAGTTTACAGCCTGCTGCCAAGAAAACGGGGTTGAGGTCTGAAATGGGGCTGGCAGTCATAATGTTTCCACCGACAGCCTGTAAATATAACAATATAGTTATGACTAAAAACTGGTTGACATCATCATGATAAACGTGGTATTTAAAGTCTCTTTGTGTTCTCTGGAAGAAAGGTGAACATGGGTAAAAAAAAAAAGTTTTGTGTCAAAACCCATTTGAATTCTAATTGAAAGCTTTGAATTCTTTCAGTTTTGCCGAATGCTTATGTTTGGAAACTCATAACAATCAAAGCCTCGCATGAAACAACCTGTTTGTATGGGATTATTAGCCAATCAAAGAAATACAATTTAAACTCACTGCCACGTTTCGTATCTGTAGTCCAGCGAACCATCTCAACTGCTCCAGAATAGCGAGGTAAACTTCAGTCTGATGAGGAGGTAGAGTCTTCACTGCTTTCTTCAGCACTGCTCCCATGTGACTGAGAGTACATGCAGCACCAAATACAATTCCTGAGGGGAAAAAAATGGAGATCTTTGAGATATATGTATTTCAAATTAATTTATTTTTGGTTGTTTTGTAAAGAAAATGATGCAAACCATCCTCCTTGTAAGTCACAGCGTTCAATTCTGGAATGCAGGCTGGAGCCAGGATGACGGGGTAAACCATGTTCTTAAACTTTACTTCAATACCTAAGCACATGCAGTGGATGGCAGTGGATGAATGAATGGATAGATCAGTTTTGGAATGTGTTTAAAAAGAGATTAACTGACCCACTTCGGTGTTTCCGACCACAACTCGAGCATTTGGGTGCTTCCATTTTAGTTGCAGGAACTCATTCAGACTGTTGGGCTGCAGCCATGTCGTCTGCTCACCACGGAAACAAAGGGAGCACGACCTCCTACCTTTTGACAATTTCTCCAGGACAACAGAGGTAAGCGTATTTGATTATTAGATTGATCACAATTTTTACCTTCTGAGATTTTGGAGTGATAATTAATAAATTCACTGTTAACCAAAAAATGTTCTTTTTACCTGTGAAATTTTCACCTGAAAAGCTGCAACAAATTGCTTCTTGTGAGAACTTTGTGTTTTTGATGTTTAATTTGCACAACGACTCTAATGATTTACACACATGCCCTAGCCAATCACATGACAGCATCCAGGGACTAATTGGCCATGGCAACAGTCAATTACATGACAACATATGGTCATGTAGACAGATAATCACATGGCATTATCTATGGATATGGTTTCCATAAGTAAACATATTGTGGAGATTCAGTGATGTTTGGTGGGAACTCACCACGAGCTCTGGTGGGAAGATAACTTCCTGTGTTGGGTCGTATGGTGTGAACTCTGTTGTGTTGAAGAGCTGTCTGGCTTCCTGTTGAAAACCATAAACTGATTTCATCCTGCAAAATCCCCCCAAAAACATCCTGCACAAGGTTCTTGTGTTCTACTTACATCTTCTTCCTCTTCTGAACTTGTTCCATTGGCCAAGCCGCAGCCTATTCCACCACATCCACCTCCACAACACCCTCCATCCTACAGTAAAAACATCAAGAGCAACAAAAATGGAGGTTAATCTAAATATCCCAGACTGAAGAGGTCAGCGAAGGTAATTGGCCCCATTTATAAAGGATGCTTGTGTTTAAATTTACATTTGAGAATGTCAGTGCAAATTTAATGATCTTAAAAGTGAGTTGGTGGAATTTATCATAACTCTAACCCAACTCAGAGGTTGTTGAACGCAAGTCTTAAGATGTGGGGGAAAAGCGCCTCTTGTGGACAGAACCCAAAGTAATGTGAGGGCAGTGAAATAAGCATTTGAAGCATTTTGAGGAAACAATTAGAAAGCACACATATATTAAGTGTCAGTGTTGGACTACACATAAGTAAATTAAGCAAGATGCAAGAAAGACTGCTCCATGGGGCTGGCATAGATGCCTGGCATAGATGCCTTGTAAGCAACTAGTTTAATTTTTCTCGCTGTTGTAAAGGACAATTTCTATTTTATTTCAATGACTGATTGGTGTGTGTCCCTCACAGAGTTGCAGCGCTGACCGCCTCCCACTCTCTGTCTTTTGCTTGTGGGAGACGCCACCATTGCAGAAAAACCATTGCTCAACACCAGCTCATGTGAACACTGTTACATATGCATCATGTCATTTAAAAACCTCTTACGAGTCTACACAAGTCTTTATGAATGAGACTCCTGAGGAGGTCTTCTCACCACAGTGAAGGTCTTGTATCCCTGGAGAATGGGTCTGTATCCCGTGCAGCGGCACAGATTTCCTGGTATGAAACCATCTTCGTTAATGGCACAGTTTAAACCTTTTTAGCTGTTTCTACTTCAGCTTATGTACCTTGGAAGGCCTCTTCCATGTTGGCCATTGTTGGTTTGGGGTTGTTCCTCAGCAAGGCATACATGGACATAACAATTCCTGGTGTGCAGAAACCGCACTGCGAGCCGTGGGACATGGCGATTCGCTCCTAAACATCAAACCATCCACAGGATCAACCAAAATCTGGCTTTTCTTCTTGTTTATTCTTCAAAACTGGAGTCTTCTGGTTTGTGTTTGGATGTTTTTTACCTGGACGGGATGAAGCTTTCGGGCAACGCTACCGATCCCCTCCACCGTAGTAACAGCAACCAGGTGCAAGGCACAGATAGGGGCAAGACAGGCATTGACAGAATAATGGCTGAAAGGGGTTAAAGACAAAAAGCTTGTTCATCAGACATAAAATCACTCGCGTGTGAGAAGAAGCCAGTCATGTCAGCTGGAAGCACATGACGGCACGCTTCATCAGCACACGCACAGTGATATCAGACACTCTCAGACATACAATTTGTGTAAGGATACACAGTCTGATCGGTGTGCGGTTGGTATCTGGACAGCATGACGGTACAGGCACCACATCCACCTTCAGCACAGCCCAGTTTAGTTCCTGTTAGACCCACTAAAACACACACAAACACAGACAGATGCATAATATCAGAATAAAATTTTAATTATCATTCACCTTTCATACAACAAAATATCAGATTGTGCTCAAACAGTGCACCCGCGGGCATTAATTCCCTCAGAAATACCCTGTTACACAAAGATAGGCGAATGAGAGTAACCTAGAGGTTCCATCACTATGCACAAAGCGAATTCTGTTAGTCAAGAAATCGTCTAAAATCTGCTTGAGATTGAGAGACCACGAGATACATACCAGTAATCGGTGGATCAGACCAGAAAAAAAGGGCTTTAGGTTGCTTTAGGAAGCGTAAAGATTGGACTCTGGAGCAATGCAGAAAGCCACATCTGATGAGTCCAGATTTACCCTGTCCCACAGTGGTAGGGGATCACAACTAGAACTTGAACATAATGATACCTCCAAGATATCATGTCACCTATTGTTTTAACCTCAGGGTAAAATCTTGATCTGAGCCGTTTGTTAACCTTATGAGGTGAGCAAAACTGCAGGAGCTTCAAGAGTAACAACTGTAATAGCTCCCACCGAACTTAGATGAGAAAGCCTAGCTAGCAGAAGATAGCCGTCAGTGTACATATTAAAGGACATCTAGCATTTCCCCTTAAGTCACCATGATATCTACTGCAGCACATCTCAAGAGTATGCAGTATCAATCTTGGTAAGTTACCTGGTACGTATATAACCTTTTCCAGTAATCAGTAGTTACTCAAGTGCCTGTTGCAACCCAATATTGTACTGGTTGGTTTGAAATAAATACAGCATGGTTCAAGCTTCTGAAGACGATAAAACAAGAACAAACTTAGAAACTAAAACTGTCTGATAAAGAAGTAGAGTAACTTTCAAAGAAATGTTGTAGAAAAGCCTTCAAAATTGTGTTCTTGGAAGTGTATTTGATGATCAAGACGTTTCAACTTCCAACCAGAAATTATTTTCAATACAACATTTCCTTCGAAGTGTATTTTGGACATTATATTTGATGATCGAGATGTTTCAACTTCCTCCTGGAATTAATTTTCAATACACATTTGAAGGAAATGTTGTGTATGTTGGATATTATTGGTTTAAAATCCTGTTTATGTTTTTATGAGGCCACATAAAAGAACTGAAGCAAAGCAGCAAATGGACTCGGTTTTTTTGGTGGGTTTAACCTGGCAATGAAGTTGTTGGACTTTGATAATTTGATCCGGGGGACGGTCACTGACCTCAAAACTTTATCAAGAGTGATTCTCTAAAATAACTCTTTTTTTTTTTATGGTTTATTTTCCTCTTCTGCCTTTCTGTATTGATTCATATCAAGGCCAAGATTAAAAGATAAAAATTTTCAAGTGATGGAGTTGGAAAAGTACTCCAAGAAAGAATTCTAGTCCAATAGAACATGCTTTAAATTTGATCTTACGTTTCCTCCTGAGGTAGGTCAACAACGTCATTTCTGGATCTGCATTCTTTTCAACAATCTAGAAGGGAGAATAAAAAGGAGAAAATTACAGGCTTAGACATGTGAAATGTGTTTGTTCTGCATTCTCACACATTTCATGACTTTCGATTGGTTCCAGTAAACTTGTGTCCATTTAATATGGGTCGCTTTCTCTTTGTGAGTCAAGTCAAACTTTCAAGATCCCATTTGCATGTTCTTTACATCTACAGAAGAAAGACGACCATATAAACCACACAGATTATTTTACCTTCTTCCCATTGACAAAAAAGATAAGTTCGTCTGAAGCAGACTGGTTGCTGGTCCCATTCAGATCCTTCATGCTGGTGGATTTCTGTGTCCCCTCCATGATTAAATGATGCCGACTGTCACTGCTCTTCTCAGGTAGTGCTGGTGGTCCTCCCAGAGGTTGGACCAGATTCTCCTCTTGCCCTGGGGCTGAGAAATGAACTACAGTAACAGGTTGCCCTTTGATCATAAGTAATATTATGCCACTCGAAGCTAATTATTCACAACCTGTTGTTTAAAGGTCAGCCAGTAAACGGGCTGTAGTACATTAAGGGTTACCTAACGGAGCTTCTTATCAACCTGAAAAAAGTCAAACATTTCTGCCCAAAGTGGAGAACAAAATGTCTCAATGAAAAGAATACAAGGAGTACTTTTTTTAAGCCTGTCTTGTCCAGCTTTACGACAAGAAGAATGGTGGTCTGTATGTCAAGTATCGATGGACAGATTTGCTCTACCAGGGTCGGCACCATATGCCAGCCTTTGCAAGTATTATTATGTTGTATGTTAAATTTCTGTGTTTTCTGTGGCTTTTTTTTTCTTTTTGCTAAACCTGACAGGGAAGACTGAAGAGAGAGAGTAAGGTAAACCCCTTACCTGAGGGAGAAACACAAGCGACCCGAACCCAAACTTATCCTGCTGTCTAGACCCTGAAGTCTACCCACCAAGCCAGGTGCAGAAGATGCCCCCAAACAGGTGTCGCACCGGCACAAAGGGACACAAATGTCCCCAATGCTAGGACCCCAAGGCTACAAGGCAGATGTAACATCTCTATCCCACGACAGCAAGCGAGGACGTTCAGGAATTCTTGACACACAGATCACCATTCTGCCTGTCATCTATCTAAGCATCGAGAAACTTTTAGAGCATAGTCCGTATCGTTATGCTGTTTAACCTGGACTGAGATTAACCTGTTTTCTCTCATGGTCCTCACATGCGAAAACTTGTAAATTAAAGAAAATATTCATATTTAAAAGTGAAGTTCATACCTTTTGTTTTCTGTAGACTGATGAAGATCACCAGGAAAAAACTTTCAGAAAATCAGGCCAATTTCCAACTTTTCAAATGTGGCTAAAACTACAACATGGATGAGAATGAGTGATCAAATGAAATATGTGTAAGAAATTATGGTAGTGCGAGCAGCAGAGGAAGAGGAGAAAAACATCATGGAAGACAAACTGTTGCAGCGGAGGTTCATCCTCTTCGATCGTGTCAGAACTTCTGGAGCATTGTGCTTATTTTCAGTCAGAATGGGGCGTTCTGAATAATATTGTGATTGTCTACAGGTTATTTCCAGCTCTCTCTCACGTGGGCATAGGTTTCCTCACATATTCATGTGATTAGCTTTCCAGCTCAGAATCGATCAGTCGCAGTTTGGTTGTCTCCACTGATCAGTAAACCAGAAATAAACCAGTCACAACCTCAAAGAACTGAGGAAAATACAACAAAAGCTTCATTTTTATTCTGTATCACACTATTTGGACCTTGAAGACTTGCTTTTGGGGTTTTCTGACAAATATCACTTCAGGCCTTGAGATATGAATGGGGAAGTTTAGATAAGGGCATGTTAGGATTTAGAAGCGAGTAAATTCGTAAGGTTTAAGTGCAGGGGGAAAAGATCCAACTACAGAGTGAGCAGTTCATACCAGTGTATTGAAAAGAAGAGGGGCTTGGAGGTGAGGTAGACTGGCTGGTGGCTTGGCAGGCCAGAAACAAGAAGGTGGCAATGGCAAGGCTTGAGGGTACCTGGGCTGAGGCAACCTTCCCCAAAAAGGCAAAGGGGTAAGCACAACAGACAGTCCAACAAAGAGGCATGGGAGGACAGGGCTTGTGAAGACTGGGGACAAACAAATGGCAGGTGAAGCAGGGTGAGACTATAACTGGGGTACCTAGGGAGGAAAGGTTGGGCCAGGAGAATGGAGAAAAGAGAGAATTAGAGCAGTCGATCCTTTAGGGTTTAATTTGAATCAATTAATCCAAAAGTGTTAAAATTTCTCATTTCTCCCTCAAAAACATAAAAGTTATCAGTGAATTAATCTCCCAAATAGTTCATGTTGGTCCAGGACATCTAGATTAAACTCAGAACATCTGTGGTCTTGATCTCTGCTGATAGAAAAGAACCAGTGAAAAGGAAGAACTCCTAGGGTTTCTAATCACCGAGTCTAAAAGGCTAATCTTACCCCATTTGGTCGCATCTGGAATTTGTGTTGGTTTGGGGATGTGTCGAATTTGTGATCTCAAGGATTCGATTAGAGTAAGCACAAGTTTGGATTGGAATTCCTAGGGCTAAGGTGTCCAAATGCAGTTCTTGAGGGCCGGTGTCCTGAATGTTTTCCATGTGTTCCTGGTTTAATACAGCTGATTCACATAAAGTGAAATTAACAACCAATAAAATTTGGCACATTGACTCAACAATCTGGATCAGGTGTGTAGATGCAAGAATACATAGAAAACCTTCATATTACTGGCCTTCCAGGACCGGAATTGGACACCCCTTTCTGAAGGTGTTTTTGGTTTTGGCAAGGGTAAAGGGGTGTATAATTGGTAAAGGGGTAGGATTGGAGATTTGTGTGGTGATTTATGGATGGACAGAGGCTTGTTTGGATCAGGGATTGATGATGACAAGTTGGTTTACGGTTCGTTGGGAGCCTATAGCTATTAAAAGGTTCTGTAAAGTTGTAGAGTGATCTGATAACTCAACAAAACTCTGTCAACAACAAATATTTTGCCCTTGCTAAAATTTGTAGCATGGCAAATGGCTTCCAAGTTCTTCACTGAATACCCTAGAAATAGAGGACAAGTTTAGCGTGTTTAAGGAAGACACACTGTGAAACTCAAATACAACATATATGTGTAAGAAATCTTAGCTAACTGAATTACTGAACCACACAAATACCATAAATGCCAAATTAACATTGAGAATGCTGTTAAATTTTAACGCAATTGGAAGATATACTACTGTATATTTATTAACATGTTTGGTTTTTTTGGGATGGTTATTGCTTGTCTCTCTTCCAAAGAAACTGCATTATAAGACAAGTGGCCATTTATACGCAGTAAGTCAATTGTGTCCGATTAGTTGCTTTGAGCTTGAAAATTCTTCAAATCTCTGTAAGTCAAGATGAACAATGTTCCCTCTAATTTTTTATGTTAAATACACAAGCTTCCTGAGCAGAAGGGGGTGGAGCAAAAACATTTACTCTTTTGTGACATCACCAGCAGTGACGAGCCAAACACTGAAGCAGCGCTTTGAAGCAATTTGTTTCAAAAAGAAAGAAGAAAGTGATATTTTCTGGCGCTCCATCTCATTTTCCCATCTTTAGTTTAAATTGTTTTTTTTTTTGTGCGCTGCATAGGTTTTCTTGTGCGCTGTTAATCTGCGAGCAGTGCGCAATTGCGCAGGCACGCAGTTTGGAGGGAACATCGAAGATGAGTTTCAGAAACTTTGACATTCAAAATTGTGGTCCGGGAACTAAAATCTGTATTCATTTCTGATCAAATCACCACCACTTTAAAGTGAAAAAATTGTGGGCCAAAAACAAAGACGTGTGGAACCCCAAAAATATCATTAGCCTCACTTCACAGATAATGTATTTCTGTGTTGGCAACATTTATTTAAATACAAAATAAACATGATGAAAGTTAGTGCTTTCTGGTTTGTTTGGGGGGGGAGGGTTTGCTTTCGAGCTTTATTTTTCCTGCAAAAGACAAAAGGTTTTGCTGTAAAAAAAAAAAATAAATAAAAATAAAATTTACAAAACTTCTACCTGTATTAATTTGTTGGTTTAGCACAATTTTCAGCTAAAATACTGCATGTTTGGTGTCTGAACAAATGCCTTCTGCATATTTAGACTTCTCTGATGCATCCACAATTCAAAGAATAACAGAATAAAAGTTGGTATGAAACACAAAATTTCTAAGTGAATTACCTTGTACATTCTCCAGCTTGTCTTGAGTTCACTTTCAAAACTACCATTTACTTTTAAAATAGAGTGTGAATAGTTCCTGAGATATTACTGATCGGTTTGTCATATTGGGAAAAGGTGCTTACGTAGACGCAGAACACACTCGAAACGCTATATCTAACTGCAAAGTACCAGGAAGCAGTGAAAGATAAGCTGCCCGCTTAGACTACTGGATGAAAATTAATTACATGGCTTCTTGTCAGACTCATAGTTTATAGTCTGTCTTAAACATTTTGCTTGCTTCAGACTAAACTCTGTCAACACTTGCACATTCTTCAGCCAGCATTAATGAGCTAAAATAAAACTATGAAGACAAAGTCTTTTCAGGGTTTTCTGATGTTCTGCAGATGCTTCAGTGAGAAACCCAGCTAAAATTCTTGGTGTGGAAAAAGGTTCATATTATACTCCTTTCATTCACTGGTTGCTTTTTTAAAAAAAAGGCATTATGGAAAAATGTACTTCATATTTGCCCTCTTTCTGCTATGATGCCTCCACCAGGTGGAAGCCTCCGTTCTCTTCCCTCAGTTTTTCTCTTTTCCTAGCCTGAACCAGGCTGTAGACCACAGCTCCCAGAGTGTTCCTGTTTAGACTCCAGTCCCGGACGCCTCTCTCTGTGTAGCTTGACCGCTCATCCTGACTGCTCATAAAAAAGGTTCGAACCTGGAACACAATGTTCAATAATTAGCTTGACTTTTCCCCCAACATTCTTTGAATAGATATCAACAAAAAAAAAAGTCTTTCTCCATATTTGAAAAAAAAAATCTTGTATTTTAATTTCTGTTTAGTGAAACAGTTTGCTGCTACCTTTCCGTGCCGCTCACTGATCCCTTTAACGTAAATGTCTCCTCTAAGCTGCCGTAGAAAGCCTCGCTCTACCAGGATGCAGCTGGTAGACTCTGGTACCTGGGCGTGGGAAAGGAAATGGGCGGAGTCACAAGCTCAACCAAACATTAAGCCCCACCCAATCACACCTGTATCCGCCCCTTGACTCCTGTGCTCTCCATTCTGCTGGCCATGTTCACCGTGGTGCCCCAAATATCGTACTGGGGTTTGGTTGCACCGATAACACCGGCAATAACTGGACCATGAGCAATACCTGGACGCCAAGTCACCATGCACACGTTACTGATACATCATAAAAAGCAAATGAAAAAAAAAATGGAAGAAAAGGTCCTCCTCATATGTGTTTATGTGTATTTTTACCGACTCTCAGCTGAAAGTTATTCCCGCTGTGTGTGTTGATATGTGTCAGTGTCTCCTGCATGGCCAGAGCGAACAGCACCAGCTCACTGAGGTGACGCCAGACGTCCTCGCGCTCCTGAACACAAACACACTTCTCAACTTCACATTCACCTGCCGACAGACCAGCAGGTCACACGACTCACCTGTCCATCAGGCGACAGGCCAGAGGCCGCCATGTAAGAGCTGCCAATGGTTTTAATCTTCTCCACCTCCTGGAAGTAGCACTCATCCAGTAGCTTCACACACATACAGAAGAGGTGAGCGTATTGGTGTGTATGACTGTTGTATCTGTGCTGTATCTGTGCATGTTAAGATGTGTATAATCATGCCGTGTTGCTGCACAGTTGGTGTATGCACATTGGTGTGTATGTATTGGTGTGTACTTGTTGGTGGGAATATCGATGTATTTATGAAATCAAATTTTATTCATAAAGCACTTTTCCAACATAAAGTCACACAAAGGGCTGAACAGGACAAATAAAAACTCAAACAACATTAAAATCCAGATCATTAAAAAAAAAACAGTAAGTCAAAAAACAAGCATCCATCAAAAATCACACACTCACACAAAACACTGCACACATGCGTCAACGTTTACAGAATCCCCCCTCGCCCTCTTTCCCCATGCTAATACACCCATCCTTCCCCAACCCCATTTCACCTGAACCGCTGGCAACTGCCTATTTAAATGAAATAAAAATAGGCATCTGGCCTGATGCTGCTGCGAGGAAATAATAACTGGGGATGTTTTGTGCATTGGGCTCAAGTTGTATTACGATAATATTGTCTACTGGTGGAGCTTGAAAAAGGCAACCCTACCAGTTTCAAAACTGCCATACAAAAAATCCAAAGCACTAAAATATAAATGCAAAAGGGAATTTATAACAATCACCTTAAAATTGAACTCTACAAGAAGCAAATGGAGTTTAGACTCTTAGAACGTATTCACATTATGTGTGCATAAATTCCTGATATTGTTAATGCTAAATGTATCCTAGTGTGTGGACATGTTTGTGTGCTTGTTGTTGAGTGTGTAACCTCATCAAAGTCACTGATGATGTGGTTGAGGAGGCGCAGACACTCCACGTGTTGGTGTACAAGCTCCTTCTGCTCGTAGAAGTCGGAGAATCCCGGCAGAGATGCAAAGAGGACACCGACTCGTTCATAGGTCTGAGAGTACAACTCCTACACAACACAAACGTACAGATACAAACACGCAATGATTCAACCTCTCCTTGTTCAGACTGATGCTACGATTCCCAAACATGCTGATGACCTCGTTGTTGGTGTCTCTCTCTAGGAAGTGCTGAGCCACGTGGGCAGGAAGGATGTTCAGCAGAAGACACTCATTGTGTTCTCGTTGCTCTTTCATGTCCTCCACTGCCTTCCTTGCCTGCAGACGCCACAGGAAGTCCAACCGTGCCATTGCCTCCAGCTGCAAACAAGATCATTTAATGTTTAATTGGATAATCAGTATATTTTGGGCAGATGAATAAAGGCTATCCATTTCAGAATAAACATGCAATGTTCAAGTATAAATAGATTTTTAAGAAGTTACCTGTCTGCTGTTGTAAAGCATCGCCATCACGAACATCACCATGAGGACCACACACACACCCTTCCTGCACAGGTGATGGGAGCTGACCAGGAAACAAGAAGGACAACGTGACTTCCTTCACCCTTCTCTCATGAATACTAAAGTTAAGAAATGTAGTTCTCTACTTGAGGGGCACACCTGTGCGTCTCAATGACGTAACTGTAAAAGACTGCAGCCAGCAGAAGGAAAGCAAGTTGCAGCATGCAGCTAAGTCTGAGGAACACTGTGCAGGTAACCATGGCGACCACACCGCTTAGCACCATGAACTGTTCACATCGAGGAGAACCAGTTAGGGTCAGATGGCAGTGAGTAGAGCACAATCCAGTTGCATGTATTCACCTCTGGATAGGTGCAGATGTTGACTTCGGACCAGGTGGAACTGGGTGGGGCATCTGGCCAGTCACACCACAACTGGGTGGGTAGCAAAAAAGAAGGATGAAAAGAAAGAAAGAAAAGTATAATGAAGAGTACAGAAAGGGCTGTACATCATTGAAAAGGTGCTTTTTGTAACCATTTCGTTCCGTGAATGAATTCCGTTTTGACGCTTATTTGTGCATTGTGCTGTATATGAGTACGATACGTATGTAACTGACATATTCAGCCATTGGGTCCACCCCTTCAAACGCTGTATCAAAACCCTTTGATTGTCATGAATTTATAAAAATGAGTAGATGATCCAACTCACAATGTTCATGGTGGCAACTCCAAAATTGATGGTAATAGCGGTGAGAGTGAGCAGCGTGCGGGCACTCTTAGTTTCATGAACCCAGCAACAAATTGTCTGCAGGGAGGTGGGGAAATGTTTAAACTCCTCCCCCAGGGTAAGCAGCAAGAGAACAAAATAAAGGAAGCCGCTTATAACGAAATGCACCACCATGGGACACAATCTGGATAGAAAGATTCAGAGGTACAGTTGTTAAACATTATTATTGGACGTCTTGCTACTAAGTGGCTAAACACATTTATGAGAAACAGAATACAGAAATTTCCACCCAAGTACAAGTTAGTTTAATCTCAGGAGCAGACTGTTTTCCTGCTAGATGTGGGTGAACAGAAGTACCTTGGGGCAGGAATCAGCACCTGGACAACCATCAAAAGCACAAGCAGGACGAAGGAACAAACCATGTTTGACTTGAAGAGTTCATCTCTCATCTGGGAATACTGTAAAACAAATGAGAATCAGGTCCAAACTGCCTAGCACCCTCATAAATTGTCTCACAGTCAGAAGGGATTACCTTTCCCTCTATCTGAGAGTCTTTGAACACCTGACTGAAGGTGGTAATGTGTTCCTTCCTCATTCGCTCACTGCTTCGGATTTCTATCGCTTGACGGATTCTCTTGTTGACTTCTCGTAACCCTGATCGCTGAGCTGCGACATGATTGGGCAGCTGGGTCAAAGAACCATTGGTGAAAGTGGCAAGGATCTACAGAAAACCATAAAGCCAAACGTTTTGAAAATTTCTCTTCAAACACCAACATTTTTTTCAAATGTGAATTTCTGTTCTTACAAAATTCATCCCCAGGATATCACCAAATGGTAGCTCAGCGCTCCAGGTCGTCATCTCATCATAACTTGGACGTCTTGTCTTTTGAGGCTTGGATTCTTCCCTCAAAACTGGTCGAATCAGATATGTGTCGATATTGTGTTTCCGTAGAAACTCACTACGCTCCTGGCCAAGCCCTTTTTCTGTCTCATAGATGCCATCTAGACAGTCGAGGGTAGCTTGAGAGATGTGGACCTGCCTGGGAAAGCAAGATATGCTTCTTGTTATTCTAACAAAACTTTCTAACAAAAGGAACCAAGAATAGACATGATCAGGGGTGGGCAAACTTTTTGACTCCTGGGTCACATTGAGTTCTAACATGTGACAAGCAGGCCGAACGCAGGGGGCGCTCGGGGGGTGCCCCCACCCTCGGTCCACAAAAAAAAGTGTTCTTACTACTTTAATTATCATAAACTTTGGTTAAAATATGCACCAAAATGCAGAAAAATTACTTATTTTTCAAAAAGGTTTGGGGGGGGGATGCCCCTGTATTGAACAACAAAGTTTAAAGTGCAACGTCATCTGCATTAACAAACCCAGGCACGCCTGTGGCCTCCAAACAGTTTGCAATGTCTACGTCCCAGCTCCAGATGTCAAACTGCCACTTTTGAAGACCTAAAACACCACAGAGGACCGAACCGGAGTGGACGCCAATCCGCATGTCCACCTCTTGCTGCAACTCTCGACGTACATGCCTGAAGCATAAAAAGTCATTTGTCACCAAGATGATTAGAAATTATGTTTGGGTGTGACAGTAACTACCTGATGGTACTGATCATACTGAGGCCCATCTCCACACAACAGCGAGCATGTCCACGCTGAGGCTCAGGGACTCCAGAGACGCAGTAGTAACAATCCCCCAGAATCTTAATGCGTAAGCATTGGTGCTCCTGCAAAAGAATTCTCATTCTCAACCTCTTCCAAAAGGGCGTAGGGATAAAATTGTCAAACCATCTGACCTCTGCTAGTTTGTCAAAGCGCCCAAAGAGCTCGTTTAGAGTTCTAACAAGTTCCTGAGCCGAAAGAACCAGAGAGAGAGATGTGAAGCCGATGATGTCTGCAAACAGGATGCTGCAGAGACATTAAAATTCCAAGTCAGAGTCCAAGTTCAGATTAAAAATCTCATTCCCTGAGTACTGCTTGTTTACCTGACCTCCTTGTAGTGATGGATATAAATCTTGTGAAACTGATGAGGCAGAAGAAACTCATCCACAGCTGTCATATCAGCAACCATCTCTAGAACAAGAAAGCGGGGAAGGATGGACATCACAAGACGTTCCTGAGAACAAGAATGAGAGACAACCAGAAACTCATTACACCGTAATGAAACAAAACCATCTGTGTCTTGGAGCCTGAGCATGAACTCTACCTGTCTTTGGTTTTCTCTCTCCAGTCGAACTCGTCCTTCAATACAACGTCGTGTCTCCAAGAAACTTTGTCGCTGAGTTCGGTCGGAAAGGTAATGAATGGAAAGACCTGCGGTGTTCATGGCCAGATACAGCAATACCTTTGACATCACCTATATGATCAGAGAAGTTGTTCAACGCCTGGATAAGTAAACTAAAGTGGAAAATCACCTTTACAGGGGAAGCTGATGGGCGGGATGGAAGATCTTGTGGCGCGAATAGTCCAACAATTTTTTTGTGAATGCAGGAGCTTTCACTCTACAGATGTGGGATCCCTGCTGCAAGTAAAACTAAGAGTCTCTTGCCTGTTTACTGGTCAACACTGCTTGGGGTAAGAAATTAATTACTCTCTCGTTCCCCAATACAAGCTATACATTTCGCCAAAACCAGGAAGTGATGGCTGGGCTAGGGTCAATAGTGTTTGGTCATCATACAAAAACTGATTGGCTTGGTTTTTAAATGCCCCTCAGAGTCCACAAATTCTTAACATCTTTATTTTTTATTTGATCTATTTATGCGTGCGAATCCAGCGAGTGAAGTCAGATTTAAGTAGTATTGCAAGAAAGGCATTTCTAACGCTCACACAAGTATAACTTGCTCTAGAAACATGGATGAAAAGCAGAAGTTTTACAAACCTTTCGGAGAAAATTTGAATCAGCATAGTGAAAGCTGACATCGACCAGAAGGTGTAAGATGGAAGTTGTTGCCCCAGCGACAATGGCCCATAGAAGTGGGAGTGGCAGAAGTGTATAGATGGAGAACAGAGAGAAGAAAACATACCAGGAGTGATGGCTATCAGCCCAGCTGAAAACACCAACCATAATCTGGACAGTCTGAGACACCCAGCTGACCACAGAAAGGTACCTGAGACAGACAGATGGGGATGTGTTGAGACAGACAGGCAGATTGAAGGTTGAGAAGGACATTATTACAATAAAGTTATCCTACCAGCTAGAGTTAATCTAGAGATAAAAAGGGAGGTTATGATTGTGCTTCACCTCAACTTTTCTGGTAAAATGACTGAAAAGAAAAGTATGTCTTGTTCTTGCTTTATGAGGCACTACAACACACCATCTATCTGTGATTAACACTGCTCATCGGTCAAAATTTAGAACCATTTGTCACCCTTGCTCTAGAAAATTAAGTCGGCATCTATACTTGGTCAAAGTTTCCCAGCGTACCTGAGCACCTGTGGTGATGACATGACGTTCCTCTTAGTCAACGCCAATAAACAAATGCTCGTCCACAAGACCACCGACAAGCCAGTTAGCCAGTCGCAGGCCAGAGCACCCCATCCCGTTGGCCACATTAGTAGGGACACAAGCATTCTGGTAAGGATGTCCACAACGTTTGTGACCACCAGTGAGGTTCTTCTTTGAGCCAAAGAAAATTGTTGGTAGAGCTGCTCTAAGTCCGAGGACCTGAAAAATTTAAGCGTGACAAGTTATCAAGCATGAAGGTTTTATCTACCATATCTGTGCAGAAATTTTTTGTTTCTTTACTTGAATCCATGCTGCAGAGTGGGTATGAAAAGGCCCCGAACTGTGGAGCCACTTGAAACGAATAAGTCACTATCGGCGAGAGGTTCTTGTGTGGTTTGTGCCTGCTTAGAAACCCTATGCGAAGCTGAATGTACGCGAGCTGCTGATGATCGACGTTTCTGCCAAAAAGTTCCACGAGATGTCTTGGTGCGAATTTGTCTGCAAAGCAACACACAGCAAGCACAATCTTGTAATCAAACTATACACCTACTGTATCTGCAATTTTGCTGACGTCCTGGTACCTACTTGTTAATGTCAGCAATGTAGGCATCAGTGACTGTAATGCGGTGCTTGCCCCTCTCTAGCCCTCCAACTAGCCTTAGCGAGTACAGATTGTGCTGGTCGATGATGTTCCTGACGGCGTTTTGCCACAGCCGATGTTTCCTCTGGAGACCGTGGGTGGGGCTAATGTTTGTGCTGAAGGTGATGTCTCTGGTTTGTCTTGTGGCATCGCAGTCGCCATTTTCCAGCACACATCTGTTGTCCTCCATCATTTAAAAACCACAAACTCTTGCCTTTCTGTTTGATAGCTGGTATGGAAAAAATTAAATGAACAAACGATAAGAATAGCACCTCCCGGCTTTACTAAAGTTTACTTTCAAACCAAAACTAAAAATTAGGTTTACAGAGATGGAGAAAAAAAACTAATAGAACTGAAATTCTGTCATCTGAAGCATTGTTAAGTGTCCTCTTCTGTACTGTTGGAGAATAAAATGGTCTGGAATTAATACTGGTCTTATTTAAATGAAAGATTTTGTCACTGAGAGTCTAGTATGTGGACGCGAGCGTTTTGACTCGTCTTGGTCTTTTCTGGCTTCTTTTGGGTTTTTAAAATCAACTTAAAGAAATACTGACTTGTCACCAAAACCAGAAAATTTGAGTGAGTGATAAATTGGGCCAATGGTTTTTGTTTACCATACATTTTTCTACCTGGCACTTATTTCTACGCAGATGACACCGTTGTCTATCTGATACTTTAACCCATCTTTTGTTTATTCTTGGCACTTGTAGGTTTTCGACATTAACCCTTGCATCCAAAAAAAAAAACTTTGGACAGACAATAACATCTAAATTTAAAATTTAAGTTCAGAAAATGTAGCTAAACTCTTACATGGATGTGCTTTGATCTTAAAAAGGGACAGCAAAAACTTCACTGATAACTTACTTCTTTGATATAAGCAAAGAATGTTTGGTGTGAGATTTTTTTCAAATATATATGAGATACATATTTGCCTCCTCAACCAATCAAATTTTTAGTTAGATCAATTAGAATCTCCCAAATGACCAAAGGGAATGCCACTGTATGAAGACCTGTTGATTTGAAAATTGGATCGTTGAAGGCTAAAGTAATTTCATGTTTTGCACTGCTAAAACAAACTAATAACAATAATCAACGTATGTTGTTGACTGCAAAAGGTTGGCAGGAGTTGGTGACATTGTGCCCGTAAGGCCGATGTGATAATCCACCACTAGCTGAACCATGCTGTACTTTGGCTGCAGACCAAACACCAGTGACACCATTAGGTCGTAGTGGCACCACGTCGTTTCATCCAGGGTATAAAACTGAGGAACTGTGGTGATTTAGTTGCTGTTTTGACTGAACATAAAACCATTAAACCAAGCTGTGGCTGCACTGACGGGGGACTAAAGGATGTTAATACATGACCAGGATTCCAGAGTAGCTTCTGAGAGGATTATTAGACCAGTAAAGGGCAGATTGGGTAGCGAGACAGTATCAAAATAGAGGGAATGGAAAAATAGGAAGGTGTGTTGTACGTACAATAGCTGCAGATCTGATCTCAGTTTATTCCATCATCAATTCCTCCTCTTTTTCTGTTTCTTCCTCCTTATTTTCTTCTTTTTTCCTTTCTTTTCATCTTGCACCATTAGTCCAGACCTCCAGATTCTTGTGAAAGACTTTACAGCAATGATTCCTTCAAAGTGTCTTCCTTGTGAAAACCAAGTTTCTTTCTCTTTGATGGCAGCTGCCTGTTTGTGAGGAATCAGTCTGAAGCGAAGACTGATGACTGACCAAGGAGAGTCCCAAGACGGATCGAGGGGCGGAAGCTTGAAAAATAAGCTGATGTTAACCAGCAGATGTCCGACTGACTTGCTAATCTCTACAGGAAACCCTGCTACAGACAAAAGGCTGCTCATTAGCCCAGAAGATTAACTGTGTGTGCGTGATGGGATTGGCTTGCATCCAACCAGGTCAGCTGGTGTTTGTGTGTGTTAGGAGCTGCCACGACAAGACACCGGGGAACATGAGATGGTTGGAAACTGGGAATTATCTGATGGAGAGCCAAGTGAGCTGGACTGGGTTAGTCTGGGGCCCTCTGTTGGTAGAAGCTAGTCATTAAAACAAAAGTGGGTAAACTTTTTGCTACATGGGCCACGGAGAGCCTAAATATATGACAGAGGCCCATACACAGACATGGCCTAAAGCCCTGTGAGTACCCACGCAGGTAGAAAAGCGCCATGTAGGTTTGGTCCATTTATTATTTTAAAATCCACCGGGCCATATAAACGGAATTGTTTTTGAAGATCTACTTAGCTTAAAACTAGTCAGTGGATAAAAAATGGTTTAATAATGTCAGGTTCTTGGGCCTCATTTACTGAGAACTGCTTTACGTTGGCTGAGCAAGCTCAAGGACACTGCTGACACCACGCAAATTTTAGATTTATCAAAACCAACGTGTCTCTCTTTATGCAACACAAGTTTCACAAATCACACCTGTGAACAAACTCGCCAACTTGAAATCCATCCCACCCAAATCACGTCTCGAGAAATCCAAATATCAAACATGCAAATACCTTGATACATGTGCAAGAGTGAGTTCTAAATTATTATGCTGATGAGATTTTTCTGTCAAGGTTTCAGCTCTAGAGGAACTAATATTTTGATGTTGGTAACACTTATTTGCTGCTTTGGTTCTTGGTGGATGTTCCACTGATGTCTGGACAAACTGATCCCATTTGTACTCGTGTTTTGATCTCCCTCTGACTTTTATCGGAATAAACATAAGCTATGTTTTATGGACTGAGAGGAAAACATTTGTATTGATCAGTTCTAGGTACATTTTGAATGTCCATCCTGGGAGCGGATCTTTGACCCATCATTTTATAACAATACATGTCCTCGAACGACATGATTGTCTGATGTTTGCTTTTTTGCTACAAATAGTTCCTTTATTTTCAGCAGACCAGACACGTTCAATCGCATAAAGATGAGCAGTAAACAAACGGTACAACAATGATTTTCAAAAGAAAATTCTACAACTGTTTGGTTAAAAATTTAAATCTCTGAATAGTTTTTTTTTTTGTTACAACATCTTTTGTTACTTCTTTTATTTTTGTAATTCAAAAAGGTCTTTTCGGTTAATGTGATTCTCGGCTGCAGTCTGTAACTCAAAGCTGTATTTCACACAGAGTATTTGTTCCCACTATGTAAGAACACACCTGTAGCTTCAACAACTGTATAAATAAACCCGACAGGATGCATATTCCTTTGTAGACACTCTGGTCATGAGCGAACACTACCCTTGTGACAAGTAAAACTGAGAGTCTCTCGTTTGTTCTCCGGTCAGCACAAAGCTTTACAAATAAAACTCCAGTGAATTGAATTGCTTGGCAGGGTTCTCAAAACTGGCACATACATATTTTTATGTTTTTGCATCCTTAGCGCCCCCTGAAAATGATGCTTGTTTTTTTTTTTTTTTCATTTTGACACCTTACTCTAGTTGAGAACAACATTCATAATACTTTCCAAGGTCTTTAACGATTATTGTAAAAGAGTTGGTTAAAAGAATGAGTTATTAAAATATCACACTGTAATTTATTTGTTGGATATTGGAATATCAATTTGATATTCCAATATCCAACAAATAAATTACAGTGTGATATTTTATGAATTTCAAGCAGTTCTACTTATGGATACAGATCACTAATCTGAGCTTGTATTGCTTGTGAGACAATATCACCATGTGATCTTTAAGCATCGGAGACGAAACCACAGGTCACACATTCCTCACCCACTATCCACTCACACAACCCTTTACAACCAGAAAGAAAAAGACTTTGGAGGCTCGAGCTTTTTTTATTCATTCCTGTTGACACACGCTCACACACATGTAAAAATATAAAACTAGAACACGTTTTCATGCCGCCTTTCAGTATCAAACACCGAGCATGTGAGATAAAAGTCCTTTATGTAAACATCATGCTTTAAACAGACGACATGGATCAACGAAAACATGAAGTCTGGTGCAGATAAAGAAGGAATTTTTATGCAGTTTTAGCTTCTCGTGAGTTCATTTTACACGCAGGACGACATGAGACACTTTCAGAAAACATTATGGCAGCACAGAGACGTAAGTATAAGAAGTAACGAGTTGGTTTTGAGCTTAAATTAAAACTAAAACTGACTTTTTTTACGTTAAAAACAAATTTAACAAAATTTTCAAAAGACTGAATTTTCATTTTTCAGTCGTTTATTGGCAGTTTTATGTTTATTTGCTCATTAAAAGAACAAAACTGGCTAAAAGACAAAATAAAAATATTTATGAGTGAACAGATATTTGGTCATGAGTTGCAATATTTTGGCAGGTTAATGTTTTAGATGTAAAGAAATATTTTCTCGGAAGAACAAATATGGGAACGAAAAGTTGTCTTTGAAATAATTCAATTATATCATGTTATTAAAAAATTAGACGACGACACTTAATGATTTGCAAAATAATCAAACTTAATTAGTAAAAATTGGTTTTAATCAAATATTGAATGAATAACAATAACAAGTTATTGATTTAATTAAATTGTTTAAAATGACACTGAAATAAATAAAAATAATAATAAAAAATAGCTCCACAGTTTTAGAATCATTTTCAAATAAATACATTTAGATTTCTGAAAGAAATTCTTCAATTTTGAGTAAATTATTTTAAAAACTATGTTTTATAGCTGCGTATGTATGAAAACAAGCCCGTGAAACGCATTATTTTACACACAATTCCGTGATTCAAGAGAATAAGTGAAGAGTTTGAGTATATTTTAGGATGACAAGGAGAAACGGTGAGCTAGGTTTGCTTTACGTTTGTTAATCGTTCTGGAAGCAGCTGATTGGTTGTGAAATTTGCGGATTATATTTTATATTTTAATACTCAACATGCATTTTTACTTCATGAAACCTGTGAGCGAAATTTGTTTAGCAGCCAAACACACAAGATCAGAAGCTTTAAATGCAAAGTTCTTTCGGAATAAAAGATTTGAAAAAGTCATCTTGGTTTTACTGGAAATCACGAAGAAGGAAAACAACAGAAACACTGACTTTGTGATGATTCCCTTGCCTACCACCAGAGGGAGCTCGGGACTTTCCTCTTTCCCCACTGATACAGAACACCTGTGGGTCATTGACATGCTGCCCTGACTCCCTTGTCGGGTCATCACCCCGTCCAGCCAGGACTTCCTGGCTGCCCGACTAAGAGGTGTTTTTGAACATTTACCATGAGACATTACTTTTTGAACCAGGTGCTTTTCCACAGCGTTACTGGTCTTCTAAGTTAATAAATTGTGTTTGTTTTCCTACAAATGGGTCCCCCCTCCTCCTTCTGCACCCACAATATTTAAAATTTTTTAGTAGCTTACATTTTAAATCTTGTCTAATTTATTTATGATGCATCCATTATTTTTGTTTTGCATTATTTTAACAACAAAAACTTGAATGTAAAAAATTACTTATTTTGTATAATATAGTTTTATGATGATTTTTGTTTTGAAATTCAAAATATTCAAAAGTTTCCTTTTTATTTTTTTATATGAAAGTTTGATTATTTTCAGTAGAAATGTACTTTGAACGGTGGGTAGGTGTGTTTTAACTTTTTTGTTTGTTTAACTTGTTTATTTATTTGTTTAAAATTGTTTGTTTGTGTAACTTGTTTTTAAAGTGTGTTCATTTGTTTGTTTAGTGTGTTTGTTTGTTTGCTCTACTTGTTTATCTGTTTATTTAACATGTTTATTTGTTTGTTAAATGTGTTTATTTGTTTATTGACTTGTGTTGTAAAATGTTTGAAAACAATAAAAAATAAAGAAATGTACTTTAAAATGTCTCCGAACTGTGGTTTTCCCTCTTCCAGTGATCCCAGTAATCAAGCTAAAGGCTGTGAAGGTGGGACGTGCATCATGTGGGCGAGCGACTTATCACACGAAACGCTAACAATCAATCAGTAAATAAATAAATAAATAAAGGAACAAACAGTATGTGGTAGGAGGTGTGTGTGTGTCTTTGTTATTTAATGTTCTTCAGCAGTGAAGTGCGGGCGTTCACCACTGCCTTGAAGGCATCTTCGCTACCCGGGGCCACGCATTTATCCGGGTGCAGCAGGACGGCCAGCTTCCTGTAGGCCTTGTTCACCTCCTCCCTGGAAACAAAGTTAGACAATATGATTTCTCAGTTTGTGGAAAAAAGTTTCAGAGCAGGTCGTGTGTTTGTCGTGTTCTGGACTATCAAACTGGTGTTCCAGACTAAACAAACAAGTATTCAAATATTTAAATGTTGCACCAAACTTTCAAAATGAAGTACTTATGTTTTGTTAAAAGAAAGTTTTAGCACAAAGTTTTACAAAGTACGTCACAATGAATTTGAGCAGAGTTTGCATCACTAAAAATCAGGTTGCAGATTAAATTTGATAGGCAGAGCCTGAGCTCTCTTAACAGACCAATCAAATAGGTGTTTTCTCACCGTGTGGCACCGGGTTTCACCCCTAACATGTCCCATGAGTCTTTGCTGTTACGAATACGTCGGATGGTGTCTGCTTGCTCCTTGGTAAAGCCCACGCTAACCTCGTTGATCGGCCGCTTCCCGCCGTTCTCACACATGTCGGTGATGGAGGAGAAAAAAGCCTGCGGATGAGGACCAAACTGAAAGTTTCAACTCCACCTGTGCAGGTGTGTTTGTGAGCTTTAGGAATACCTGGAACATCTCGTTGATGCCTTCGCCGCTCTGCGCCGACGTTTCAAAGTAATGGAAGCCTCTAGACTCCGCCCAAAGACGCCCTTCCCCTTCATCTACCACCCGTCTCTTTGTCAAATCCACCTAGAAATAGACGACACAGTCTCTTCTTCTAGATCACAACCAAACTTCTACTCTTAATTCATCTATTGTATAAAAACAGATGAACAACAAATCATTAAAACGGGCTAAAAATTGCTAAATTAGAAAGCAAAACTAGTTTGTTTTGTGTTCCTACGAGACTCACCCAATGGCTCATGGGAAAACTAATAATGAGTAAACTTTTTAATTGTTTTTGTAAATCAAGTCTCCAAATAAACTTTATTTTGAAAGCACTTTTCACAATTTTCTGGATAAATAGAAACAAGACAAACCACAAAAAAATATTTAAGTAAAAAAGTTTAAATGTTTTGAGTTTGTCAAAAAAAAAAAGTTCAAGCAGGATCTACCAACGCTGCATGCCCACTGCATAATGTAATCTGTTTTAGAAGTTTAAAAGGATTTCCCATCAGCGTTTCCGATGGAAATCAAGTCGAACTGGCTGTTTGGGTTTAAAACTCCCCGGCTTTAGGACATTTATGTCCTGGTTTTGTTTAGTTTTTAAACTAATCTGTGATTGGTTGAGTCGCACCTTGTTAGCACAGACGACAAAGACGATGCTGTCCATGTTTGCCTGAGAGCCCATTTCCTGTTTCATCTCTCCCAACCAGCTGTCCATCGCATCGAAACTCTCCCTCAGCCCCACGTCGTACACCAGCAGCACGCCCTGGCTGTCCTTATAAAACTCATTTCGCACCTGAAAGACAAATCGAATCAGAACCAACGACCATTCGGTTTCATTTCTTACAAACCTCACCTCATAGAAGAACGGATGGCCGGCCATGTCGAAGATGTTCACTTTCATTTCTCGATCTCGAACCTGCACCCTGAAACATAAACAAAAACAAAAAAAACACCACATATCACAGGTTTGAACAATCACACACACACAACGAGGAGTGTGTAGACTCACTTGGTGACACCATAGTCGATACCGATAGTCGCCAGGTACTTTGGAACAAACCTCTTCTCACAGTAACGCTTGATGATGCAGCTCTGACGAAAAAACAAGTTCAGATTTACAAGGAATGGCAAAAATATTAAAAAAGATGAGTCACGTTCAGAAATCTAAGATTTAGCTGTTTCAAATGACGATGCTGAGATACTTAAGACCCTTCGCTTGAGGCAGGACCCGTCCATGACCTGTAGAGGGCACTCCACCACCGCCGCTTCACATCAGTCCATTGTGGTACAGAAAGAACTGAGCCGAAAAGCAAAGCTCTTCATTTTTTTCGTACTATATTTATCCCTCAATGGGGACATTTCGGTGCGTAGCCACAACGGTGCCAATGGTGAGAGGAACAGGGGCTTAGGTGTCTTCCCGAAAGACACCTAGGAATGGGCCCAGTGGGAATCGAACCAACTTCTTCTAGTCCAACGGCAGACATTCTACCACTAACCCAATGCCTTCTCGCCAGTTGATCTATGTTCGATAGTTGGTCCACCAGTCGATCTACATTCCTACCCTCACCATGGTCACCAGCTGTAGGTGGTGAGCAAAAGAACGCGATCACGGATACAAGCAGCCAAAATGATCTTCCTCTGTAGGGTGACTGGGCTCTCTCTCTCAGATCTAGAGGGGAACTCTGCCATCTGAGAGGAGCTCAAAGTACTGCCGTTGCTCCTCCACGTCAAGAGAAGCCAGTTTTCTGGCATCTGGCTGGGATGCCTCCTGAACACCTCGCTGCTGAAGTGTTTCGGGCACATAACACTGGGGGGAGACCCAGAGGCAGACCCCGGACCTGCTGGAGAGACTGTGTCTCACAGCTGGACAAGGAACACCTGAGGATCCTCTAGGGTGATCTGAAGGATGCAGCCAAAGTGAAAGAAGCCTGGGTTTCCTATCTGAGGCTGTTGCCCTCATGACCCAGCCCTAGATATGTAGAAGACAACGGAACAGCATTGACGATCGGCAGGGTACACACTAGACAGGTCACAAGTTTATCACTGAGAATCAGTCACCCATACAGTATATATGTTTCAAATCTAGTTTAATGTGAACACGTGTTTTTATTAATATCAATAGTTTAAAAAGTAATTAAGGGACTTTTTAACCTCCTTTTTCACTTTTTTAATAATAATTACAGAATAAATTCTGTCATTTGATCAGTTGAGAGTTTTTCATTTGGATTTTTTTTTTATTTTTTGATTATTTTGAATTACTCTATTCATCCCTCACCGGGGAAATTTGTTTGCTGCACTCCTTACACCGCAGCAGGCTGCCCTTCAACGGCGCCAATGGTGGGAGAAGTGGGGGCTAGGTGTCTTCTCCAAGGACCCTAGACGTGCTCTCCGTGGGACGCGAACCCGCGACCTTCCGGTCCGCGGGCGAACGCGCTAACCACGCGGCCACCGTCTCCACATTGAACATTTTTACACAATTTTAACAATTAAAAACAAAGCCGAATGAAAGCAAACTTGCACATTTTTGTTAAATTTCTCTTGAATGTTCTTTTAAAGAAAAAATGAGTTAAAAACTGCAAAAAAATAACTTTTTTAAATGGAGTCTGGTGCGAGAGGAACAGGTACGCAGGAACATCCTCAATCCAAACATACAAGTTACCATGGCAACGCATAAACATCACAATGCCATATTTCTTCATCTTCTTTAAATAAAAAGTAGTTTTTAAATGAATCAGAGATAAAATAAGGACTGATTAATTGAGATGTAAAGTGTCCAGTTGAAGTGAAACGGATGTGGGTTTGATTTGTGTGTAAAATAAAGAGAACAGGACGTACCTTTCCTACTTCAGAGTTTCCCAAACTGATCACTTTAACACGCAGAGATTTCTTATTGTCTCTTCTTTTCGGCACACTTGGTTCCATTTTTAATTAATATTTGTGAGAGAATAACGATTTTTTTTATTTGCAACCCTTTAGCGACGTAAAGGATTTCTGATCGATTTCCTGGAAATCTACAAAAATATGAATTACTGACATTTCATGGTTCGATTTCCGTTAAAAAATGCGGATTATTTGGTTGAAATGTGGACGAAAACAACAACATAAATCCCGTAAACATGCTAGCCTTACAATCTCTTCTTCTTTACTTGTCCTGGTGAATTACCGCCACCTTGTGGAGAGATTACAATACTGCATTTCACATTCATTATAAAATGTCAACAAAATTTTTTAGAAAAACAAACAAAAGACAGAAAAAAACCAACAACACAAATTCAATAATAAATTTTTTTCAAAACATGTTTAAAAATATATTTAAAAAAGAATCAACAATAAAAATCAACAAAAACACATCATGTTTTGTTGTATTTTCGCCACTTCGTGGAAAACTAACGTTACTACGTTTTATATTCATTATAAAATGTCACCAGTTTGTTAAAAAAAAATAATAATTATAATTACACACAAAAAATTTCAATAGTAAATTTTCTATAAGCAGGTTTAATTTTTTTAGTTAAATTTTCTACTGTAAAAATAAACAACAACAGAAATGTTTTATTGTAAAGAAATTATATATGTAGCTAAAATTTTGTTTTTTGAATCTTTTTAAAACATTAAATTATTAAAAAATGTAAGAAAACTTTGCTTAAATTATTTTTTGAAACGTAGTTTTCTTTAAAATTAACTTAAATCAACAAAAAATGAATAATTCATTTTCTCTTTCAATTATGATTCATCGTTGCCCTCTTGTGGACAATTAGCACTACTACATTTCACATTAAATTACACACAAAAAATGCAAAAATAATGTTTTTCTGAACAGGTTTAGAAAGATATTAAAAATATAAGCAAACTTTATTAAAAAACTTTATAAGTATTTTTCTTTTTCAGTATTTTCATTTTTAAATGATCAACAGTGGAAATGAACAAGAACACATATCTGATTTGTTGAAAAAAAAACTATTAAAAATCTAAACAAACTTTGCTTAAATTATTTTAAAATGGTATTTTTCTTCAAATTAACCTGAAATCTTAAAAAAAAATCTATAATTCATTTTCTCCTTCAATTATGATGCATTAGTGCCCTCTTGTGGAAAAACAACATTACTACCTTTCACTCTAAATTACATACAAAAATCCAATATTTACAAGTTTAATAAATTATTTTTTTTTAATTATGTACAGTAAAAATTTTGATGAACATATTTATGTTTTGTTGTAAATTTTTTTTATTAAAAATCTAAGCAAACTATGCTTAAAATATTTTTTAAAGTATTTCTCTTTAAAATGAACTTAAAATCCACAAAAACAATCCAGAATTCATTTTCTTCTTCAGCTCTGATGCATCATTGCCCTCTTGTGGACAAAAAATATTGTAACTACATTTTACACTCAATTACATACAAGAAATCCCAAAACAACGTTTTTCTGAACAGGTTTAGAAAATTATTTTTAAAAAGGATCTAAAGTAAAAATTTAGATAAAAAGGTTTATGTTTTGTTGTAAAAAAAAAAAAATTAAAAATCAATGCAAACTTTGCTTAAAGTATTATTATTTTTAGTAATTCCCTTTAAGATTAACTTAAAATTCACCCAAAAAACCCCAAAAAATTCATTTTCTTCTTCAGTTATGATGCATCAGTGCCCTCTTGTGGAAAAACAGCACTACTACATTTCAAACTAAATTACACACAGAGATCAAATAATAACTTTTTTTGAAATAGGTTTAGAAAATTGTTTTTTTTAATTATCTATTGTGGAAATTGATTTGTTGTTAAAAAAAAAAGTATTATAGATACAAGCAAACTTTGCCTAAATTAAATTTTTTTAAAAAAATTTCCTTTAAAAATCCACAAAAAAAATTCTATAATTTATTTTCTGCTTCAGTTATGTAATTTCACGACAACGGGACAAATAAAGGGTTTCTTATTCTTAATATTAATTATAATGCACTAGTGCCCTTTTTCAACAGTACTACATTTTACACAAAATTACAAAAATTCAATAATTACTTTTTTCTAACAGGTTTGAAAAATTGTTTTAAAAAACTATGTACAGTAAAATTTTAGATAAAAACATATTTTTGTTGTAAATATAAGCAGACTTATTTTTTTTAAGTATTTTTGTTTAAAATTAACTTAAAATACAAAAGAAAATTTTTAAAAATCTGATTCATTTTCTTTTTCAGTTATGATGCATTAGTGCCCTCTTGTGGACAAATGACACTACTACATTTTACACTAAATTACACACAGAAATCCATTAATAACTTTTTTCAAAACAAGTTTAGAAAAATATTTTTTAACATTATGTACAGTGGAAATTGATTGCTTAAAAAGGTCATGATATTCAAAGCAAACTTTGCTTTAATTCATTTTTTTAAAAAGTATTTCCCTTTAAAATTGACTTAAAATTCACAAATAAAATCTATACTTCATTTTCTTTTTCAATTATGATGCATCGGTGGACAAAAAATATAACTACATTTTACACTAAATTACACACAGAAATCTAATAATAACGTTTTTCTGAACAGGTTCAGAAAATTATTTTTAAGAATAATCTACAGTAAAAATTTAGATAAACTCATTTATGTTTTGTTGTGAAAAAACAAACAACCAAACAAACAAACAATGATTAAAAATCTGAGCAAACTTTGCTTAAAATATTTTTTAAAGTATTTCCCTTTAAGATTAACTTAAAATTCACAAAACAAACAAACAAAAAATTCTGAAATTCATTTTCTTCTTCACTTAGGAGTCATCATTGCCCTCCTGTGGACAAAACCATAAATATATTTCACTCAAAATTACACACATAAATCCAACGCTCACTTTTTTCTGAACACGTTCAGAAAGTTATTTTTTCAAATTATCTACAGTGGAAATGAACACATTTATGATTTGATGTAAAAAAAAAATAAACAAAATAAAAATCCAAGCAAAATTTGCTTAAATTTTTTTTTAAAGTATTTAAATTAATCCACAAAAAAATTCTATAATTCATTTTCTTCTTCAGTTATAATTCATCATTGCCCTCTTGTGGACAAACAACACTACTACATTTCAAACTAAATTACACACAGAAATCCAATAATAATAACTATAGAAAATTATTTTTTTTAAATGATCTTCTGTGGAAATTGAGTTGTTGTAAAAAAATATTGATAATCTAAGCAATATTTGCCGTAATTATTTTTAAGGTGTTTTCCTTTAAAATTTACCTAAAATTCATTTTCTTTTTCAGTTATAACTCATCAGTGCCCTCTTGTGGACAAACAACACAAATACATTTTACACAAAATTACACACAAAAATCCAATAATAAACTTTTATTCGAACAGGGTCAGAAAAATATTTTTTAAAAAGATCTACAATAAAAAATTAGATAAACATATTAGTTTTGTTGTAAAAATTGTTAAAATCTAAGCAAAATTTGCTTTAATAAATTTTCAAATAGTATTTTCCTTTAAAATTAACCTAAAATCCACAAAAATTCTATAATTAATTTTCTTTCTCAGTTATGATGCATCAATGCCCTCTTGTGGACAAACAACACCACTACATTTCATACTAAATCACACAGAAATCCAATAATAACTTTAGAAAATTGTTTTTTAAAATGATCCTCTGTGGATATTGATTTGTTGTTAAAAAAAGTATAAATAATCTAAGCAAACTTTTCTTAAATTATTTTTTAAGTATTTTTCTTTAAAATTTATTTAATATCCACAAAAACCCAACTATATTCATTTTCTTCTTCAGTTATGATCCATCAGTGCCCTCTTGTGGACAAACAACACTACTACATTTCACACTAAATTACACACAGAAATCCAATAATAACTTTTTTCCAAAAAGGTTCAGAATTTATTTTTAAAATTTATCTACAGTGGAAATTAACATGAACTCATTTATAATTTGTTTTTTTTACAAATAATTATTAGCAATCAAAGCAAACTTTGCTTAAATTAATTTTTTAAAAATATTTCCCTTTAAATTAACTTAAAAGTCACAAAAAAAAATAACAGTTTATTTTATTCTTCATGTCTGAAGCCTTACTGCCATCTTGTGGACAAATAATATGACTGCATTACACAGTAAATTAAACATAAATAAAAGAACTTATTTTTAAGTTTAGAATTTTTTAAAAAACACATCATCTACAGTAAATTATTAAAAGTTGAAGCAAACTCTAATTAACTTAGATTTTTAAAGGCGTTTTCTTTAAAATTAGCTTTAAATCTGCCAAACTTTTTTCATTCATGATGCATTACAGCCCTCTTGTGGCAAAACTAACTTACTGCACTTTAAACAGAAAGTATGAGTTCAACATAAATATTAATTAAAAATAGCGGGGTTTTATTTGTAAATTTCCTTTTAAAATGTACTTTATAAATTCATACGAAATAAAAATTAACCGAAGAATAAACTTGTTTTTGTTGGTGAGAAATCAATAACAAATTACTATTCAATTTAATCTAAAATATTTCATGAATCACCTGCTGAGGAATGTGTGTGTCCGGTAGCTCCAAGCAGTCAAAGAGGGAGCTCCAAACAGCTTGAGAACAGCTGCAAGGTGGTGCAGAGTTGGGTGGAGTGGAGCTGGAACAGTTGCTTGGTGGAACAGAGATGGAACAGCACATGTTAGAGGTTTTGGAGATAAAATCATCGAGGTCAGACTGAGATGGTTTGGACATGTGCAGAGGAGAGAGAGAGTACATGAGAAGAAGGATGCTGGATTTGGAACCACCAGGAAAGAGGCCTAGAGGAAGACCAAAGAGGAGGTTCATGGATACAGTGAAGGAAGACATGAAGAAGATGCAGGAGACAGGGTTGGATGGATTTAAAGACTTTCCAACACTTTCTGTGAAGCCATGAACTTTATTAAAGCAAATACATTAAAAAAAAAAAGTCAAATTCTCAGGAAAACTTTGAAGCAACATAAAAATGCTGCTTTAGCATGAAATTAAAACATTAAAATGGACTGTAAATAAAAACTAGCTATTTTATTTAAAAAAAAACAATAAAAAATGCAATAAAACACAAAAAACTTAAAGCTGTAACTTATTAAAAACACATTAAAGCTGTTTCTTTTGTTTCTGAAACGATGCAAAAAAATCAAAGTGTTGATTTGTTTTAAAAAACAAATAAAAATCTTGTTTATTGGAAATAAATTAGAAAATTAGTCAAATATTTTTTAAAAATTTAATCAAATTTAATAATACTAGTTTAAAGTTTTTATGAGATTATTTTAATTTATTACAAAGTAAAACTATTCATTTCCTAATTTAATTAATTTTCTCAGTAATTTGTTTCAAACAAACCAAATTTACTTTAAAATAGAAAATAAAACAAAATGTGACTACATTCTAATATTTACAAGTTTTATACATTTAAAAAAAACTTTTAAATGACGTAAAATTGTTATCCGAATGTTAAACGAGGCTGGATTTTGATTCATTTTTTTGATGTTTTGAAGTTGAAACTTTTAAACAGAAATCCAATCAGAACGAGATGTTTGAAATCATGCTTAAAGAGTTTCTCAACGACCAGGAAGTGGCTGCATGTGGAGTTCATCATAAGTATCTCTGGTTGCGGATCTCAAACCCTGAAAGAAATTCATCAAGAAATGTATTAAAAACACACCTTATCAGCTGATCACCCAGTGTCATGGAGAAATCAACCAATCACTAAAAAAAAAAAACGTAGTGTGACGCCCTCTGGTGTCCATTTTAGTGTAGTGTTTGGTTTTCAGTTTCTTTAATTATTCTCAGCTGCTGAACAAATTAGCACAAACTAGTAAATCAATCTATAAACTGTTCATTTATAATCAAAGAACCAATCAAATAACGATCAAGTTCATCAGTTCAACAATTACTAATTGATCGAGAATTTAAACCCTGGGACGCTTCAATCGATTTGATTCCTGCTCTACAATCAATGAGTTATCGATGCTTTTAATAGTCAGAAAGTGAATGTTTGAGATGTTTGAACTCACCTGATAAACCTGCTCGCCTTTCTTTTGACGCTAAAGAGAGAAATTATTTCCTGTTAGATTAATTCCATCAATAATAAATCTGAGCGTTTCAAACATTTTAAACTCACTTCTCTTTTAACAGGAAGCTCTCTGTACTCTTCTCCTCCGTACTTATTCAAGCCCTGAATTTCAAAAACAAGACAAATGCCCCCACAAATAAGTTATACAAACAAAACGATGGAAATAAAAGTGAATGTTTAGTGTTTGTTACCGTGTACGTGGCGTCCTCGGACCTCGCACGAGACTAAAAGGAGAAATAAAAAGAGTTTGAAAAGCTTTTAAAAATGGATGGGTTGCTTGACGTCTCGATACGTGGATTCTGTGGGAGCTGGTTTAGAGAAGAGGATGAGGGCTCTAATGCAGGGCATCCTGAATAATCCCCATCACCCTCTGCATGATGATGTCACAACCCAGAATAGTACCAGAAGTAACAGGTTAATCTCATTGCACTGCAGGACTGAACCCTTTACTAGGTCGTTAATCCCTTCAGACCTCAAGCAATTTAATTCAACAGAACTATGTCCAAATAAGTATCTTCTTACGAATGATAGTAACTTTTTAATCATTACATTTTCTTTAGAAAAGGTTAAGAAGTTGCAAAAAAATAATTCATTGATGAGCAATCATGTGTGTTTTGCTCAGTTTAAAACCTTTTTGGTCAATGTGTGTCCAAGTCATTCCAATTTAATCAAGTTCTAACTGCGCCTCGGTAAATGAGCCTATTTCACTTCCTACAGTGATCGGGATCTACCCCTAGCTTCTAAAGATTGTTTTAGTTAATCTCTTGGTGTTATGTAAAAAAAAAAAAAAAAAAAAAAAAATGGATTAAAGTATATTTATTTGTATCATTCGCATAAAATCTTGTCATTACAGGGCTGTCCTGTAACCATAGCAACCCACTCTTCTTTGCTTTTTTGTTGCATACCCCACCTAGTGGATGGTATTTTCTACATTATGAAAATTTTAGGCTGCGTTTTCATGAAAAAAAATTGCAGATTTAAATGAAATCTCACATTTTCTGCAAAACATTCAGTAGCTGCACTTTTTAATTGACTATAGAATCATAAAAGATGACAAAATATGGTCTGGTATAACATTTTTTGTACTATAAGTCGCACCTGAGTATATGTTGCGTCAGTCAAAAATGCATCACAGGAAGAAGAAAACACTTTTAAGTCGATCTGGAGTATAAGTCGCACCCCTCTACCAAACTATAACTCAACTGTGACTCAAGATTTTTTTTTATTGAAAACTATATCTTGGCTTAAAAAAGGTTAAAAAAAACACTGCTCTAAACTGTTTGTGCTGTTTTCTGAGAACCATAATGTTTTCTGGAGACGGTTTTGTGTTTTTAATTGTAGACTTACTCTTCCTTTCTCCAGGTCCGTTCTCAGTGGGGTGTAAGTCGAGTCACGACCCTCCAGATCCTGAAAACAAAACACACTGATCATTATCTTAAAATGGCAAACCTGTTTGTGTCTGTTTGGTGGTTTTAGGAACTCACCGAGTAGATACTCTCCTCCCCTTTTTTCTGTTTGGTCCTAAAAAACTACAAAAAAGAAACACAGAACTGAAAATATTAGGGATTAACAAGGAACTGATAACACTTGTAGATTTTTAAAAATGTTTTTCACTTTGAAGTCATTTTGTCGTCAAAGGGACATGAGTAGACCCACCTTCTCTTTGATGAACATTCCAGTGATGATGAGGCCGTACAGGCCGAGGAAACCATCCAGAATGTAGCACAGCTTTGGGTCGTACATGTTCATGGCCTCTACAGGTCAGAAAAAAACTCCATTTAGTCAGACTTTAGCTCTAAACCAGTTTTGATGCAGCTGCGTGAACACGTAACTCTCTCGTGTGGCTTTTATTAACTGGCAGGTGTTTGTGGTTCAGCGTGGGCGTTTGTATGACAAAAAGACAACGTGCTTCTCATCTCTGAACTCTTAACATATTGAAATAAGTCTCATCTCCAATCTGACTGCAAATAACAGACGGAAAAATTTTAATAACAATAAAGTTTTAATAATCCAAATTTGGTCGATACCAGACGACCAGAGAACATTTTGACTTTTTTTAAGTAGTTTTGTATTCCTATTTGATAGTAAAGTTGGACTTTGCAACAAAATGTTCCTTAGTTGTGAAGCGTGCCAAACACGCATATAATGTGACATTCTGCTCCCCGTATCTGGCAACCTCCAAAAATAATCCCAGATGCAAACCTCTCAGAGAGAGAAAAGAAAAATAGTAAAAAAAATTAGGTAAGACAAAAATTGACTCAGATTCCTGGTCATTTAACCTGAAGTGAAGTGTTCAGCTCAATGAAAAGGCCATCTGTTTCATCCGTCTGAGACTGTGGAGGTCTTTATTGAATACAATCTGCGGCGACACTAGAAATCCCGTTACAAAGATACGTAGGACAGCTTGCAAGGCCAAATGTGAGCAGACAAACTCAAAGATTAAAAGTGCACTATGCGCATCTAAAGACATTTGTACGCCAAATTCAACCGAAAAAGTCTGGTGTTCAGGTTGCTGAACTGATAGCAAGGAGTTGTAAACCTTTCACTGATGGAGAGTTCGTTAAGAAATACATGAATGCTGTCGGGGGGGAGGGGTTAATCCTGAGAAGAAAGACGTCTTTAATGCTATCAGTCTATCACCAAGTACAATCACCAAACACGTTGAAGGAATCGGGGGTAACGTGTTTGCCTGGCTGCAGCAGAAGACGAAAGGATTTGAATTTTTTTTATTGGAACTGGATGAGAGCTCGGGGCATAAAAGACGGGGCCTCCAAGGGCCTCCAAAGTCTCAAAGGGAGGATATTTTCATCAAAGTGTACCAAACTATGAAAGAGTCAGAGCTGGACTCATCAGAACTGGCCAGCATCTTTACTGTCAGGGCTCCTAGTATGGTGGACATGTCTCAGGCTCTAATAGGACGCATGTACCGGGAGATGCAAGAACGGGGTTACAGTTTTTTTTATCAGAGGATCGACCACAGAACATGGTGTTCATCTTTCTAATTATGTCATTTTCTAAAACACCTTTGTGATAGCCTATTTTGAATTTCTAAGATCTGTTTATAGCACATATCAAACTTCTGTTTAGATCACTCTGACATCAACATAAAAATACTACCTCTAAAATTTCTCTTTCGAATACTTTCTGAGCATCAAAGCCGATAATCAAGAATCAAGAAAACATATATTTGTCCCACAATGGGGAAATTGCAGCATCTCATGTCCAAAAAACTATTTCTTTGGACTGATGTTTCCACGTTAATGGTGAATATTCATATGATTTAAAAAGTCATTTCAGCTTTAACAACCGATTAGATAAAAATGGACAGAGGAAAGAGGAAGAGAGAACTTCTGAGTTTGTGGTGTAGATTTAATCTGAACTAAATTTCACAAAAATAAGAACATATGAACTGGCCTTGTTTTTTAATTGCTAAGTTGTTATTCTAGTTTTTTTTCCTCAGGTTTTCAAATGAAATGCTATTCATTTCATCGCTACGTTTGGTATTAAAAAAAAAACAGGAAGAATTAGTGCCAAAGTGTCATAGTTTACTACTTTATTCGGGGTTGGGTTGCGTTTTTTAAACTCCTTTCAGTAAAAACTAATTCATTCAATTCCCCCAAAGCATCGTGCATGTATTTTTCTATTCAATTCAAATAATTTCAACTTTTAAATGGAAAATTTTGACCAAATCTAGCTAAAAATCCAACAGAAAGGTTGGGCATCGGGTAGAAAATGTAAATCTTTGGAATTTGGAATGCATACATAATTATTTTGAATTGTGTAGAATGTAGTCTAAAACATTCTGTGATTTTAAAGCTGAAAATGTAAATTTCACATAAATATTCAATATTTATAATCTAGTACTAAAACGTTAGATGTTCAGTACAAAATGCTGAACTGTCTTCAATACAAACGTTTTCTTTTCTAAAATATTTTGGAACAAAACTAGAAACGGATATCTTTAATAGAAAGTTCAACTCTATGCAGATGATGTTAGATTATTTATGAAGAAAGGAAAATATTGGTCATCAAAACAAAATTCTATGTCTCACAGCTGGCCGGGGAACGACTTGGGATCCTTCCAGGTGAGCTAGAGGATGCAGTCGGGGAGAGAGAGGCCTGGGCTGCCCGTTTGAGGCTGTTGCCCCCGCGACCCGACCCCGGAATAAGCGGAAGATGACGGAACGGAAAACAAAATTCCATGTGGTCAAACATTTCTTCTGGATCTCAGTTATTCAGAAAATATCCCCAACATTTGTTATTTTGGTGGCTTGCGTAAAATTATTTCAATAACTTTTGTGATTTTGGAGTAGACCTCCATAAATGACTATTTTATTATAAATTCATGTTATTTATCTGTTCTTAAAATCTATTATCCTCTATTAAGAGTCTCAAGCGCTATAGACGTCAGGTGCTTTCCTCACCACAACCACAGAGTCCAAAATTGTGCCATGATGCTAAGTTAGTAATGTCCATGAGGACGCTCTGAGTTGTGCTTTCTAACTACTGTACCTGAGTTTAAGTTTTTTAGAACCAAAACTATATGGAGACACCTTGTTGTTTATTTAGCTCATATAAAGATGTAAAAGGATGCTAGAATGTCCATAATGGCTTAAAAAGGATCAATAGTTCAGGTCGCAATGTTTCTTTCTATTTTATTTCACTTTTAGAATAACGCTTGGATTTGTTTTGGAGTTAAGAGACAAAACAACAAAGTCTGAAATTAAGTTTGTTCTTATTGACATGACTTTCTGACATGATTAAACTGGATTAAAAGTAAAAAAAAATAATTAATTGTTATATGAAGAAGATTGAGTCATGACGTCTGTTTGCTTATTCTACAGTGGAAATAACCAAATTAAAACACAGCGGAGGTGTTTTAGCTGAAACAGCATTAAATAAATCAGACTGACTCAGACCAACAAGTTGCACACACTGGAGAGGAGCAAACAGATATATTTTACATCAGAACAATCACTGACTCATCATTGACCGGCAGCAGCATTTTCCTTTCAAATAAAACCAAGAAATGAAAACATAACGTCGTCATTTTCAATAAATTGAGTGGAAACTGTTAGTTTGCATTTATATTGTTTGATCCATTGCTGTGCAATTTTAGACCTGTGAGTCTTTATTGTATATTTTTGTTCCAACCTGCTTAAATAGCAAATCAACAACACAAACTGACTCATTAGAGAGCTTGTTATGCTGTTAACACACACTGAGAAATCTGCTGCTTCAAAGATTCAGACGATGGCAAGAGTTTCCTGAATGAAAGTATTGAAATAACCAGAGTTCTACTGCAATGCATCATGGTAGATAGTATGCTGGCCTTCTATGTCATCTGATGCATTTAAAGTTTTTAATGTCTCATTGCAGAGAACTAAGACCCCGGACGATGTACAAGCATGCACTGAATTCTACATGAACAGAGGGAAGTATGAAGGTGGCAGAATGCATGGACTATTGTGTAACTTTGAGGCAATTTAAATGCTAATCCCAAGATGTAGGGAAAAGACGACACTCGTGGAGAGCACCTGAAATAAACTGGAGTCAGTGAAATGAAGCTTTTAGAGCAGAACAGAAACTATTACAAACCACTGTGCTTTTAAACTGTTACACTATGAGGACGATGTCTCACAGCTGGCCGGGGAATGACTGGACGATGCAGCTGGGGTGAGAGAAGCCTGGGCTTCAAAGTTTGAGGCTGTTGCCCCTGCGACCCGGCTCCGGAACAAGCGGAAGATGACGGAACGGAAAATTAATCTGGGAATTACTTTGATTATCATCGAAATAAGTACTCTGTGCATATGGCTAGTTTCTTGTTTGTTGGAACATTTCATTTATTTCACTGACAGATTAGTGTGAGTCAAACACAGAATTGCAGAAGTGACTTTCCCTTGTGTGAGCCGCCACCACTGCCTCACAATAGTGATATCTCACTATTGCACATGAGTAGTTACAGGTGCCACCAGTTCATTCGAGGAGTATTATACCTGTGTCACGTCTTTTGCACGATGCATATTTACAGTCCTAGAGGTGTGTTTGGGGCGGGAGGAATTTCAAGTTGGCTTATGCTTGTGAATTTCACAGACAAGATTTATGAAGTTTAACTTGTGTATGGAGAGTTTGAAATATTGAGAAAAAAACCTTGAGATGCAGCATTTTGTTTTCAAGAGGGACCAAAACAAACCTGGAACACTAAAGCTGTTTTAATTACGATGTTTTTTACAAATCCCAATATGTTTGGCATAAGCAACGTCATTAAACTAAGCAAAACTCGCAAACTCAGCTAGTAGGGAGAATGGGGAAATGGTCACAAAGCCGCAGTAGGATGTTAATCAAGTGTTATCAGCAGGCCAAATAGAGGGAGGGGTGGGTCCTTCATAAAATAAGTTCATCGATAGTTTTGAAGAAAATGGAAAATTGCAAAAACATGAGTCCGAGGAGATATCACACAGCATGCATCTGAATAAGAAGGGTATAAACCCACAAACTTGATCTAGAGATAAGATTAGTTTCCTGACCGTCCTCACATCTCAGGACGTTATCTGATGGCCATGTGAAGACGTGATAGACTTTATACTCAGCTAGAGAAAACATAAAGTAGGTTTTGTATGTTTTGAGGTTTCACAGTTGACAGTTTACACCCCAACAGCTGAGCCTGAAATCCAGGACGCCTTACCACCATTGACATGTTTCTGTACCTCTTTTCTCCATCTTTAAACCAACATGGCTGCTTAAACATGTTCAGGTTCATCTGCCGAATTTTCTTACCAAAGTCACTAAAAGAGTTTTACAGTCACTTTAAAAAGAGGCTAGCTCACTTTCAGAAAAAAATTCTGGCTTTTAAGAAAAATGTATTTCTCTATCTGCAGAGCTGGCTGTAAAATGGGGGGGGGGGTGTTAACGTGTCATTTTATTTTCTTTAATTATTTTTTGCATCACAAGCTCAAAATGAGAAAGACTTCAAAAGTTTAAAAAGTAGAAGTCAGATCACATTATTAAATTAAATTAAAATTATTACATTACATTAAATTATGAAAAAAAAAATAGAGATAGAAATCCAAAAGACAAAAACGTGTAAACCGACAAAACGTTTTTGGCTTAATTTTTAAAAATTTAAACAGACAGAAAAATATCCATTCTTTATGAAATTTGCAAATTGTTTTCTATGTGTTCATACCCCAAATTTTGACGCTATTTGAAAAAAAATGGCTGTTTTATTCCTTTTTGCTCCCAATGTTTTTATAATCTAAAAGGAAAACTTTAAAAATAACCCCCAACGTGAAATAAAAATGGATAAATAAAGTTAATATGGGACACTGTTATGATATGAGCTATCTTTCAATCTTTTTTTAAACACAAAAAAGTTAATCCAAAAAATATCAAAGTTGATATTAAAGTTGCATTTATGGACTCAGATAATCACCTTTAAAAAAAAAAAAAAAACACAAGATTTACGGGTGAAAAATGTTGAATTGAGCTGAAAAACAAATTTATGTGTTATTGTTTGATACATAAATATGTAACAAAATTTGAAAACCACTGACAAAATAAATAAAAAATTGACAAACTTATTTAAAAACATTTTCTTGTTTGTATTTTGGTCAAAAACACGCTCGAGCAAATTTAGCTACTTCTGTTGAACGTATTTTTGATCTCATTTGCAAAAATACGTTGCAAATGAGATCAACAAATCAAAAGCATTAAAACCGAAAACGTAATTCAAGAAATTTATAATAAAATCTTTGAACATGCGTTTATCTCCAAAAAGGCCTCTGGAAGTTTCTTACGTTTCATTTTTTAGCTCAAAGTTGGGACAAAAGTTTTAAGTTAACTTAAGTCTAAACTAGTTTGTACTTCTTTTATGAACCCAGTAATTAACGTGCATCAGTTATATACGTTAATTACTGGGTTTTCTTCATAACGAAGGTTTAATGTTCATCGTCCAACTTTGGACCATTTTTACAAAAGAATTTTGTAAACATTCAAAAATTTATTTAAACAAACTAAAAATACTTGAACTTAAAAAGATGCATTGGTATTAATTTATAAAGAAAATTCTTTTAAAAAACAATCTGGTTTAAAAAAGTCAACATGTTCTTTTGATACCTTTTTCAGATGTTAGATGCCTTTTCTTAAAGATGCAATCAAAAAAAAAAATTCTAGATTAACGGCTGTTTTAAAGTGAAACTCACCTGCTGAAGGAAGCATAAAGGTGAGGACCAGCAGGCCAGATACACACTTGTGGATCTCCATCCCAGACCAGTTTCTCCTGCAGATTTGACTTTTCTTCAGACTAGTTTGAGCAACAGAGTGAGTGCAATGAGAGTTGTGTGTTCCTTTGTAGAGTTGAAGCGGAGCAGGAAGTGGTGAGATGTCAAGTGACACTAGAAACAGCGTTAGAGGATCTTCACCCACACACCAACACACGGAAACACAACTTCAACGTCCTTAGTCTCCATCTTTCATTCTTCTTTTTTCCCTCAATGTTTTTACTGAATCCAATCTTTACAAATCATTCGATACATACTGTATCTTTCATGCCATCCCTCCTTTATCAGTATTTTGTTTTCTCTCCCATACAAGCATGTACTACTGACCTGTCCAATATGCAGAGCAGGCCAGAGTGTCTAAATCTATTCCGAATGCTCTGATAATTTTGAAGTTGTAGAAGTGGAAAGTCTGTGCTTCCCTGCTTCAGGTTCTCAGATTCGCAGATCAAGCGTTACTCGAAAGTAACGTTCAGTCCAAAAGCCAAGTACGAAACTGATCCTAGTCAGAAATTCACCAGTTCACTAGTATTTTCAATTCCATGACTTATTTACAAATCATAATACTTGGATAGAACGAGACACGGAAAGATGCAGCGTCTGCAACACTTAGGATGCTGTATGGTCCGTCGTGGTGAGCTGTCCTCACCATGGTAACCAGGATCTACGTTCCTGCCCTCACCATGGTAACTAGGATCTACGTTCCTACCCTCACCATGGTAAACATGATCTACATTCCTACTGTCACCATGGTAACCAGGATATACGTTCCTACCCTCACTGTGGTAAACATGATCTACGTTCCAACCCTCACCATGGTAACCAGAATCTATGTTCACCATGGTAACCGTGATCTACGTTCCTAACCTCACCATGGTAACCAGGATCTACGTTCCTACCCTCACCATGGTAACCAGGATATACGTTCCTACCCTCACTGTGGTAAACATGATCTACGTTCCAACCCTCACCATGGTAACCGTGATCTACGTTCCTAACCTCACTATGGTCACCAGGATCTACGTTCACCATAGTAACCGGGATCTACATTCCTACCCTCACCATGGTAACCAGGATCTACGTTCCTACTGTCACCATGGTAACCAGGATCTACGTTCCTACTGTCACCATGGTAACCATCATCTACGGTCACCATGGTAACCGAATCAACGTTACTACCCTAACCATTGTAACCAGGATCTACGATCCTGCTCTCACAATGGTAACCAGGTTCTACGTTTCTACCCTCACCATGGTAACCAGGACCTACGTTCACCATGGTAATTGGATCTACGTTCCTACCCTCACCATGGTAACCAAGATCTACGTTCCTACCCTTACCATGGTAACCAGGATCTACGTTCCTACCCTTACCATGGTAACCAGGATTTACGTTCACCATGGTAATTGGATCTACGTTCCTACCCTCACCATGGTAACCAGGATCTACGTTCCTACCCTTACCATGGTAACCAGTGTGGGTGGTGACCAAAAGAACGAGATCAACAATACAAGCAGCTGAAATAAGCTTCCTCCGCAGGATGGCTGGGCTCTCACTCAGAGATAACAGTGAGGAGCTCGGAGTAGAGCCCGAACTCCTCCCAGATCAGAAACTATATTAAAGATACAATCTTTTTTTAAAAAGTAGAAACAAAAGAAAAAAGATTTTCTTTGAACAAATCTTTATTTTTTTCCCCAAAATAACACTTTCTTGTATAAAAAGCACACAGATGTAGAGTTGATGTATGAATACACAAACATACCCTTCAACCAATAAGATTCTGTTTATCAATTGGAAATCATTTATTCTAATAGCATGTGATTTTGAAATGTTTTATGTGTGCTGTGTGAGCCTTATAGAAGAAAAAATTTTGTAGCATAGTGTCAGACTAATAAAGTCAAACAACCCACCCACACCCAAAACTCCTCCCACCTAAAACCCACCCAAATCCAGTAAAAATGATAAAGGCACAAACTTTCTGTTCAGGCTGAAATCTTTTTGGCATTAAAATTATTAAATTATTTTAAACTATGACACACACTGAGCATGTCCGAAATGGATTGAAAAAATAAAAATGAAATACTTCTCATTGTGAAATTTATGTTGTAAAAAAGTTAACACTGAATAAATCCATCAGAGTGTTTATATTGATTTGTTTCAGGCTTCAAAAGTGCAGTTTGTCAAAAACAAAGTGGTGCAAATCTTGTCATTCACATGTTAGTCTTTAAACTCGATAATATATTTTTATCAAGTTTATATAAAAGAGGAAAACAGTTAAGTTCACACTCAAAGCAAACTAATAAAACGAAAGTTTTAATCCACTCAATTTAGTGGACGAACTCCACAGATTACCTGCCATGTCATAATAAAAAAAGAAATCAAAACCTGTTTCTGACTTTTAGAAAACGAGATTATTCGAGAAGTTGTTCACTTCCGGTTTCCATGTTACTTCCGGTTTTCTGTTTGTTCAAAAGCTAGTGCCTCCCTTCATTTTGTTCGTATTTTACTTAACAATTTTGATCATTCTGACGTGATTAAAATGACTAATAAAGCTTTTAATTTTTAATCTGTGGCATCAAAACATAAAATATAAAAATATTTTTCAAAATTTTGAAGTTGGTTTCGGCATCTTATTTCAGCAGGTTTATCCTCAGAGTTTCATTCCTGAACAAAAATAAGACAAAAAAAAAAAAATTTAGACAAACTTTTAGGGACAAAATATTAGGCTTTGCTGTGTTATATTATAATTTAAATAATGAAAAGGATTGAGCTAAAAATGACCAAAAAGGAAGTATTTAACAATGTATTCGTAGAAAAAAAAGCTGAACTATAACTATTAGATAACTATTTTTTTATTTAAAATGAAAGCAACATCAATTTATTTTACATTAAAAAGTTAAGAATTTGTCATATCGACAAGAAAACGTAAAAATAGACACAAAGTCATTTTATTTTACTTTAAAACTTTGTCTTTAAATATTCTTTAATACTTTTATTAGGTTCCAACCCTCACCTATGGTCACCAGCTGTGGGTGGTGACTGAAAGAATGAGATCGCGGGTACAAGCGGCCGAAATGAGCTTCCTCCGCTGCGTGGCTGGGCTCTCATTCAGAGATCGGGTGGGGAGTTCTGCCATCCGGGAGGAGCTCTGTGTCGAGCCGCTCCTCCTCCAGGTCGAGAGGAGCCAGATGGGGTGGTTCGGGCATCTGGTCAGGATGCCCCCCGAGCGCCTCGCGGGCGAGGTGTTTTGGGCACATCCCACCGGGAGGAGACCAAGGGGCAGACCCCGGACCCGCTGGAGAGACTGTGTCTCACAGCTGGCCGGGGAATGATTTGGGATCCTTCCAAGTGAGCTAGAGGATGCAGCCGGGGAGAGAGGCCTGGGCTGCCCGCTTGAGGCTGTTGCCCCCGCGACCCGACCCCGGAACAAGCGGAAGATGACGGAACGGAACTTTTATTAGGAATTATTAGATGTGATTGATTCTTATACAAAAAATGTTCCAAACATCAGAGATTAATTGGCTAACTTAGGCTTTGGTGTCTTCTTCAAGGACACTTAGACATGAGCTCAGAGAGATTCGATCACACAAACTTCTGGAGAACTTTCGGTTCAAGGGCGAACGGTCTACCACTGAGCTATCGCCTCCCCACTAAAAGCCAGCAAAGACTAGAAACAGACTCTTACAACTACAACAATCCACTGCTCTCACCATCAGTCGTATTTTCTGTGAGGCGGTGCCTGGAAATACTCATCTGGAGTGACGGTTTTTATCCCTCCAAAGTAATCCAACACCCACACCTGGAGTAAAGGAGGAAAAAAGGGTCACACTACCCTTCTGTCTGATGATGTCATACTGTATTTAGTGGACAGGTAGAAGCTGTTACCTGGGTGATGTTGAACTTAGCAAAGAACCAGTTGTGGTCAGTTGGCCAGTCGATCATCTCGGGGTGTCGGCTGAACAGAGCTGTTTTAGCAAAGTCTGCCTCTGTGCCGTTAAGCTAAGGATTATGCAGAGATTACGTGATTAGTTAAAAAGGAACACCAGAGCGAACAGGTGTGGCCAGATGTTTCATGTACCTGGACCACAGATCCCGACAGGATGATGTGGGCGCAGAGAGGACTCTGAGGATCGAAGCCCTGCTGTTTGCAGTAATCAGTCTGAGCCAAAGACATGGAGAGAGACGCCTGCGGGTTCACCTGAAAAGAAACAGATGAGTTTCATAACTGCCATTAGAACAGTAATAATGTATCCTGTCACAGTTATGCAGATGACACTCTGATCTATTTGTCCCTGACAGCAGGTGAACATGGACCTGTGGATTCAACTAGGGCTGAAACAACTAATCGAATTAATCGATTATAATCGATTATTGAAATAGTTGTCGACTAATTTAGTCATCGATTAATCGTGTAGAAAGTTTTTACTGTCAACTGCACTTAATATTACACAACTTGATTGTTTTTTGTGTATTTTTACTCATGTTAACTTAGGCCATTTTTGTTTGGTACTATACCTCTGAACAAGGTTAAATTTGCAAATCTAAAACTGTTAACAATTTCTTGTTTTTAAATGTGATCCTGGATGGTCAACAGTTTCCGTTTTATGTTTTTTTTAGCCAGTACTATAAAACACATTTTATGGGTGCTTGTGATTTACCTTTACTTATTTACCTTTACCTTTATTTACCTTTATACACTAAGTAGATTTATTAATTTATATTTGCTGTAGAAATGGTAATATTCTCCCTCTATATTTCACAGAAAGATTAACATTTTTACTTATTAGAATGAGCCCAACGTGTTGTTTGAGTGGTTATGAGTTGTGTTTTGCATAACTACATTCAATAAAACGCCAAAAAACTATTATTTATTAAGTTGTCAATTCTAGCCAATTAATCGATTAATCGAGCCAATAATCGCCAGATTAATCGATCATCAAAATAATCGTTAGTTGCAGCCCTAGATTCAACAAATCAGGGTCTGGATGCAAAACTACCAGGTAAACTTAGACAAAACTGAAATCATTGTCTTTGTTCCATAAAAACACAGAGAAAGTCTCAGCATTTTTTTTAGTATTAAATAAACTTTCTGCCTGTTTTCAAAGTTTTAAATCAAAATCACTTGAAAATATTTTCATTAAAGCGTATTTTGAAAAAAAAAAAAAACCTTAACATTTAAAAAATAATAATTTTTTAACACTAAACTATTAAATCACATACATTTTTTTACTGAAATATTTTCCATAAAAAAGTCTTATTTTATTTAATAAGTTCTTCTAAAGTAAAAAGATCTACTTCTGTTTTTGGAGTCACGTGCTTTAAATCTGCTGCGTCATGGTGAGCAAAAACCTGCTGAGTCATGGTTTGAGTTACATGACTTTGAAGATTACATAAAACAGATTTTTATTTTATTTCTTAAACATTAGCCATAGATCTTTAATTATTACTATAATAACAATAAAAAATAATTATTTATTTTTGTCAAAAAGAAGTGATAAAAGTTGTAGAATCAGACTGAGCATGCGCGGATACCTGCAGGTCCTGCACAGAGATCTCCATGTTAGTCAGGTACATGTAGGGAACCCCAGAACTGCTCCCTGGGGGTCCATCACTGAACGAGAAAACGTTTGAAAACGGCTGACCCACCACCGGTTTGTGAGTTGAAATGGTTGCCATTGAAGCCCAATCGCAGTGATGGGCTACAAAGCGCGCAACCCGAGCCACCTGATCATGCGGAGGGATGTGGAACTTGCAGGAAGAGGCGGAGGTCAGACCGAGGAGGAGAAGAAAAATAAGCCGGCGGAGAGCGCTCATTGTCGGTGTGACTTTGGAGGAACACCGGGGAGACTGTTGTGGAGAAATTCAGCTACAGGAGTGAAGTCATTTATAAACACTACACCACTTCTGGTTTGGAGTTTCAAAATAAGTTAAATGGATAAAGGCACTAACACCACTTCCTGTTTGGAATTTCAGAATAAGTGCAGACGCAACTATAAGAAACAATGACTTGGGGTTTTTTTTTATCAATATTTATATTTAAACTCATATAAAAATTAAATTCAGGATTAAATTTTTTTATAAAAATATCTCACATATTTTAGTGTTCGGGTGAGCTGTTACTCTTCGGGTTGAGAGAAGCTAGATGGGGTAGTTTGGGCATTTGGTGAGGCTGCCATCATACAATAAAGGTTTTTATAACGATTTGTTTTTAAGTTTGATTACTTTCCCAAACTAACTTTTTTAAAAAAAAAATGTATATATATACAAATGTAACATTTTATAAGGAATAAATTTTAAATAAAATTGATGCTCTGATTTGAGTTTTAGACCAAAATTTCAGTTTTTCTGAAACTAAAATTTGATTTGAAAAGAACTTTATTATTATTATTTGTTATCTTTATGTGAGAAAGTGTCATCATTTTTTACTGAAAACATTTTAATCATTCTTTTGCACTTAAATCTAATTAAATAAACTTGACTGAAATAAGTTTATATCAAAATATTTTATTGACAAAAATTAGCAAAAAAATATCTTTTTTAAACTTCTAAACTACAATTAAATATGCAGAAAAACATAAAAATCATGAAGCTGAAGGATCTTCAGCTTCACAGACGCCACACAGCGTTTCCTCCAAGTGAAGCCAACCACGGCAACCGGTACTATTACACAAACAAGGCACTTCCTTGTTCTGCTTGGAGACGTCTTCATCAGCAGAGCAGTTCCATGTGAGTTCTGTGCCAGCCTTCACAGCCCTGACATAAAAATAAAATCAGAGATTAAAACAATTAACAAAATAAAAAAAAGCTGGTTGGGTACTTGTGAGGTAGAAATGTAAAGACTTCTTTGGTTACTACTTCTTTGGTTACTTCTTTTATTTTTTCATTCAAAAGTGTCGTTAGTTAATGTGATCCCCAGCTGCAGGCAGTTCCTGGCCAGCTGTATGACACAGTGTGTTTACTGAGCATCCCCCACTTTTCTACTTATCTGTAGGTAGGGGTTTGGGACCTTTCTTTACCCCCACTACTCTTTAAGAAGTCACCTCTTAGTTTTTATGACTCTATAAATAAAGCAAACGGGGATGTATTTCTTTGTAGACACTCCAGTTTTGAGAGAATGCTGCCCTTGTGATAAGTAAAATGGAGTCTCTCGTTTGTTCTCCGGTCAGCACAGCTTTTAACAATTTTACCACTTAACATCACGGCTCGTCTTCCTCACCTGCTGGTGAAGAAGGCAACGATGGGGAAGTTGGGGTCATGCGAGTCGGTAAAGACGTTCTGGATGAACATGTTCGGCTGGCAGCTGTGCTGTAGAGCAAATAGAAAACTTTCAGGATCTTAATCAGTTTAACAATTAAAAACTTCTTGTGTTAAAAACTTCTTATAAAAAACCAACAAATTTACAAACTATTCAGAATAAAAACTTGAAATGAAAAAGATCTTAAATTAAAAACTTAGAATCACTGACAATAGATGCAATCAAAAATCATTAAATGAGGAATCTGGACTCACGTTGAAGAAGCGGCTGACGTTTCCCTCTCTGCTGGCATCTATAAAACAAACATCCTCCATCGTCTTCGCTCTCTTCAGACTCTTGCTGCGACCGTTTATATTTCCTGATGGGACTGCCGTGATGCACTTCTTATGCCCACCTGATGGAGGAAGTTTAGCTGGATTCATTTTTGGTGAGGAGCAGATACGTGAAACGATTGACAAACCTGCAGGAGTGGACGACGACTGAGAATCTGGAGCAGTCGCCACCGGGACCTGAATCACACATACAACAAAAAATCTTTACAGACAACAGAGGGGGAAAATGCTGAGTCATTCTTTCCATTTCTCTACAAACACCAACCTTTTCCAGTTCTGGGGGCCGCGTGGAGTTACTCTCTACTGGTTTCTGGATCACAGGGACTTGCAGGGACTTTCCAGAAGAAACGGGCGGTGGATCCTCTACATTGCTCCCTACTTCCAGGATAGGGGGCGCCAGCCACTCCGTGACTACTTCCACTTCGTCATCGGAGGGTAAGTCAACCCGGGACAACTTGGGAGGTGGTATATCTGAAGGACTGGGGGCTCTCTGGAGAACCAGACCTGGAAGAGGATCAGGAGACTTACTCATACCAGTAGTCCAGTGATAACTAGTAACAAAATGGGTTTTTTTTCTTACCAGCGTAAATGCATAGAAATGAACCGCGATCCAGGTCGTCACGACAACGCACGCCCCAGCCACAATCTTTGGTCTGGAAGACCTGGAGGCGGGCTCTGATTCCCCTCTGGACCAGCCGGTTCTGACAGCGCGAGCGGTTGCAGTCGCACCACGGGCCGCACTCATACAGCCTGGAGAACAAACGAATTCCTGTTACGCTGCGTTCAAACATCAAAACAGATCGCTTACATTGGTTTAGCCGCATTCAGATTAACTGGCTGTTGTATGAGACACCCGGCCTGCTGTGAGACAGTCTCTCCAGCAGGTCCGGGGTCTGCCTCTAAGTCTCCTCCCGGTGGGACGTGCCTGAAACACCTCACCAGATGCGCGAACTACCCATTTGGCTTCTCTCGACCTGGAAGAGGGGCAGCACTACTCCAAGCTCCTCCCAGATGGCAGAACTCCACACCTGATCTCTGAGTGAGAGTCCAGCCACCCTGCGGAGGAAGCTCATTTCGGCCAGTTGTATCCGCGATCTCGTTCTTTGAGTCACCACCCACAGCTGGTGACCACAGGTGAGGGTGGGAACGTAGATTGACTTGTAAATCGAGAACTTTGCTTTTCGGCTCAGCTCTTTCTTTACCACGACTGACCGATACAGTGTCCTAGTTATTGCTGACGCCGCACCGATTCGCCTGTCGATCTCCCGCTCCATCCTTACCCCACTCATTAACAATATCCCGAGATACTTAAACTCCTCAATTTGGGGCAGGACTCTGTCCCTGACCTAAAATGTTAAGTTTGCCCTCTATTTCAAGTTCCACATCCGCCGTGTCAGCACTGCTCAGGTTTTCTCAGTCGTATTCGTCACGCGGGCAATTCTGATTCGTTGACAGATCCGTCACTAGGTAAAAGTCGAGCTCTCGTTTATCACTGCAACAGAGACACGTTCAGAACACAGGTAAACTCAGTTAAAGGTAGGCCACCCTCACCCCGCCGGCACAGGCTCCATCAGCCGCTGGTAGCTGTAACCCTTGCCCCCGGCCGTCATGGCAACACACACACAGCTCTCAGCACGAGTGCAGCCGTCTGTACAGTCGCAGCAGGCCTGGAACAGTATTGGACCGCGGCTCAAGAAGCAGCCGTGAGGCCAGCGGTCCTTCCTATAACGGAAAGCAGGGGGGCGAACACCACGCTCCCCTAGGCACAACTCCACTGGCGTCACCTCCAACCCCCTGCTAAGGTCCAGCTCAGACTGTTGGAGGCCTGACGGCGAGGGTGGGTCCAACTGAACGCAGGGGTTAAAGGTGAAAAAGTCAATCTGCAAAAAAAAACCCCAAAGAAAAACAAATCAAGCAGAAGAAAACTTTAAATTATTTTATGAAAGTTAAAAACTCACCTGCAGTATGTCGTAGCTCTCTGTGGCCAACAAGAACGACATGATGTCATCATAAGTATGGAAAGTCTTCCCGCAGGGACTTTTATAAACGACATCCCAATTACTTCGATCACCGTCAAACCCGTCTTCATTCCAGATGTCTTTTTCTCCCAGAATGGAGGACAACGGCATGCCACTCAGCCTTCTGAAGCCGCACAGCAGCGGCACCTTCAGGGGGTTCTGACCCCAAAACGTGTGGCTGGACTGACGCAATCTGGTTAACTGAGAGAGGCAAACCTGGAGAGGAAACAGCCACAGTGAGATTGTTTTCAATTCAATTTTATTTGTATAGCCCAAAATCACAGAATTTCCGTCTCAATGGGCTTCACAAGAAAAAGAGGAATGAATTAACACAAATACACAGCAAGAAAAATAACTAACAAATGCTAACTAAACAAGACTAGCACATTTATGCCCTCATAATTTTTCATCTCTATATCTTCATCACTTCTTACCACAGAGCAGGAGTGGGGTTTGTAGTCCAACTGGTCCAGATGGGGCAGCGGATCGTCTGTGACTGAATTAGGGATCACCTCATCGATGGAGGATGGAAGGGAGCTGCTGGGCGAGGGCAGATTGCGAGGGGAGAACTCATAGGGCAGCAGCTCTGATGGGATACAAAACCATGAGGAAAAAAAAAAAAACATGGAAGCATGCACACACACACTTCTTTCAAAGGCAGCTCACCTGAACCGATGACCACCTGGACCACAGAAGAGTCCTGGGAAGCAGAGCAGGCGTAATCCAGAATCTCAACCATCCGAAAAGCCTGGATGTACTCTGACAGGAAGAAAACACACAGAAAGTAAGAAAATAATCTTCCTAAAAAAAAAAGATCAAGTCAAAGTAACTCTTCTACGACTAACTTATTAGATTTAGTCCACGGGTGGCCAAACTTTTTCGTCCCAAGATCTACTTTTCGAATGTCAAACCTTCTGAGATCTACCAGTACACACAAATCTCTCAAACACACACCGACATACATATTTCTCTTTCTCACTCGCTCTCTTTTACTCTCTCTAACACACATTTTCCAACGTATGCAGCGCTGGCAAGGGGATGCAGGAGCATCAGGTGCTGCTTAGAAAAAGCCACCAGGTTGACGCTTTAAAAAAAAAATAATCGCAAATTTGAGTGTCGAGAGCTAAATATAGCGTCAAAGTCGCTTAAATTGACACCTGGTGTCGACTTGGTATCAGTCTGCGGGCTACCAGTAGACCGCGATCGACTGATTACACACCCCCGATTTAGAGCATCAACTACAATGCATGGTCATTTATGGAAGAATAAAGAATCATTTAGAAACTTGTACCTTTGTCTGTGGCTGTTCTGTTCTTCACCATTAACTTTAGATGATCCACATAGTCAGAGAGAAAATTAAAAACCTGATCCACGTCCTCATTGTTCCAGAAAGATTTGGCATTGTCTGCAGAATCAGAACATTCAGATCATCAGCTCTCACATATGGAGTTTAATAACAAATAAAAATGTTTATTTAAACTACATTTTTCCTCTTCCATCACATATTCTTTTAATATGTGGCAGTAATTATTCATTCTTACCTAATTCCTGGAGGTTCAAAAGTTCTTGGTCCATTCTAAATTAGCCTGCTAGCTTTCACACAGTAACAGCAAAATATTCCAAATAACCCTCAACAAGGAGCCAAACGTCACTGGGTTTTATTTCAATAACGGTTCACCAATAAATACAGTTAAATAAAAGCAGATTTTTATCAATTATTGCTCCATTTTAACAAAATTTAAGCTATTTTTTAAGTCATTCTGTAGCCTAGCTGCTAAGCTAGTTAGCTCATACTTACTACACAATTAAAACGTAAAAAACTTCCTCAAGATTACGAGTTAAATGTAGATCGTAAATAATAAAGTGTAATAAACTAAAAACTACAAGTTTGATCTTCTAAATTTTACCACATTGAGCTCTTGTGATTTATTCAAACGCTTTTTGTCAAACCGTGTCGGCCACCGTAGATTTCGTAAAACGGAATGAAGTTTGTTTTAATTCTTTGAACTTTTTAAAAATCTGTTAGAAATCTTACATTTTACAGCAGACTAGTAAACGTCTGAATTATTTAGATGGAAATATTTTAAGATTTTAGCTGGTTTGAGAATAATATCGGAGATTAAAAACAGCTTCGCTTTTTTTTTACCTGTGCGGGCCACCGTACTCCTACACACTGAATAAAAACAAACACACGTTGCTTTTATTAAAACACAATCAAACCAAAAATCAGCTTTGAATTAAGCGATCGGGTTTTAATTCAAGTGTTAGGGAGTGTCACTGGTCTTACTGGAAACTGTGGGGTTAACTTTTATTATGGGATGCTAATGTTAACCACTTCCGGTTTAGTTTTGTAACAGTTTAATGAGCAACTTATACAAGTTAAATTCAGACTGCACGAAGCTTCAAGAGGTATTTCTCGATCGATCTGTTTAGGTAGCTGGTTAAAATGACTCTGATTTACTTTTAAAATGTCTAAAGTCAGCTGGAGTGTTTGTAGTTTTGTTTGTTATATATTTGATCTTTGTCATTTTACGCGTTAATTTGAAATGCTGTATATTTTTATACCACAACACACAATCTGTGGGTGAAGGAGGATCTAATCACACAGGCATTTTGTCTGTGTGATGAATACCTATCATCCAAACCACTGATGGAATCTCAATTTAACTACCCACACTTACTCAGTACCAACTATAGATTAACTGATTAAATTTACAGGGTCCTAATATCAAGAGCACAGAGACGCGGTGATTAAATCTAAATGTCTTGCACACATGAATGTTTTAAGCTAGTTATCCTTCAGATCTCAACCATTCATTAGTAGCATGATGCAGTTTGTAAAATAAGTCGAATAGATTCAAGATTATTTATCATTACAATGTGATCAAAGTGAAATTCTGACAGATTCCGGCTATAAGTATAAATAAAGATACAACAGAGAAATAAAAATAAGACACTGTACAGTGAGACAACATGAGAGATACAAGATTATTTTTTTACATAATCATTTAAAGTGCAGTATTATATTGATTATTGATTTATTTGTGCCCATCAGTTGGATGTGCAAGGGAGAAGGAAGGCGGTGGGTTGGTTGCTTTCTGGGTTCTGCTGAACCCAGGAGATGTAGATCGAGTCCAGATCTGGCAGACAGCAGTCTACGATCCATTGTGCGGTCCTCACCACTTGGGTCAAGTTCTTTTTGTATTGTGCAGCTGCCATACCACCCAATGTCCTTTTTGTTCCTGTAGCGCAGATGCCTTACCACCCAATATCCTTTTTGTCCCGCGTAGTGCAGCTGCCATACCACCCAATGTCCTTTTTGTTCCTGTAATGCACCTACCTTACCACCCAATGTCCTTTTTGTCCCGTGTAGTGTAGCTGCCATACCTTCTTTTGTCCTGTGTAGTGCAGCTGCCATACCACCGTATGTCCTGTGTATTACAGCTGCCATACCACCCAATGTCCTTTTTTGTCCCGTGTAGTACAGCTGCCATACCACCTTTTGTCCTGTGTAGTACAGCTTCCATACCACCCTATGTCCTGTGTAGTACAGCTGCCATACCACCCAATGTCCTTTTTGTCCCGTGTAGTACAGCTGCCATACCACCCTATGTCCTGTGTAGTACAGCTGCCATAGCACCCTATCTCCTTTTTGTTCCATATAGTGCAGCTGCCATACCACCCAATGTCCTTTTTTGTCCCGTGTAGTACAGCTGCCATACCACCTTTTGTGCTGTGTAGTACAGCTGCCATACCACCCTATCTCCTTTTTGTTCCATATAGTGCAGCTGCCATACCACCTTATGTCCTTTTTCGACGCCTTGCTGTCGAATCATTCTTGTTTGGTTGTTAAAGTATATATTTTTTTACATCTCTGCTCTCTGAAAGTTATTTCAGTTTGTTTTACAAATGTAGTTACAGCAGAATGAGTTATTAACTGGAAACTATTTTAATTTCAGTTGTACATAAAGGCGTCATGTCAGCTGTACGTCACTCTGTGTCGGAGGCCTTTTGGGCTCTGTGTGCGGCTGACTCCATGTCCATGCCGGTCCATTGGTACTACAACATCCAGGACATCCACAGGGACTTTGGAGGATGGATAACAGGATTTAACTCGCCAGCAGACAGACACCCATCCAGCATCCTGAGTCTGTCCAACACCGGTACAGAATTTTAATGTGGTTCTTTTAAGGGCTACAACTGTCAAATTTTTTATCGATTAATTGAATGATTATTAAAAAACTAAAATGAATCTATTGATTATCAACTATTTTAATAATTGATATTAATCTCTTAAATTGATTACTTGTTTGACTCCTTGTTCTTTTGTTGCAGCGGGAAGCGGGCGGAGCTCCTTAGCAGGTGCAAAGAGGGCTGATGTGGTTGGAACAGTCATCCTTCATGACAAGCTGAACTTATGGAAGTCCTCTTCTGGTTCGGTCCACTACCACCGAGGTTTGGCTGTTTCTTGGTTTTCCCGTGGCTCTGCTTTGGTGTCCCTAACTCTGTGTCTTGCAGGTCTTCAGGCGGGGGACAACACGCTGAACGTCCTGTGTGCACTTCGAGCGGCTCGGACGCTGGTCACTGGCCGATTTACTGATGTTTCCCAGGCAGACGCTCGGGCTGCCGTTCTAGCCGACTACGTTCAGTTCATGACCACACCCGGCTCGCATGCTGATACCTATGCCGAGTCCTTCCACCGCTCCTTCTTCGCTGACTGGCAGGACACGCGACCGACCTCTCCCAGCGAGGTTAAACCAGCACTCCCAGTCCAGCCACTGAGAGTAATATTACCTGACCGGGTTCTCTGTGATCTCTAGGTTCTGACGTTTGCAGAGAAATGCTCCAAGAAAAAACTGACTTCCTCCTTCCCTGACAGCCAGCTGGACGTCATTGGCTGCCTTCCTATGATTCTCCCCTTCATCTTGCTGTCTGCCACAGCCAATGAGGATCAAGCAGTGAGGGACTCAAATAAATCCAATCTGAATCCCTCTCAGATTGTTTGATTTCAAACTTTCTATCCACTTTTAGGTTTCAGCAGCAGTTGAATTTGTGAAGCTCACCCATCCTCACCCTAAAGTTCCAGAGTACGTGTCAATTTATAGCCGGGCGTTACACGCCGTGCTGGGTGGGGCAAGCGTCCGACAGCAGGCTGAGCATGCTCTGAGGAGGCTGGACGCCTGGGATTCTTGCCAGAGCTACAGCCGCAAGGCCGCCAGGTTTCTGTCTTTGCATGTCGAAATAAGACATCTCATTATGTCGGAAAAGACTCAAAAAAAAATTGAGTTTTTTTCCCAATTTTTTCTTTTAGGTTTCCAGTTTCCTCTGAAGAGAGACTGAAGATCCACCAGAGCGCTGTGAATTACCTCGGCATGGCCTGCTATAATAGAGGTCAGTGTTTAAGATCGGACATATTTTAAAACAACTTATTCCTTGCGATAGAAATATTTAAAAGTTTAACCACTGAAATACGAGTTTGATGAAGGGTCTTTTTTTTCTCAACAGGAGCGTTGTCCAGTATGTTCTACCTGGCTCACGAATACCATGACGACCCCAAAGGAGGGATCCTGGCCAACACCAACTGTGGAGGTTAGATAGGAACAAAACTTTGAACAAGAAACCTTTGCTGAGCAATCAGTCATTAATGTTTTTCTGTTCATCTTCAGGTGAAAATTGTAACCGTGGGGCTGCGCTCGGAGCTCTACTTGGAGCCGGGGCCTCCTATAACGGGACTGGTATCCCACAGGAGTGGAAGGATGAACTCAGAGATGGACAGGAGTTGATACCCGACATTTTGAAGAAAATGGAGTGAAGCAGCACTGCTCCTCCCGGAGGACATGATGCTAACTGCAGCTTCTACATTCATCGATCGTTTACAATTAAAACGTTTCATTATTCCAGCTTTGTTGTGTTATGCTTTCAATAAATATTACATTTCTATTTGATTTGATTTCATTTTGAGTATAAACACGTAAATTATTCAATAAAATGTATTCAAACTAAATTATACAATATTATTTATTGTTCAGCCTTCTTGTGTAAAACAAGTGATGTTTGTGTTGCCTTTAAAGAAAACAAACATGCTATGAAAAATAAAAACGATTTAAAAACGTTGATGGACTCATGAACATTTATAACAAAACATGTTTCATCTTGCTTTGAATGCAACATTATTTATTTAGGAAAAAACAATAAACGGTTGTTTTCTGTGTTTGTGAGAAAATGAATAAATAAGTTCGTTATAAATCAAACTTTATTTTTTTTTCTGAAAAATCCCAAAAGCAGATGACTCATCACAATCTTGCTGATTTTTTGGGAGGGTGTTGTTTTGTGTTCAACTTCTGACCTTTGATCAGCTCAGAACAAACATGGCTTCCATCTGCGTCGAAGCAAAGAGTGTCTTCTTCTTACTACTCATCATCGATTCTATCCCAGCATGCACTGGGATCCCAGAAGGTCAGTGATACTCTTCTTCACCTTCTTCACTTTTACATGTTCATCAAAGATCATTAAAGTTAAAATGTCACTACGAGGCTCCCTGAATTCTTTAAGCCTTTTAAAAGATGTGCACGTCTACAAGAATTAAAAACTACTGAAAAATTATCAGGCGTTTTTAAATAAGAGCACCTTTGTTTTAGAAAAAAATGGATGAATTTACTGATAATACATACAGTAATTAATAAATTAGCGTAATTTGGAATTGGTGCATTTGAGTTTTTATGCTCCGATTGGGCAGAATTTTTAAAAATAAAACAGGATTTTATTAACAAAAAGGGTGGTCGGTTGATAGAGACGTTATGTGAATAGCGATGTCTAATTGGAGGATTGTTAATGAATCAAAATGATTGAAATGACGGAAACTCATTGACCTGAGGGAGATGAAATCAGAAGATAGAGTCCTAGTTCACCATACTGTTCACCATACTGTCCCCATCGTCTAGCTCCAAGCAGCCTGCCAATAACACATCTGGTAAAAAGCTTTTCCAAAGAGCAATGGTTCAAACCTAACCTTGGATGAAAAGGGCGTGTCTGATTGGGATTTTATGTTCTTGAGTCCATCAGCGGTGTTCTAAGGCCCTGCCTCCAACTGGACTCTCCTAAGAAGTAGTGTACCACCCTCACCTGTGGCCTCCAGCTGTTGGTGGTAACCGAAAGAACAAGATTTCAGATATAATTGACCAAAATGAGCTTCCATTGTGGTGGCTTGGCTCTCACTCAGAGATAAAGAAAGGAGCTTTGCATCGAGGTGGAGCTCGGAGTAGAGCCATTGCTCCTCCGAGTCGAGACAAGCCATATGGAGTGGCTTGGGCGTCTGGTTAGGATGCCTACTGAGCGCCTCGTTGGTGAGGTGTTTCAGTCATGTCCCACCAGGAGGAGACCCGTAGGCAGATCCCAGACCTGCTGGAGAGACTATGTCTCGCAGCTGGACAGGGAACACCTCGGGATCCTCCTGGGGGAGCTGAAGGATGCAGCCAGGGTGAGAGACGCCTGGGTTTCTCGTCTAAAGCTGTTGTCCCCGCAAACCAGCCCGGATAACCGGAACAGGACGGGATGCGACAAGGAATGGTATCCTAAGAAGCACAACTGGACCTGCGTTTTGTAAGCATCTATACTAATTTAGAATGGGTCCTTGAAGGTTGATTTTAATTGTGACTCAAAGTCAAAGGAGCAATGTGTTCATGTCTAGTTCCTGCTTACAAACTTGCTGCTCAGTGTTGGACGGGCAGAAATAAACATGCTGACTAATGATGTTCTTTTGAATGCATTCTACTACTTTCATAAAGGGGTGTTTATGGACAGACCTGAAGCCAGTATTTTCTTGCACCGAACTCGTCGGGCAAACTTTCTGCTGGAGGAGCTCAGACAAGGAAACCTAGAGCGAGAATGCATTGAAGAGAAATGTTCTTATGAGGAGGCGAAGGAGATCTTTGCCCTACCACAGCAACTGGTGAGGACCAAGTTGTTTGTATTTGGTTCATAATCTTCCCAGTTTTTTACGAATATGTGTGTCTCCCATTCAGGAGAACTTCTGGAGGAAGTACACAGGTAATGAATTGAAATGTAAAACTGAGAATTTCAATGGGACCATCTTTGCTGATATGTCTATATTTTCTTGTTTCAGCTGTAGATCACTGCTTATCATCTCCTTGTAAAAACGGAGCAACCTGCACTCGACACGTCGACAGTTACATTTGCAAATGTCCACCTGGTTTCCATGGACACCACTGTGATAAAGGTAGTAAGCACAAAACCCAGTCAGTTGCTAAACTTGTTGATGCTGTACATCCTACTCAAGTTGCTTTGTTTCTCTTTTCAGTACGCTCAACTTCGACTAGTTGTCGGTTCAAAAATGGAGGATGCGAGCATTTTTGCAAAGAGATGGCAGATCGTTCTCCCAGCTGTTTCTGTGCTCCAGGATACGGTCTGGAAAAGGATAACATCACTTGCATGCCCAAAGGTCTGGTTTGGCTCATTCATACACATGATATGTCCAAGATGAGATTCTTCTTCTTTTGGCATTTCCCTTCAAGGCCGCCACAGCAAGTCATTTTTTTCCATCTAACCCTATCTCCTGTATGTTCCTCCGTCATGCCAACTATCTTCATGTCTTCCTTCACTGTATCCATTAAAAAGCAAAAATTTCATGCTTCTGAATAAAAAATCTCCGTAGTTCTAGAGTAGCTCAGGTAATAAATGCATAACTTCTTAGACAATAAGCTGGAAAATTGTGAACTTCATTACCAAAAGTAAACATGAGTTTCATAAGACTTTCTTCCACAAGGGATTTGGGCTCAAAGGCTGCACAGAAGCTACATAAAGTCGGTTGGTTTAAGCAGCTTTGCTCTTTGTAGAACTTTCTACTTGTAATAGAAACCCTGAAATACTGATGATATTTCTGTAAAAATAGTCCAGTATGTCATTTTTTTCCCTTGTCTGATTTAGAAAATGTTGTTTGTGGACGACCACAGACAAGCTTTTCCCCGAGAGTTGTCAACGGGCAGATCTGTCCGAAAGGACATTGTCCATGGCAGGTAAGCAATTTCCCCATTGTGGGACTAATAAAGGTTTTCTTGATTGATTCTTTTGTCCTGCTCTCAGGTCAGATTTACTATCAAATTATCCATGGTTAGATTTTTGGCCACAGCCAGGGATTCTCAATTTTTAGTCTAATTTTTTCAGTACAAAATGACCTGTGACTCATACTAATTTAAGACCACGATGGTTTTAATTTGTGTTGATTTCATTTATATCAAATGATCCAACTTAATCTCTCCCTACTTTAACAATCAAAACAAATGTTCAAAATTTCTAAAACAAAATTGCAATGCAGTAGAAAAAGATTGTTGACATTGGTCGTGGAATAGTGGATAGCTTTCAGACCTACTTAAGGCTTTAAATTCTCACACTGTCAGGATGTGGGGATGTGGAAAGAAGGAGGTCCCAATTGCAGGACAGCAAAACAGTATTATTAACCAAAAGTCCAGTAAAGCTGTAAAGCAAAGGGCACGGGATTAACTCAGGATCAAAAGTTCAAATAATATAACAAAGTTCAAAGACACAACTTATGGTCAGGCAGCCAGGACGGAAGCCCTGGCTGGAAAGGATGGTGATGGTGGTAACCACAATGACCCAACAAAGACATCTGGAGTGACTGCCTTTAAATAGGCATCAGGATTCACAGATGTGTGTCATCAGACAAATCACCCTCAGGTGTCCATAATCAGGGTGATGAGGAACAGTCCAGGGCTCCCTCTAGTGGCAGGGGAGGGGATCACAACACACACATCTTCGTCTTTCACAAAAATGGCTTAGTATGACCCTTCTAAAACTAAGGTGAATGTTAGACTTGTTTTTTAACTCGTGTTTTAACAAACATGGCGGATTTATATGTGATAATATTACAGACCGCTCCAAAGATTACCATATCAGATTTTTATAGTTGGTATTGATAGACGATTAAGAAGGTGACTGTGTTACCGGTCCTTCTTTCTTCAGGCTGCACTGACTGAACAGAACGCGTTTAGTTGTGGTGCCATAATCCTGTCAGATCAGTGGCTTCTAACAGCGGCTCATTGTGTTTGGCTGAAGCAAACAGCTGTCTTTCATGTCGCAGTGGGTAAGTTACATTGTCTACAGTAGAAAAACTAAACTCTATGAAAACCAAATGCATTGATAAATGAATGTTCTCTTTCTGAAGGCAAACATGACTTGAAGGAGATTGAGAAAACAGAGCAGCAGCGTAGGGTGCTTCAAGTGTTTGTCCACCCGGGCTACAATGACTCCACCTACGACAGCGACCTAGCCCTGCTGAAGGTTCACCGACCCATCAAACTAAACCGTTATGTTGTCCCCATATGCCTTCCTGCCCAGAACAGCACGTTTACACGGACACTGGGGACCATTCGCCATTCCACTGTGTCCGGTTGGGGCCGGCTGGTGCAATTTGGTCCCCCTGCAAGATACCTACAGCGCCTCACATTACCTAGGGTGCCGCTACAGGAGTGTCGTCTCCACACCAACCTCAGCATCACCAGAAACATGCTGTGTGCAGGGGTGAAGACAGGCGGCATGGACACCTGCCAAGGAGACAGCGGTGGGCCACTTGTGACACGCTATAAAAAAACCTGGTTTCTGACTGGCGTGGTGAGCTGGGGTAAAGGGTGCGCCAAAGAAAACATGTATGGCGTCTATGCAAAAGTTAGCAACTTCCTGGACTGGATTGAAAGCACAATGGCCACTCGTTGAAACTAGTCCAGGTCTAAGCTGCTGTTGATAAACATAATCAAAGATTTAAGAATCAGCAATGTGACCGTTTTATTGTATTAAACACGCTAAAAAAAAAACTGCTCTAGTCACAACGTTTTCTGCATGGCATCCTGAAGCTTCTTTCAGAAATCTACAAGAAAAGACTAAATTTAATCAATTTGATTTGTAAGTTCATTTATTCATTAACTTCTAGATAAAATAATTATGATGCTACATAAGAGAAAATGAGTTGCACCAGTTATTCATCTCACTGTTTTCTATTTCATATAAATCATAATTATTGATGATGAACTAAAACAAATAAAAGCTATCATGACTGATCTAAATGTTTCACTTTTGCTGCGTTGGACTGCAGCCGGCAGCCCCGATGCCACTAATGGTGGGAGCAACTAGGGGGTCTGGTATCTGCTCCGGGACACTTAGACATTGGCCGAGTGGGAATCGAACCGGCTTCTTCTGGTCTAAGAATGGACATTCTACCACTGAGCGAAAGTTAATTTTATTTTGCTCAAATGTACTTTTTCACCTGCACCAGCAGCTTTTCAAAGTAGTTCCCATTAACCAGTTCACACACATTCTTTCTTCACTAAAGCTCAACAAGGCCTCAAGTCAAAAACATTTCAAGATAAATGAAACAGAGGTTTATTGAGGTGAATGAGACATAATATCCCAGACAGGACGGATTATTTAATTTAAGGTGGCAGTGAGTTTGGATTTCATCACTGTGTCGCCATGGCAATGTGTGACCTGTAGCACGGTGGGAGGATGATAGACTTTGTACCTTCAGATTAACAAAGACAGATGAAAGCCGCTTGATGAAATCAACTATGTGGCTGAAGTTCTTCATCACTTTTGCCTTCAGTTTCCATCCCGGCCAGCCGGCTTCAGGTGAGGAACGTTCACAGTCTGAGCTCAGCTATCGAGAATAAGTGATTTTTTTTCTATCTTTGCTATTGAGATAATCAACAGCAGGCTAATGCTAACGTTTTTATAGTGAGACCACCCAGTGGTGGTAGAGGCAACATTAGAATGATATACCTTTCAGTTTTGTTTCAATGCACATCAAAAAAACTAAAGAAACAAGATTTTGACTTCCTGTTGTCCGCACAAGAACAAACTGAAACCTTAGTATTAATACCTTAGTTGCACAGCCTTGTTCAATTCTCTGCCCAGAACTCAGAATCTACCAGGAATTGCTCTTGTAACAGATAAAATCTAATCTTTAATTTTCTGCCTCAGTCTTCCTGGATCCACATAAAGCCAATGATGTCTTGGTCCGAAACAAGAGGTTTAATTCTGGGTGGTTTGAGGAGCTTCAGAGAGGAGATCTCAAGAGGGAGTGTGTGGAGGAGATATGCAACTACGAAGAGGCCCGTGAAGTGTTTGAGCACACCGAGCTAACAGTATGCTACAACTCATCAGCTGGAAATTTTATTTTCTAATCTTAATGCATTAATTTGACAAAATATTCAATCAAATAGTTGACATGAGAATCGGAAAGTTAATGAAAACAAATTCACCAGAAAAAAACGAATTACGCGAAATAACAATAAATAGAAATGAATAAAAATATGTATTTAATGTATCCTTGTAAAAATACACGTGACTTAAAACACACAAATAGTGAAAAATCTTTTTGACAAAATCTTAATTTCTCTGTTTTCACAGAATGAATTCTGGAAGATTTACTCTGGTAAGAAAACATTTTCTTCTCTGAAAAAGTCAGCACATAATAGTTGCAATGGCCTCACAGCAAGAAGGTCAGGGTTTGAGTCCCGAAGTGGGGGCAAGCCTTCAAACCCTGGCTTTTCTGTGTGGAGTTTGCATGTTCTTCCCATGTATACATGGGTTTTATATGGGTACTTGTTTTCTTCCAACCCCCAAAAACATCCCTGTTAGGTTGATTGGCCAATACAAAATAGGCCCTAGGAATGAATGTTTGTGCCTGTGTGGGTTAGGGCCAGCCCCGCAACAGACTGGCAGACTGTTCGGGATAAAACCTGCCTCTCGACTGAAATCAGCAAGGATAGGCTCCAGCACCCCTGTGGCACCATTAGGGATAAGTGGCTCAGTAAACAGGGGCTCAGACGTTCAAATTCACCCTTGTTGAGTAAAACAATGAAGAATGGACACCAAGCAGTTTGCTTTCTTTCTTTTACTTTGTGTCATATTAAAAGATTGAGCAGCTCCTGCCTTGTTTTGAGAGCTGAATCACGAAGAAAGTGAGGATTATTTCAACCATTCAATAAAACATTGGTAAAACCATTGAGATCGGAAAGATTTAGATTTGTATTGTAATTACTGAAATGCCCACCACTTCACACGATAAAGAACTGACCCTTTTGTCATTAACAGTAATGGTCCTTGACAAATGTCAGCCCCATTACTAAAAAAACCCACATTTCCCCCGTTAAGCTCCTGACCACTGTAAATACAGTCCCTGTCAGAATGGAGGAACATGTCTTTCTGAAGGAACGTCCTACGCCTGTTTGTGTATACCCCAATTCAGAGGACTCAACTGTGAGCTCAGTGAGTAAAATATCTTGACAGTTGCTGCATTTTTATTTTTAAAAAGTACTCTTTAATAAGATAATATGTTGTTCTACTTTGTTTATTATTTTACAAATAACAGATGCTTATGTGGTATTTTAGAACACCAAACCCAGTCAGACAATTGTCTGCTGCAAAACGGAGATTGCGAACATTTCTGCGACGAAGATGCGTTTGGACAAAGACTCTCATGTTCGTGTGCAGACGGTTATGTTCTCGGAACTGATAAACGAAGCTGTGTGGCTAAAGGTTTGTTTGGGGAGGTGTTTCACATGTGACATGACTCCTATGAGTCTAACTGCTTGATCAAAATTATTCTCGTTACGGATCTATTTCATTCAATAATTCTCATAAAATGTGTTCAAGCTAGCCAATGAAAAGTAAGATGTGCCCACCCATTGAATTATCTCATCTTGGATAGACCCTGCCATGCATCCACCTTCGGACTTCTTCCCAACAAGTCTTAAGTAATGATTCCTTGGATCAGATCTACCCTTTAACTAATCCAAAATTCAAATAGCAAAGCGAACCAAGCTCCGAAAGCATTTGTTAGAAACCAATCGTCTTACCTCTATGAAAATGATCTAGTTTGATTTGTTGAAAATGTTTTTGTACCTCATGTTTAATTTGTCTGCTTCCTTGTTTCAGAGCCGATAGCCTGTGGTGTCATCCCAGTACTCAAGGAACAAACGAAAGATGAAAACCTTCGAATTGTGGGAGGAACTGAGTGCCCGAAAGGTGAATGCCCCTGGCAGGTAGGTGGACGGATAAAGACACAGTTTGTCTGTTTAACACTAGGACTGCCGCAGCCGTCAATACGACTGCACGTCACTTCAATATGCCAATTAGAATAAATAAAACACAACCTCCTGCGGGAAGTTGTTACTAAGGCACTAACCACATTGTTTTGGCCACACATAAGTGTGTGTGTTTATATATGTGGAGAGAGACAAGGAGGACTCTGACGCCATTACAAAACATTTTAGAAAGGTTGAGTGAGATAGCATTGAAGAGGTACCATGAAGAGAGTAAGAAAATTGTTGTCTGAAAAAGTATACCATGTTTTCTAGATAAGTCTTGAAAGTTCAGGTTAACATATTGGAATATAGACTATTGCCCATTTTTAACGGGGACATTTTTGAAGCAGCAGCGCAAATTGCAGAAAAAAGTAGGCTGTTGATGAAAAAGATGATTTTACTTTGGTGTTTGCTTTTTTTATTCTAGATTTTAAAAATAGTTTACATTTTATCATTATTATTACTTTAAAAATTGAGTGGTGTAAAAGTTTATTAATGCAATATAGCAGCACAAAAATGAATAATTACATTAGCGTCACAGTGACTGCCAGGGCGCTTGCAGGTAGATTTAGAACGCGGCGGTCCTCGTGTTAAAAGCTGAATTTGTACTAAAAGCAGTCTGAGGCTTGAGCTCGGAAAGTAACCGCATAACACCTTGTCATAATTCAACACATTTTGGAGTGTTGTACTGTATTGAAGGCCGTTGAACTAAATTATTTGGTAAATGGAAAATGGTTGCTCTTGGTTTTTTGTAGAGAGGTTGCCAAATGTGCCGTCATCATTGTTTCCTTGGTGTGTCATTTAAAGGTTTTGCTCTTATATAAAGACAAAGGTTTGTGTGGCGGATCAATTTATAAACCAACATGGATCATCACCGCATCTCACTGTCTGGAGAAGATCAACATCCTCTTTCTGAAAGTCGTTGCAGGTATAAAGTTAAAGTTTGCTTAAAAGTTTTCCTACATTGGTTTTGAAGAGTTATTTCTGTTTCTGTTCAGGTGAGCATGACATCGCATTGCATGAATCTACAGAACAGTCAATCCAGGTTGTGGAGATGATCAAGCATGAACAGTACAACCCCATCAATGTAGACAACGACATCGCCTTGCTTCGCCTGGCATCTCCAATCACTTACACGACATATGCCGTTCCAATCTGCTTGCCGACTCGGCCTCTGGCAGAACGTGAGCTATGGGCGGTTAGCCTTCACACAGTCAGTGGCTGGGGTCGGAGGAGTGACAACGGGCCCATCTCCAACATCCTTAGACGTACGAATGTACCCCGTTTGCGAACGCAGACCTGCATAGAGCAAAGTGGCGTCGCGATCACTGAGAACATGTTCTGTGCTGGTTACTTTGACGGACGGACAGACTCGTGTAAAGGCGACAGCGGTGGACCTCTGGTGACAAAATACAAGAACACATCCTTCCTGCTGGGGATAGTCAGCTGGGGGAAGGGCTGTGCCAATCCAGGCAACTATGGCATTTACACCCGACTGTCCAACTACCTGGAATGGATCCACAACCGGACAGCAACCGAGGAACAATTACACCACAGATCAGAAGTTTCAATTCATAACCAACCCATCTGAGGAAAACTGTGATGTTTTGATGGTCAAATATGTTGTCCAGAAACGAAATTATGAAATTCAAGACTTTGATTTGATTGTTTTTTATTTTCAAACAATTTCTCAAGAGAATGAACTGAATAAAGTTTTTTCTGTATGTGTTTGGTTTGTAAAAGTGCACTATCTTTTTCTAAACGTCTTAAAACATAAACTTATTCCCAAATTTTTATCAAAAAAGGGTTAACACAGCCAGGGATTTGAAGGTCAGGGAGAAAGCGAGATAGGTGGTGGAAGTAGGAAACTTTGTTTCCACAGCTACGCCTACTTGGGGGTCTGGTTTGGGTTCCAGTTAATCTAATGATGTCGGTTTGGTTGATACTGACATCCACAGTTAGATAAAGCAGTAATTATCTGTTGAGCTGGGTGAATAATCTATTCCCCTGCAGATAGAAAATGTTCAGCAGATTTTGTGCAGAACAAACATTCAGATCAGACTGTGATCGTCTCCAGCTCGGCCCACCGGAGGAGACAGCTTATTGGCTGCTAGACATGTTACATCAGAGTTTAAACATCCTGACTTACAGTAAATTTCTATAACTTCCTGCCCTACAATCTCATGTTTTGCAACATTTCCAACTACAAAACATCTGTCATGCAAGTCTGTAAAATTTATGTCCATTTTGTCCAAGTGTTTTACACGAAAGGGTGATTCGAGAGCCTCAGCAGAAGTTCAAGATACAGTCTAACGTAGCTGTTGCTAAGGGAACGATGATCAAATATCCATCCACGTCTTTGTATATCATTTTCTCATGTTACACAAAGTACGTTAGAAAAAAATATGAATAATAAATTTGACATTTTTAGAGAAGTTATTTTAATTTTGTACTTATTTGTACTAAAAAATTATTTCTTTTTTACATTTTATTTTTTGACAATAGTCTGAATGGCTGGTACTCATTCACTATCTAGTTGACAATAACTTTCTTTGCAAAGAATTTTAAAAATATTCAAACCTGGTATTGGTATGTTTTCTGCCTGACCAATAGGGTGCAGCACATAAATAAATGTCAGAAGTTTATTCTGAAAAAGAAAAGTCAAATATATTGTATCCAGTAAGTTAATGTTTATGTGGATGCCAATTTCCCCAAATGAGTGAAGCCATCTTCTAATGATGATAAAGACTCAGTCTATAGAGAGTGAGTGCTGCCCCCTGGAGGCTTCCAGATGATAGGCAGTCAGTGTGCCTTAAAATAGGAGGATTTCTATGAGGAAGGAACCAAACAAAGTAGATTCCGACTCATTTCCAGTAACAAGATGAGGTAAGAATGTTTTCTTAACCGATACAGGCTTCCCCTGAGGAGTGATGGGGTAACATAGTGGGGGGCCTAGATGCCTTAGAAAGCCCCGCCCAGCACAATCTTTCTCCCTTGACTCTCCCTCCCTCTGTACAGGTCGTTGCCCTCTCCAGCTCCCCTACTCTCTCATAGCCAGACGTTGTAACTCCAATCCAGAGGGCTGTTTGGAACCAGAGGGTTTCTCCAGTTGAGCTTCTTCCTTCCAGAGCTATGTTCTGGTGTCTCCGACTGTCCACGGGTCTCCTCCTGCTCCATCTGACCACTGCTCATGGTAGGTTCTTCCATAAAGCTATATCTGCCTAGCACGGAGACAAGCGGGATGGAATGTGGAGTTTAAACGTGTGGAGTGTTTTCGGGGAGGATGTTGAGCAGGGGGTGGAGTTGTTGATGAGCAGTTGGCCCCATGCTGTCCTTCTGATGTCAGAAATTCTTGGTAAAGGGAAACTATTTTACTCAGATCTAAAGTAAAATAATCAAAGAAAGGGAGTCTTTCTCTTCATTTTTAGCGTCTATGATTTCTTGATTACTACCATCTCTCCATTCATTGTTTAAAGTGTTAACTGCCACTAAGCTCTTTTCATTTCTTTCATTTTCAGTGTTCTTGGACGCCCGAGCAGCCAGTCAAGTTCTGGCCCGGCAGAGACGAGCCAACAGTTTTCTGGAGGAAATGAAACAAGGCAACCTCGAAAGGGAGTGCAGGGAGGAACGATGTGACTTGGAAGAGGCGCGAGAAATCTTTGAAAACAAAGAGAAAACAGTATGACTTGCTTTCACACAAAGAACATACTATAAATAACTACAACATTTTGATTGAGATATTCATTGTTTTTTCTTTCTTCAGGATGAGTTTTGGGCCACATATGTGGGTAAGACCAGATTTATGTACCTCTGATAATGGTTTCACTCTCACATGGAAGCAACTAAGTAGATTCCCTCTGTCTTTTCCAACAGATGGAGACGCATGTGAGACAAATCCATGTCTTAATCATGGACAATGCAAAGACGGGGTTGGAAGCTACACCTGTTACTGCCAGGAAGGATACATGGGATTCAATTGTGAAACTGGTAAAATGGAATGGATAGAGAAATGGATGAACATAGTTAGATAGAGAGACAGACGGATAGAAAGTATGATCAATAAAAGAATGAATTGAAAAATGTACCAACAAATGGAACACCCAACAAATGAGGGTCTGGTAACTGATGAAATCGATGAATTATCGTCTGACTCTCCTGTGTTTCTTTATAACTTTCTCGAATACAGTTTTTGGAATGCATCGTGTTGTGAAGGTTCAACGAGATAATTGAGAAATTTGGGAATTTTGTGTTTTAGCCCAAACTAACCTATCCCTCAAAACGCCACGTATGACGCAGCCATTGTTATTTTGTTTCATATTCCAGACCGATTATCCCTAATAAGGTCGTAGTGGGTGCCAGAGCCTATCCTGGCTGATTTCAGGCGAGAGACAAGATACACCCCAAACAGGTTGCCAGTCTGTTGCGGTCCCACACATTCACATAGACTCACTCCTAGCAGCAATATCTTATTCGCCAATTAACCGAACAGGCATGTTTTTAGAGAATGGGAGGAAACAGGAGTCTCTGGAGAAAACCCAGACATACACGGGGGAATATACAAACTCCACATAGAAAGGGCTTGGAAAGACTATTCTCTGGGACACGAAGCCCCAACCTTTCTACTGTGAGGCCACCGTGCTCACCACTGTGCAGCCTCAGACAGTTTTGTTCGTAAAGAAAATTAAACCAAGTTGGACATGTGACTTCAGTGGCAAACGGGTTCTAAGTCATTAGAGAAACTTTCTTGGATGACGAGCCAAACTATTGTAATTTAAACAGCAGCCATTGACATAAAGGATGTAAAAGATATTGTCTTTAAAAATTATTTTACTGCAAATCAAACTTGATGAGAAAATTTGATTAATTGTTGGGTTGTATTTAAACAAAGAACCATTTCTTTTTTCTGGGTTTGTTTTTTTTAGTTGTTCCTCAGCTTTGTGACAGAGACAACGGCGGCTGTCAACATTTCTGCCAAGTTGTCAGACAAGGAGTTGAGTGTTCTTGCGCTACAGGATATTATTTGGCATCGGATGACAAATCTTGCCACTCAAACGGTAGGACGCAAAAATTGATCAATAATTCTAAACTTCACAGCTCGAATGATCATGGAGGTATTATTAACATTGCATTTTATTTGACGTGTATTGATTTACTAAACGGATATGAGAGAAAAAAATCCCAGATGTTCAGGAGTAATGCTTTTCCAGTCCAAACTTTTAACAATAGAAATAAAACTCCAACATCAACACTCAACAGGTTTTCAATTTCTCCTCCATTCTTGCAGAACCTTTCAAATGTGGCGCAATCATTACCGATAAAGTGAGGACCATTTTCCACTATGAGCGTGACAACATAACAAACTGGGATGTTCCGGAGCAGCTAAACACCAGCTTCACTGAAATACCGCCTGTCTTCAACATCTCTGACATGTTCAATATCAGCAACTTCAATTTCAGTGATGTGGAAAATGCTGTTCATGAACCAAAAATCCATGCAGAGAGAGCAGGCTCGGTTCGTGTTGTTGGTGGAGAAAACTGTCCACCAGGAGAATGTCCATGGCAGGTAGTGATGGTCACTGAGCCTTTGAATGACCGAATCTAATATTTCTTTCTGAGAGAACTTCATCCTCTCATTCCTACAGCCATTATTTGTTTGTGATGTCTCCATAGGCTCTTCTCTTGAACGAGGACGACCAAGGCTTCTGTGGGGGAACTATATTAAACGAATACATTATCTTGACTGCTGCCCACTGTATGAACCAAACACGCTTTGTTTACGTCAAACTCGGTATGTTGGAAGTCCCATCACAACATCACCTTTCAATCCTTGTAAATGTTATGTATACAAATACTAGGAAGGCCAAAGGAAGACCTAAGAGCTTTTAGGTACGTAGTGAGTTGGTGTGAGTGAAAAGGAAGCAGTCAATAAAGTTAATCAGAGGAAACTGATTCAAAGGAAAAATGGAAGTAAAAAGGCTTCTAACATCTAAGGGGGACTGCACCTCAGAAGGGAACGATTGCTTCCTCAGTAACACAATCCTAATTGTATTGAATTGAAAATATTTTATTTATCCCCGAAGGGAAATTTGATTCTGCTCTGCGAACACCTTGATGCCTTCCTGGTCCACTTACACGGTCTGAAATCTGGCGTCTGAACAGAAAAAAAACAGTCCGTAATGAGTTCATGGAGTCGCGCTTCAATGGAGCACACGAAAGTGGCCCCTCCATGTTCCCGCTGGGTCAGCGCAAGCATCCCCAGTTCCTCCATCTTGCCTGCAAGCTACCGGATGTTACCCGTGACAACAGCAGGGACACTGGGCTCAAAGTGCCCAGTGTCCCGATCTTTCAGATCATCTGGTTCTTAGTCTGAAGGGACTGCACCGATCCCACCAGCCTCGATGGATCTGGTTCCGAGAGCTAACAGCTTGTCGTGCACGCAAACCAAGCAGGGCAACTCTATGACCAGCAAAACTAGCCAACGGGGAGCTGGCTGTTGAAAAAAATGACTAGCTTAGAAAACAGCCGTTCAAAGTAAACAATGCAGTCCAAAACGACCTCCAAAGAGCGCACCAAGTAAAAAGAATGGACAAAAAAACACACACATATATATATAAGTACACGACCATTTATATATATACTGTATGTATAAATGGTCGTGTACTTGCAAACTTCTGTACTCGCGTGTATCCTTTTGAACAAAAATATTCTCCTCCTCAGAATATTTTTAAATTGTTGTGTTAAAAGTTTTATTTGAAATTAAATGCTGGAGTGTGTGATTGTTTCCCTACAGGTGAGTTTGACACGCTGGTAGAGGATGGTAATGAAGCTATACACCAAGTGGCGGCCATTGTTACCCACTTTAAATACAACCCAAAGACGTACTACAACGACATTGCACTGCTCAAACTGGCCACGCCCATTAAGTTTACCAGATACATCATACCGGCCTGCATTCCGACAATAGATTTTGCTGAAAAGGTAAATACTGAAGCAACTGGTTTCTCTTATAAGCAATTTGCTAAAATCATCATCATCAACAACTTTATTACGATTCAAAATCCAATACAGAAAGATACAAGTAAAAAAAACAATAACACAGAAAAAATTTAAATGAAATACATATAACACATCAGACCACCGTGTACATCAAACAGCTGTACCAATGTTTCCACAGTTCAGACTGGAAACATTGACACTGTTCCTACCCACTTTAATAGAAGTGCAACCATCTAAAAAATATGGCAAATATTTATCAAATAAATGAACAAATTTGGATCTAAATGTGGAGATTGCTTTTACTTTTTGTCTTCCACTCAATCTGATGCAGACAAATATGGCCTGGTTGGTCTAAAGTGGTTCATGAATGCCATATTGAACTACATTCTGAACACGGTGTGGGAGGGATAGGCAAAGTCCAAACAAGGCACGCAAAGTTGAGAGCCTGCAATTCTCAAAAACGTCTTGTTGTGCTGAAGCTTTCAAAATTTCTTACTGGAACTAAGGGGTCAAATTCAGCATCCAAAGAAAAAGTCAACAGTACCCTCTCCACAAACATCTGATTTGGCTTACAACCTAAAAAACCCTCAAACCACTCCTTCTTTCCTTGAAACGTTCAATGATGTAATCCTTATGAAGCTGCTCTCCAATGCAATCTCACACAACCGTAACCGCTCAAAACTTACACTTGGTACAACGGGGTGGTAAAACCAGAGTTATCATGGTAACCAACAAACCACAAAAAAAATTCTACAGCAAGATGGTGAATATGCTCTTCAGCATTATCTGACATGGCCAATTATTTGGTGGTGTAGTTCCTAAACATTTACAGCTTCATAAATTCCAACTGATTGAGGCTGTTTAGGACTTGTGAAATTTTGCCAATCCATCACAAATTCCACACGGGAGTTCACTGATGTCCTGAGAGCGAGCCTGTAATCTAGAAATGTTTATAAAAAAAAAGTCTCCATGGCCAGTTGCTTTGTAGTTATGGGGACACTCAATTTATGATATTTGATTATTGGAGCTGATAGCTTGGGAATTGTAGTATTTGTGATATATAAAACATCTTGATACATCAGACTGTTTCTTTCAATTCATGGAAACAGTCAAACTTGCCAAATATTGGGATTTGCTCGCTCCACAATGGCCAGGTACATTCTTAATTTAACCAGCCATTCCTTTCTGATCGGCACCAGACGTGAGGTATGCAATCCACCCGAACAGTCAGTGTAGTCCAGAAAGAAGAATGAGGAAACAAACTTTTCCACTTGGCAGCAGGGCAACCACGTCTTTCCCCTGAGTAAACTTTCTAAACACTATCTAAATTCTCCATCTGGGGAATCGTTGCCAACACGGACTGTAGACCTCAGTCAACCTCCTTTTTTCAACTTACAAATTACAAACACGGCTCAGATGGACACTTGTGTTTATGTTACGACGTCAAGATGTGTTTCGATAGCTGGAATTGTAAGCTAATGCCTTCACTACCTCAAGCAGTTGCTGAAGTAAATAGAAATTTACTTGGAGGTACAACGTGACCCTAGCCTGGCTAATCTTTTATAGCATACGTTCTAAAAACAAACCCAAACCACCTCTTCTGCTCCTCACCTCTCCTCAAAGAGAAACAACACCAATCAGATCTCAGATATAAACCAGTATAGGCCCAATATTTCTATTGAAAAACAGTGTAAATTTCTTTGCAATGTTCACTGTTGTCATTTTTTTGCAAATAAGCATGTTTTATGGATGTTATCTGTGGTTCACTCTTCTATTTTGCAGCTCCACCAACAGTTGGAAGCTCTATCTCTTTCTTTTGATTAGGTTTTTACTTCATCTCTTCTTACAGGTCTTAATGCGTCAGAGGGACGGACTGGTCAGCGGTTTCGGACGTGTTGGTGAAGGTCGACAAGTGTCCCCCATCCTGCAGCGGCTCGCTGTCCCATATGTGGATCGCCAAACCTGCATACAATCCACTCAACTACATATATCATTGCGCATGTTTTGCGCAGGGTACGACTCATTGGCCAAAGATGCGTGCCAGGGTGACAGCGGGGGGCCACATGTCACGCGTTATAAGGACACCTATTTTGTCACTGGTATTGTGAGCTGGGGTGAAGGCTGCGCACGCAAAGGAAAATATGGCGTCTATACACAAGTCTCCAAATACATACGCTGGATCCGTGAAGGCATCAACAATCTGGTGCCCAAGGACAAGGGTGGAGAGAGGCAAAAGAGACACGATGGCCACATTGAGAGGCTCTATCTGTAACACGGCCTTTCTTCATCACCTTGTGCCCTTTTTACAGTCAAAACCAACAACTTCATGGTTCTCTGTCAGGCGTTCCTCTATGTCACAAATTGTGTTGTGGTGCTTCTAGAAATTTTGAGATATTAGAGGATAATAAACCTCTTCGTCTGCATTTCTGAGCGAATTTGGTCTGTTTTAGCTTGGTTCTGGTCTTTAATAAATTTTACTGTTGACTTAAGTAAAGATTTTATTTACCGCCTATTTCATTCAACCATGTTCCGTTCCGTTGGATCAGGGGCCGGGTCGTTTGTTTTCTCAATTTTTTTTATCAGTTATTGGCCAAAATGAGCTTTATTGTAGCATCTGTTCAAAATAAAGAAATATTCTTCAACTTTTCCTCGACTTTTCCTTTGATTTTACACATTTCTCTAATTTAATCAATGTTTTTACGCGATAAGTTTTATACTTTATATTAATATCAGACAATTTTAACCAAATTATAGTAAATGTTAGTAATCTTTATTTTATATGAATAATCCTAATTTAACTGAGATTTATTTCAGATGAGCCACGTTTTTGTAGTATTTTACACCAATTGAAAAAGTAGCTGATTTTATTTTCCTCAGACACTTGATCAGGGATAATTGAATGTTTCTGTGTTAGTTTTTGATCTACAGAAAAAATGTAATCTGTCCCTGTGTGCCTGTAAGTAAACATGACGAGTGGGTGAGTCGTAGAGTTCAAACCAGGTTGTTTGGTTTGATTTTGATCAGAGTCCACAGTTCGGTTTACCGAAAACTGTTCTTTCCATTTAACTCTTTAAAGAAACATTTCATTACAAAAGTGTTTACCTTCAAAATTCTTACATTTGACGATGAAATACAGAAAAATACTCAAAAACACACCAAGTAAAACAAAGTTATTTGTACCTTTGTACTTTTAAACAAATAAAATCAAGATCAAATCTGTTTACGGGAAGTCCAATCGGGGGTTTGTCACCAGGGTGCATATATGGTGTGTGTGGTAGCTGTGTTGTTAGTGTCATGGCGGTCGGCATCATGACAGCATTTCTGACAGCTCTCTGCTTACTCACATGTAGCCTCCAGGTATTTGTTAAAAGTGAAGGTAAGAACTGGCTCGTGTAACTCGACGGATACATTTGATACAAACATTTAAATGTAAAAAAAAATTGTCGTTTTAAAATGACTGGTTTTAGATACGATTGTGGGGCAATGACTTTCAACTAAGACTGCATAGCTTTAATCTAGAAATGTGGTGCCTTGATAACTACAAATTGAAAAAAAGAAGAATTATAATGTTTAATTTCCTTAATCATGTAAGACAGAAGCCAGTAATTTAAAAACATTAGAAATGTAAAGTTAAGGATCATCAGCATAGCGTAATATACCTATTGGAAACAAGATTAATGCTTTTTAAAAAACAAATTACGGGAATTTTACTTAATGACATCAAAAAAAATTTTATTTGTTCCGTTCCGTCATTTTCCGCTTGTTCCAGAGTCGGGTCGCGAGGGCAACAGCCTCAAAAGGGTCACCCAGGTCTCTCTCTCCCCGGCTACATCCTCCAGCTCACCCGGAAGGATCCCAAGTTGTTCCCCGGCCAGCTGTGAGACATAGTCTCTCCAGCGGGTCCGGGGTCTGCCCCTTGGTCTCCTCCCGGTGGGACGTGACCGAAACACCTTGCCTGCGAGGCGCTCGGGGGGCATCCTGACCAGATGCCCGAACCACCCCATCTGGCTCCTCTCGACCTGGAGGAGAAGCGGCTTGACACCGAGCTCCTCCCGGAAGGCAGAGCTCCTCATCCGATCTCTGAGTGAGAGCCCAGCCACCCAGCGGAGGAAGCTCATTTCGGCCGCTTGTACCCGCGATCTCATTCTTTCGTTCACCACCCACAGCTGGTGACCATAGGTTTTATTTGTTGAAGTTATTTTTTATTTTCATCCCGTGGAAATTTGTCTTGATTTTAAAATTATTCTCTAAATAAGTGAGCATATTAGGGCGATGACAGGTGTGAATCATAGATTATGGGTGTCCTAATTCCCACGTGTGATTCATTGCGTTTTTTAAAAAACTAAATAAATAAATAACTCTATTCATCCCTCACCGGGGAAATTTGTGAGCTGCACTCCTTACACCGCAGCAGGCTTTGCTGGTCCTATTGACCATCAAGGTCCTTATATGGTGCAATGGATCATCTTTGTTCCATGATTCTGTACTGATACATACTTTCACTTCAGCACACGCGAGGATTTAAGGGGAATAATATTATACTCACATTCCCACCACAAGCTCATGCCAAAGTGTCCTTGGAGAAGATACCTAACCCCAGTTACACCCACCAGTGGCGCCCTCATGGCTGATGCTGCTGTGCTTTTCAGCACAAAAAATTTTCCCATGAGGGATTGATAAAGTATCTGTTATATTATTTAGCCAACAATGATGGCATGGTTACGATGAGCCGAAGAATGGATACGCTTGTTCACCATACGATGTTTAAAATTTTGGCTTCTTTATCAAACTTATAAGGAAGTTAGTGGTAACTACTGTCAAAGTTGTGCTTTCATCTTTGGTATTTGCCGACATTTCTTTTGTTAATTTCTTTTTCTTGGAAAAGAAAAAAAAAAACCTACAGTATAATGTACTGATGTTTTTGGGGATGGCATAAAGACTGACATGGTTTTCTTGTTTGCAGTGTTTCGTGGTGCTCCCGGTGCCCACACAGTGTTCCTACGTTCAAAACGCGCCAACCAATTTCTAATAGAGGAGCTTTTGCAAGGGAACTTGGAGAGGGAGTGCAACGAGGAACTCTGCAACTATGAGGAAGCACGAGAAGTCTTTGAGGATGATGAAAAGACGGTGGGTTCAACATGTGTCTGGAGATTTTGCTTCAAACTTTAACCTTTATTGTTGGTGTTTTCTTTCACTAGATCGCCTTCTGGACTGTTTATTATGGTAAGTTTGGTCTCATTCAAAAACGAAAACTACTTTTTCAAGACATGAACAAGAATTGAAAAATCAAGTATTACACAACTAATTGTTATTTGTGGTTGGACTTCAAATATCATTTCAGAGTCCCTAAACATTTTTTGAGTGTTGGGATTCTTTTGGAGACTCTATAGTCCCAATTGGGAATTTTGATACTCTCTTAGCAAATAATATTGAGACTTGGGGAGGTATGAAGACCAAATGGATCTTCAGTGTAATAATGAGATTGAGGGCACTCGTAGACACATTTGCCCTCAAATTTATTGGTGACACCAACATTTCATAACAATGGAAACTTAGATCCATTGCTAAATTTTTCTCACTATGGCGAACAAAAGCAGAACGCTCATCACCGCAGATACAGTACCCATCCATGATCCTGTAAACCAGGGGTTTCAAACTCCAGTCCTTGAGGGCCGGTGTCCTGAAGGTCTTCATTGTCTTCCTGTTTCAACACAGCTGATGCACATAAGGTGAAATTAACAGCCAATAAAATTTGGCACAATGACTCAATAACCTGGATCAGGTGTGTGGATACAGGAACACAAGGAAAGCCTTTAGGACAGCGACCCTCTGGGACCTGGGTCTGAAACTACTGCTGTAGAACTTTCACTTTGCAACACTAGCAAACAAGAAACGTAATTTGAACTCCTTCACGTGACAACTCTACCTAGAATCAGGAGAAAAACTTCAGCCTTTTCCATTTCTAATGATTTATTGTTCATGGAATAATATTTAAAGATGAAAACATTCAGAAGCGTAGCCCATATCTGGTAAAGAAGTGAAACGTTTCCAGCCAAGGCAACCTCAGTGGTTTTGAATCTTTTCCTTTTCTTTGAAAGTAAAATCTTCAAAAAATGCCCATAAAAAAACTGTCTTCTTCTTTGTTTTGTGAAGATGGGGACCAATGTATGCCTAACCCCTGCCTTAATGGTGGCAACTGTACTGACAAGGTGGGTGGGTTTGCATGCTCATGCAGCGCCCCTTACTACGGGCAAATCTGCGAACTGGAACAACTAGAAGATGATTCTGCACAGCCTTCTACATCAGGTGTGATCCCGATAAAGAAGTTGACGGTTTCAGATCTCAAAAGCAGCAGTTACGGTGTGTTCACCAACTATCAAAGCCGTGTGGGGTGCTCCCCTCTCACTGCAATCCTAACACACACTTCCTGTCTGTTCTAGAGGTGCACGAGTGTCCAACTGAGGGACCAACAGCCTGCCACCAGCTCTGCACGGCATCCCACCGCTCTTTTAAGTGCTCGTGCATGGCAGGATTCAAACTCCAGAGTGATGGGCGAAGCTGTGAGCCTGAAGGTTTGATTCCTTAAATACGTATATCACAAGTGGAATGTTAATCAAAGCACTTTCTCTGAAACTCCATGATTATGTTCGCAGTGAAGTTTCCCTGTGGAAGGCTACCTGATGGCAATATGCATAACCATGGCAAACTGCCCTGGCAGGTACGTCCCTGTGAATACCAAGGTAAATAAGCAAACGGGCACATGATGAATGTGTTTTCTGGGTACTAGGTGCAGTTGGTGAACAGCAGAGGGGAGGAGCTTTGTTCGGGTGTGGTGCTTGGTCGGTATTCCATCCTGACTGCTGCTCTGTGTCTTCTACAGTCAGGATCTGACACTCAATCCTCAAATTTCAACGTGATTGCTGGTAAAAAAAAAAACCTGAAACTTCACAGTCTATAATACAAGACCCTCTGGAGATTTTCTTGAGTCATTGTACTTGTTTCCGGAGGTTTTCTTGGTCTATGATCTAGTTTTTAGAAGTCTCTCTGATTGATGTACTCAGTTTTTAGGCATTTATGGAACATAAACAGGTTTCTGAAGGACTTTCAAGTTCATATACTGGCTGTAGCATTCCGTAAACTCTTTCAGCGACACATTTATAACCATTTTTCAATAACTTTGAGACCCAGTGTGTTTAAGATAGATGAACATTGTTTTTTCTGAGAGACTCTCTGGTTTTAGACCTGAAATATGATCAGTTTATATTTTCTTTGAACTGATGACAATCCAGGTCTCTTTCTTGTCTCTTCTTCTCTCATCTCCTAGGCAACAGCAAAATACTCTTCCCCATCCGCGCTTTATTTCTGAATGGTCAGTTTCAACTTGAACACCAAGACAATGACCTCGCCCTCATCGAGCTGGCCAAGCCCCTCCCGCTGGGTCCAACCATTGTCGAGCTGTGCTTACCCACCAGGGACTTCAGCGAAAACATCCTGATGCAGGATGGAGAAAGTGGGGTCGTTGCTGGAAGAAGGCGGGGCCAGAACCAGAACCTGGTTTACATGAATCTGGACGAATGTCGCAGACGACTGAATGTCTCTCATCCCCTTAGCAACAAAATGTTCTGCATGAGGAACCCAAATCCCCCATTTATGAATGAAAATGGGTCGTCGAGGAAACCAAAAGAGGCTCTGAATCAGAACAGATCTTTAGTGTTTCAGAACCAAAGTAAGAGCACTTTGAACATAAATCAGAACAGAGCCGGAAACTCAACCAGAGGTTCAGAAAGTCAGAGACACCGGCGGCCTGAAGGAAGAACCCTGTGTGGCGGCTTGTTGCCAGGTTCACCTGTTGCTACAGCGGAGAAAGGCACGGCTTTCCTGACCGGCCTGCTGTTGTCATCCTCCAATGGCTGCGATGGCCAGGTTTTCACCAAAGTTTCCCGTTACCTGAACTGGATCAAACCAAACCTGCAGGTTACCGAGGATCACATGACCCCCCAGGTCAGCGAGTACCCCAGCAACCTCTAACGACCCGCCGCCAACTTTAAAATAAGCTTATTTTTCCAAATAAACATTTAAAGGACATAAAAAACGTATTTTCCTGCTTTTCCTTCACTTTGATCAGGTTTCCTGTTTTAAAACTGTATAAATGTGTAAAATAAAATGTTTTCTTTGAAATATAAACTTGAAACAGGTGCCGAACTTCAGTTCCAACAATCTCCAAGGTTCAAAGGAAGAAAAACAAACTACAAAACACCATTTGTTTATTTGACTTATGTTGAACAGTACAAAAACAATGTGAATGGAAGGGTTGAAAAAACGGTGTGGGATTGTGGGTATTGTAGTTCAGGAGACAGAGGAAAGAGGAGGGAATGGATTCTGTTTACTGACCACGAGTTTCTGGTGCTGATGAGAGATGTAGCCTTTAATATGACCCTGGAATAATAAGAGGAGGTCAGTAGAAGCCCAACTTTAAGCCTTCAAGTGTCTGGTTGTGTTTGTTCTCACCATGTAAATGAGATTAGCCAGGATACACTGCACCTCATCGATGTCCACGTCCTCCACCTTCATCATCCTGAGAGCCACGAGGAAGGCATCCAGAGGCAGCTGGTGAGTCTTCAGCAGCAGATACCTGCAAACAAGAAAACACAACCTAAAACTTGGTCCAAAACCATTGAGGTCATTTCCAGGGCAACAAAACTCACACTTTCTTAAAGAGGTTTCTGTAGGTGATGATCTTCAGTTTCTCCAGGATTAAAAAGATTCCGCAGCGAATGAAGAAGGTCTCGTGTTTGGACAAAGCCTCGTTCAGCAAAAGCAGGTTTCCATCACTGACAAACACATGTTCATTAAATTGAGACAGTGATGTCACTTCCTGTTAGCTAGCCACACCCCTCTGCTTACCTCACACCTTTAGTAACATCAGCAAACTGCATCAAGTCGTACTTCCTGAGGAGCCGATGAGTCGGCATGTGGCCCTGAAAGCCCACGATTCATGTCAGAGATGAAACGCTCAAAGTTTTACCCTATTTATTCATAAAACCGTACTTTCACGACCACAGGACACAATTAAAAGTCTTAAATTTTCTCCAAAATGTATGGAGCACTCTATGGTGCAGCCTCCTAATGTGTTGTGAGACTTTGGAAAAGTGGATGTAGGAGAGGGCATCATGAAACCAGAAAAGAGGAAAGTATAGGTATGAACGAAGATGGTGAACACATCCAAATGACTTGTCACTAAAATAAGTTTTTATAAAGTGGTTGGTTTTGATTTAATGAAACCAGAACTAGGCACTTTAAACTTTGATGAATCGTGTGTGTTTCTAACCAGCAGCATCTTGACCGGTAGCAGGTAGATGAGGATCATCCTCTTGTTCTTCTGACTGGTTGGGTGGCAGTGATGGAAGGCATACGACAGGAACTCCTCAGCTGAACATGTACGTAAATGTTAGCATACGGTTTTTACACTCAGAGTACACATCTGGAGATGTGGTAACCTCACCTGGTTTGAAATCACTGTCGAACATGGCTTTGCGGCCAACGTAATATTTATAAGTGACTTTCTGAGCTTGACTGTAGTCGTTCTTTAGATTGGAGCTGTCGATGGCTCTGATCAGAGGTTTACAGAGATGGAGCTTGTTAATCTGCAGATAAACACAGGGCGTTTATTAAACTGTTTTAATGATAACTTTGTAACATATTGCTTGTTTAGAACAAACCTTAAAGTAGATCTTGAAGAGCTGGTTGCTCAGAAACATCATCCCCCACTTCTTGGAGTCATCAATGCTCGCTCGGCTGCAGAAATTGGAAAGGTTTACTTTGAATATGTAGCAAACAAACAAAAAAAGGACCTAAACTAACATAAATCTATAATAGGGGTGGGCAAACTTTTTGATTCGTGGGCCACATTGAGTTCTAACATTTGACAAAGGGGCCGGAACAGGAGCAGAGGGATGGCATGCTTTGATAACCGCTAGATCAGACTGATAGAATGGTGCACTAGATTTTAAACAAGCACTAAATGTTACATCAAGAGCATTAAATTTCAAATCTAGCGGTGCTAGGTCTGAAATCTAGTATGATAGCGCTTAAAAACGTGCATTTAGCTGCGCTAAGTTTGAAATCTAAGTGCTTGATGTAACATTTTGCTTGTTTTAACATCAAACACGCTTGTTTACGTCCGTGTATAGGGCCCATCTAGTGAGGAAACATCAGAATTGTAGAGGAAATAAAACACAAACCAGGTTTATTCATTTAACTTTTTCAAGTTCATCGGGCCAGATTAAATTGTTTAATGTACCACATATGGCCCATGGGCCGTAGTTTGCTCATGCCTGTTCTATAACATAACAAATATACTTTTGATATATTCAAAAGGAAGTTTGTTGAAGTAAAACCTTTCAAAATAAAACAGGTTTGAATTAAAGATGTACTGACTTGTCGCTGGCACACACTCTGAAGCAGCTCATCAGTTGCTCAGCTGCTTTCTCCAACATCTCACTGGGTTGGCCCTTTCCTTTTTTCTGCAGCTGCTTCTCTGCCTGAACACGAACACAAAAAAAATCAGACTTTCCTCCCACATTGAGCCTGAATTAAAACATCAATATTAAATCCTATTATTATTATTAAAAACAATTACAATTATTCTTTCTTTTTTTTATTTAAATAGTTCAAAATGAGAAATTTATCTCCTTGAGTCTAAATAGTATTCATTTTAAAAATGGCAAACTGTAAGAAGGTAACGCATCTTACGTTGTTGGCGAATATTCGGAGGTCCAACGTGACGGCAAACATGATGGGCAAGGCCCTGAAAGAATAAAGTAACATATCAGCATCTCTGCAAATGTGCTTAAGCTACATTCATGTTGGCTGGACTCACCAGTTCTCCTCTTTGTGGGACTGAAAGGCCCTCAAGAAGGACGTGAAGAGTCAAGGATCAGATTACTGATAATGACCAATATATATATATATATATATATACAAACCGGATTCCGAAAAAGTTGGGACACTTTAGAAATTGTGAATAAAAACTGAATGCAATGATGTGGAGGTGCCAACTTCTAATATTTTATTCAGAATACAACATAAATCACAGGTCAATAGTTTAAACTGAGAAATTGTATGATATTAAGGAAAAATATACTCATTCAAAATTTCATGGTGTCAACAAATCCCAAAAAAGTTGGGACAAGGCCATTTTCACCACTGTGTGACACCCCCCCTTCTTCTTAGAACACTCAACAGACGTCTGGGCATTGAGGAGACCAGCTTCTCAAGTGTAGACATAGGAATGTTCTCCCATTCTTGTCTAATACAGGCCTCTAAGTGTTCAATCGTCTTGGGTCTTCTTTGTCTGACCTTCCTCTTAATGATGCGCCAAATGTTTTCTATAGGTGAAAGATCTGGACTGTTGGCTGGCCAGGTCAGTACCCGAATCCTTCTCCCACGCAGCCATGATGTTGTGATTGATGCAGAATGTGGTCTGGCATTATCTTGTTGAAAAATGCAGGGTCTTCCATGAAAGAGACGACGTTTGGATGGGAGCATATGTTGCTCTAGAACCTGAATATATTTTTCTGCATTGATGGTGCCTTTCCAGATGTGCAAGCTGCCCATGCCACACGCATTCATGCAACCCCATACCATCAGAGATGCAGGCTTCTGAACAGAGCGTTGATAGCAACTTGGGTTGTCACTGTCCTCTTTGGTCCTGATGACATGGCGCCCCAGATTTCCAAAAAGAACCTCAAAACGTGATTCGTCTTACCACAGAACAGTCTTCCATTTTGCCACACTCCATTTTAAATGACTCCTGGCCCAGTGAAAACGTCTTCGCTTGTGGATCTTTGTTAGAAATGGCTTCTTCTTTGCAGAATAGAGTTTCAGCTGGCAACGGCGGATGGCACGGTGGATTGTGTTCACTGACAATGGTTTCTGGAAGTACTCCTGAGCCCATGCTGTGATTTCCTTCACAGTAGCACTCCTGTTTTTGATGCAGTGTCGTTTAAGGGCCCGGAGATCACGGGCATTCAGTATGGTTCTCCGGCCTTGACCTTTACGCACAGAGATTTTTCCAGATTCTCTGAATCTTCTGATGATATTATTCACAGTTGATGATGACAACTGCAAACTCTTTGCAATTTTTCGCTGGGTAACACCTCTCTGATACTGTTCCACTATCTTTTTACGCAACATTGTGGGAGTTGGTGATCCTCTACCCATCTTGGCTTCTGAGAGACACTGCCAATCTGAGAAGCACTTTTTATACCCATCATATTGCCAATTGACCTGATTAGTGCTGATTGGTCTTCCAGGTGTTTGTTGTATGCTCAAATGACTTTTTCCAGCCTCTAATAGGTTCTTGTCCCAACTTTTTTGGGATTTGTTGACACCATGAAATTTTGAATGAGCATATTTTTCCTTAATATCATACAATTTCTCAGTTTAAACTATTGACCTGTGATTTATGTTGTATTCTGAATAAAATATTAGAAGTTGGCACCTCCACATCATTGCATTCAGTTTTTATTCACAATTTCTAAAGTGTCCCAACTTTTTTGGAATCCGGTTGTATATATATATATATATATATATATATATGTAATAATATGTTAACGTTGATGTTCTTAGAAGTATATAGATATAGTCTCTTGATCCCCTATGGGACAATTTGTTTGTTCGGTATGTCATGACCCCTTCCCTGCCTAGCAGGGGCAGAGCCTCCTGCAGGCAGGGGGAGGGCCATCTGAGTGGAGCCAGTTGGACTCATTTTGAAGGAGATGCCTGCACTAATTTTTTTCTCTCTGTTTTTTTTATCTGCAGGTCAGGTATGCTTTTGGTTGTTCAGTTTCTTCAATGTTGAATTTGTATTTATGATGATTGCGTCTTTACATTAAAATAAACTTTATTTGATTTGGCCCATACCTAATCTTTGTTTCCCTTATTTTTGTCCCAGAAACAGAGCCAATCTGTGACTAGTGGGGGCTCGTCTTAAGTTAAACTTGAAATTTGTAGTAGTAGTTTAGTTGTAGTTTAGTGGATTGACATGTGTTTTTCAATGTTTTGTAAGATTTTTCAGTTTCTTGTTGCTAAACTTCGGTGTGAGGGAAATAGCTGGTTTGGGCCAGGCTGCCATCACGAGTAGCGCATTTTTGGTCATGCATTTGTATGAATGTTGTGTGGTGTGCTTTACTGTTTGGTATCAATCCCCAACCGTTGCTAATATGAGTTTTAATAGAACATTTCAAAATACCGGGTCTGTCTTGATGTAGAATATTTGAAATTCTTTATGAAGACACAAATTAATAAGTATACAGTATTTCTAATATTTTCTCGCAACAGTAACAGACAGAAGGATATTGAACAACAAGCGTTTGGAACTTGTAAGCTTCAATGAAGTCATGATTTGACACGGCGTAGGTACACCTGAAACACACACACGGTAAGTTAACAGAGTTTCTTTATCAATGATCAATGAGCATTAATCGTGAGCAATGAGTCCCACCTTAAATGAGCTGCGACCATCTCATCGTACGGAGGCTCCAGAATCTGCTGACATTTCTCCTCCGGGCTGGCCAGCTAAAAAAAAAAAAAAACAAGAAAAAAAGAAATGATGTTGTCTGCTAGTAATAGACAACATCTCACCAAGTTGGCTCACCTGGAGGCGAGGATTGGCGACATGTGGGTGTTTGAAGGAGAGCAGCTCGGCACAGAAGGAGCCCTCACGGTTGTCGATTGCCTCGTATATCTATAACATAAGGTGGGTTAGGCAACCTGATTTGGAAACGAGTGAGAAAGATGTGAGAGGTCAAAGATCACCTGCTGCAGGTATTGGTTGAAGGTGATGTGAGCCATGATGGTGCATCTGATTTCCACACCTGGAAAAACATTTTGTTAGTCTCTGTTCTGTTTCGTGATCTTCCGTTTACCCGAGGCTGGGGGAGGGTTCGCTCACTCTGGCTGCATCCTCCAGCTCACTCGGGAGGATCCCGAGGCATTACCCGGCCAGCTGTGAGAGATAATCTCTTCAGTGGGTCTGGCTCTACCTCAGGGTCTCTGCCCCAGCTGTGGGTGGAGATCAGAAGAAGAAGATCACTGGTACAAGTGGCTCTAATGAGCTTCCTCTGCAAGATGGCTGGGCTCGCAGATGAGGGAGGAGTTCCGCCAAAATAGAGCTAGGAGTAGAGCAAACGCTCTTCCGCATGAAGAGAAGCCAGACGGGGTGGTTTGGGACACAGTCAAAATTTGACTTGAGATTATATGAATAATTTCCAAAACATCTAAATCAAAATTCTACTATAAAATCCTTAATTTGCCTAATTTTTTTTTACTATTACAGTTTAGATTTTTCTGTAATTATGACTCTTTACAAAAAAAGGAAAAAAACAAAACCTTGTAACTCAAAGTTCATTTGATCCCAATTAAAAGAAAAACTCTTTATAATTACGCCACAAAAGTCCAGTTTATGTTCACTAGATTTTGTTGTAACTATTAAACAAAGTTTGTATTTTTGTTTTAAATAAATTTAATAACAAAAAATACTGATAAATAATCCACGTGTTTGAATAATTTTTAAAAAAGCGGTTAAAACTCATCAACTGCTGAAAATCTGATAATTTTTCTTTTAAAATTGAGAATAAACGTCACAGCAAAAAATAAAAAAAGGGGCAAATACGTACCTTTATTTTAATAATTTTGTAATAAAAAGTCCATTTATTAGCAGTTCGTTCAAGGAGACGGAATGTTTTTAGCGACGAAACAACTTCCGGGTCCGTCGTCATAAACAGTCCGGGGTTTCTTGTGCTGAAAAATGTTTTAACATTTAAAAAAGTCTTTAGTTAATTTTCTGTTTGTATTTTTTCTTTAGTTTTTTTTTTATAGCTTTTTTCTTGCATAAAATGATCTTTTCTTGTTTGTAAGGATATCAAATATTTGAATAAAACTCAAACTTTATTTATTTGCCCATGAATTCATTAATTTAAAAAAATACATATAAATCAAATATTTAGGATGATCAGAATAATAATTTTGCCTGATTTCTTATTACAACAAATGATTAATAATCATTAATTATTATTTCTATTGTCAGTAATGTGAAGATAAAAATCTAAATTTCACCTGAATACATATAAATAAATTTTTTTAGGGGGAAATTATGTGTTATTCAGCAAAAAAAAAAAACAAAACACAATAATAATAATAATAAAAAAAAGAGAGATTTCAATTTTTTTATTTCACACTTTTAATTGATTTTTTGCACCAACATTTAAAGACATGAAAATAAGCAGGAGTTTGATTTTACACCATGAGGGGAGCCAGAGGACCAGAATAATTAATGGAGGACATTTTGGATTTTTTTTTTCTTAAGAATTTAGCCTGATACACATGAAACATCATATATTTACATACGACACTGTGAAGCAGAACTTTTGCACATGTTTGTGGTTACATAGCTGCATGAACTCAGTAGGAGTGGGATGGACCAGGCCAACTGGCCGAGCCTAAGCGACCATGTCCAGGTGGATGCATGATGCTGTCGGTACTCATCGGCCCATGCATAGTAGTGCAGGGTGAGTGTGCAGGGCTCAGTTCGCTACATCCAACCGTCCATAAGCAGGGATACTGACTGGACAAACAGACTTGATTAACATCTTTTAAAAATCACTTTACTATATAAGGATGTAGCGCTCACCTGGAGCTGTGGGGACCAGGAGGAAGAGGCTGTGAGGATCCAGCGTTGCCAGTAAAGGTTAGAGAGGAGGAGGAAGGCGGTGAAGAAGAGGAGGAGAGAGGGTGAGGAGATGAGCTGCTCCAACCGTCTGTTAACATCTGAACTCCTTCTGAGAGACACACTGACAAAAAACACATTTAAAATTTTCTCCAGACATGATCGACTGCTCAAAGTATTGTGTTTCGTTGTCTTCCGCTTATCCAGGGCTAGGTCGCATGGGCAACAGTCTCAGACGGGAAACCCAGGCTTCTCTCACCCCGGCTGCATCCTGCAGCTCACCCGGGAGAATCCCGAAGTGTTCCAGGCCCGAAACACCACAACAGGGAGAAGTTCGGGAGTCAGCCGAACGAGATGCCCAAACTACCCCATCTGGCTTCTCTTAAACTGGAAGAATAACGGCTCTTAGTGTAATCCACATCTTAACAGATAATTACTAACAAGAACACGTTGATGCCACGTAGTCAAACGCCACACCTCTGTCTTATACATTTGTGAACTTGATGTTGGGGACTTTGATCGTTGGTTGCTTGACCCTGAAAATCTAATCAGTTAACCTATAGTTGGTACTGAGTTGAGTTAAACTGCGTGAAAACAGGATATGTTATGGAAAAAACTGATCAAAACTCCATGTTTACATGCTAGCTCAGAATTAGGTAGAAATGTTATGAAACCTTTGATGCATCCTAATTGGACCAAACTTCTGTTACCTTAACGTCAGACAAATAAAGTTCTATTCTGATGGTATAGGTCCAATGTCTGATAATCTGAATAGAGTTTATTTTCTGAATTACCTGTTGAGTGTGAGCGATGTGGCAGGTAAGCCGTGGGGTAAGGTGTGTGTCTCCCTGGGTAACCATGATGTTTGTAACCATGGTGATGATGTGACGCCAGAGGGAGGCCGCTGCTGTACGGGAAAGTTCCACCTGCGCCAGCTGTGCACAAAGACCAACCTGAGAGACACAAAGAAACAACATTCCTCATGCGTTATGTGCTGCAGATCAAGGTTAAGAAATGTGAATGATTTCACTCACAAGGCTGAATACCAACTCGTTCAGATGACTCTGGTAAATTTCGTCCAACAGGGTTTCTGGAAGAAATAACAGTCAAACGCTAATGCTAACTTTGTGTTTTCTAGGTAGGAGCACAACAAAATGTCTTGAAACGTTTTTAAGACAGGCGGATCGGTGCGGCATCAGCATTAACTAGGACGCTGCATCGGTCCGTCGTGTTAAAGAGAGAGCTGAGCCGAAAAGCAAAGCTCTTGATTTACAAGTCGATCTACGTTCCAACCCTCACCTATGGTCACCAGCTGTGAGTGGTGACCGAAAGAATGAGATCGCGGGTACAAGCGGCCGAAATGAGCTTCCTCTGCAGGGTGGCTGGGCTCTCACTCAGAGATCGGGGGAGAAGCTCTGCCATCCGGGAGGAGCTCGGTGTTGAGCCGCTCCTCCTCCTGGTCGAGAGGAGCCAGATGGGGTGATTCGGGCATCTGGTCAGGATGCCCCCAGAGCGCCTCGTGGGAGAGGTGTTTCGGGCACGTCCCACCGGGAGGAGACCAAGGGGCAGACTCCAGACCCGCTGGAGAGACTATGTCTCACAGCTGGCCGGGTAACGATTTGGGATCCTTCCAGGTGAGCTAGAGGATGCAGCCGGGAGAGAGAAGCCTGGGCTGCCCGTTTGAGGCTGTTGCCCCCGCGACCCGACCCCGGAACAAGCGGAAGATGACGGAATGGAACGTTTTTAAGAATTTTTTTCTATCCAATTTTTTTTATTTTCTTAGATTTTATACAGAAAAAAACAATCACTCACAAATTGACTTTTTTTTTTTTAAATCCAAGATTCAATTTTTTTAATTTGCACCAAATTACAAAAACAACATGGTTTTGGCTGCTTCCTAGAAGCCGGAGTACCTGGAGAGCACCCAATGAATGTTCTGACTCACCAGTTTATCAATCCTCTCTCTGGCCAATACTCAAACTAACAACCGTCTGAGCTGAAGTCCATTTACATTAAATCAAATCACTGATTTGATCGTGAGCTTCAGAAAATTTACAATTAGAAACTTTACGTTGGGTTTTCTACACTTTCTTAACAAGTTCTTCTCACACACTTTAAACATGGCTCTTTGAGGTGTGTCATCTACAATAGTATTATTTTGTATTATGTTAGGGGTTCACAAAAAGAAACACTTGCTCACTACCTTTTGGAAATTTATTAATGTGGCAACATGTTCTCAGTTGTCCTAATTCTATAACTTCTTGTGTAACTGCTTGTGTTTCTACATCTTGAAGATTCACTTGAAGATTAATAAAGTGTATTTTAAATACACTTTATTAAAATCAACAGTCCAGAGCAATGGAGAGTGTGGAAAAGAGGTGAAGAAGCATGTGCAGGCAGGCTGGAACGGGTGGAGAAAAGTATCAGGTGTGATGTGTGATAGAAGAGTTTCAGATAAAATAAAAGGGAAAGAGTACAAAACCGTGGTGAAACCGGCCATGCTGTTTGATCTAGAGACAGTGGCGCTGAGGAAACGACAGGAAACAGAGATGGAGGTAGCAGAGATGAAGATGCTGAGGATCTCTCTGGGAGTGACCAGGATGAACAGGATTAGAGGAACAGCACATGTTAGAGGTTTTGGAGATAAAGTCAGAGAGGCTGGGCTGAGATTGTTTGGACATGTGCAGAGGAGAGAGAGGAACTGCCGGGGAGGAGGCCAAGAGGAAGATCAAAGAGGAGGTTTATGGATGCAGTGAAGGAAGAAATGAAGGTAGTTGGCCTAACTGCAGAGGACGGATAAACAGGATTAGATGGAAGAAATTGATTTATGGTGGCGCCTCCTGAAGGGAAATGTCGAAAGAAGAAGAAGAATTAAGAAAGTAAATTCACAGTAAAATGGCTCAAAAATCCCTTACAAGACTTTTTTTTTAAAACATTTTAAAATTTTGATTTAGTTACGAACAATATTTGAAAGTGTTTTTGTTGTCTGATAATTTTGTGGACCTTACCTCTCTTTAGCATCCAGGAAGGCCTTAGCAAATGGATTGTATTTGATCTTCAGAGCTGTGATCTAGATGTAATCAAACACACCAAACAGCAACAGAAACATTACAAAAAATGTTTTAATAAGTCTTTACCTGTCATTATTTTGTCATCCTTCAGGTGTTCTCAAGGATGCATATGAATTCCATTTTTATTCTGCCATTATAAATGAATCCTGAAGTCTTTAAGTATTTCTGTGGAATTAGGATTTACCTCTTCGTTCTGGTAGGCAGTGACTGCGATGAACTGAGTTTCCTTGAAGGAAATGTTAGAAACAAGACGATGGCGGGAGCCGACACACACGATGTGGAGCTGAGGTTCGTATTTATGGAGAGAGTTTAACATAATCTGAAACAGAAAGGTGGGAACATAAAGACATCTCAGAGACATCAACCAGGTAAATAATGTCATTTATCTTTTGAATTGCACATAGACAAGGTTACTAGTGTTAGTAACCTGGTCCTAATCTGGTGTTATTGAGCTCATTTTAGGAGTAATCCGTCTAATATCTCGTGTCTTTTACCTTGCGTTTGGTTATAAACCATCTTATTAGACTGAATTAAAACACAGAAAAGTCAACAGAAACTTGGATTTTTAAAAATAAAATTTCTCATCAGCAGAGGCCAAAAGTTTAGTGGGGCTCGTCAAATCTCTCATTTCACTAGGATTTCTTTTCTTTGCTCACATTCTTTTGAAATCTGCTTATTGTCCTTCCCTTTCTGTTCACTGGTAAAACTAGGTTTTATAGCAAGCTTACTCAGTATGCTCTTTGGCTCGCCAGTTAGCAGTTTGAAAATGGTGACACAGTTTGCGGAAGCGTGAAGACCAGCTCAGAATTTGATTGTTTGAAGCAAAACTTTCACTTGTCATTCTCTTTGTGAAGAGAAAGCCAGCAAATTTGACTCTGAGGGTCTTCTAGAAAGCTCAAAAAGTGGAAATCCAATCCTGAGGTCACCGAACTTGATCCCTTTAATGCCTCAGCTGTGCCTAAAAATTCTGTCCATAACGGTAATGAACAGAATCAGTGAAAAAGGGCAAGCTCGGTGGAGTCCAACTCTCACTGGAAATGGAATCAAGTTACTGCTAGCCATACAAACCAGGCTCTGGCACTGATCACAAAAAGACTCGACAGCCCGTACCACGGGCGCTGCGACTCTGTACTACCAGGGATCACCCACAGGAGTCTTCAGGAGGAGCTTTCATGGACTATTGGTCACACATACAGTGGTGGTCAAAAGTTTACATACACTTGTAAAGAACATAATGTCATGGCTGTCTTGAGTTTCCAGTTATTTCAACAACTCTGATTTTTCTCTGATATAGTGATTGGAACAGATCCTTCTTTGTCACAAAAAATATTCATGAAGTTTGATTCTTTTATGACTTTATTATGGGTAAACTGAAAATGTGACGAAATCAGCTGGCTCAAAAATATACATACAGCAACATGACTGAGCAATTTTGGAGACTTAGAAAGTTGTGTCAATGACATGAGCGTCATAGCATGACCTCTTAACTTCTTGTGAGTGATTATGAGTGACTACAGCTGGTGACTTCTCTGAGGCCATTTAAAAAGGGCTCATCGGATAAAAACACCCACAAACGCTACAATAGAAAAGTCAAAGGAGCTCAGCACAGATTTGAAAAAGAGAATCATTGACTTGAACAAGTCAGGAAAGTCACTTGGAGCCATTTCAAAGCAGCTGCAGGTTCCAAGAGCAACAGTGCAAACAATTGTTTGTAAGTATAAAGTGCATGGCAGTGTTTTGTCACTGCCACGATCAGGAAGAAAACGCAAGCTGTCACATGCTGCTGAGAGAAAACTGGTCAGGAGGGTGAAGAGTCAACCCAGGAGCACCAAAAAGCAGATCTGCCAAGAATTAGAAGCTGCTGGAACACAGGTGTCAGTGTCCACAGTCAAGCGTGTTTTGCATCGCCATGGACTGAGAGGTTGCCGTGCAAGAAGGAAGTCCTTGCTCCAAAAGCGGCACCTTAAGGCTCGACTAAAGTTTGCTGCTGATCACATGGACAAAGTTCTGTGGTCAGATGAAACAAAAATTGAGCTGTTTGGCCACAATGCCCAGCAATATGTTTGGAGGAGAAAAGGTGAGGCCTTTAACCCCAAGAACACCATGCCTACCATCAAGCACTGTGGTGGTAGTATTATGCTGTGGGCCTGTTTTGCTGCCAATGGAACTGGTGCTTTACAGAGAGTCAATGGGACAATGAAGAAGGAGGATTACCTTCAAATTCTTCAAGAAAACCTGACGTCATCAGCCCGAAGGTTGGGTCTTGGGCGCAGTTGGGTGTTCCAACAGGACAATGACCCCAAACACACATCAAAAGTGGTAATGGAATGGCTAAATCAGGCTAGAATTAAGGTTTTAGAATGGCCTTCCCAAAGTCCTGACTTAAATCCCATTGAGAACACGTGGATAATGCTGAAGAAACAAGTCCATGTCAGAAAGCCAACAAATTTAACTGAACTGCACCAATTCTGTCAAGAGGAGTAGTCAAAGATTCAACCAGAAACTTGCCAGAAGCTTGTGGATGGCTACCAAAAGCGCCTAATTGAAGTAAAAATGGCCAAAGGACATGTAACCAAATATTAGCATTGCTGTATGCATATTTTTGACCCAGCTGATTTCGTCACATTTTCAGTTTACCCATAATAAAGTCATAAAAGAATCAAACTTCATGAATGTTTTTTGTGACAAAGAAGGATCTGTTCCAATCACTATATCAGAGAAAAATCAGAGTTGTTGAAATAACTGGAAACTCAAGACAGCCATGACATTATGTTCTTTACAAGTGTACTTTTGACCACCACTGTAATTTAAAACAGCCGTAAGAATGTGTAAATTTACTTTAGCCGTTACAGCACCATCAGCAACTGATAAGATTCTGGTTTTTCATCGTCTTCCGGCCCTAATCGTTTTTTGACTTCTCAGAAGGGAAAAAAATCATTTCTTTATTATTAAACCGATTTTGTGTCTTCTGTACATTGCTATGATTGAACTTTTTGGTAGGTTTTGAAACATAGGGAAGACAGAGAAAAATTGTTCGACACTTTGGTGTCACTTAGTCTTGTTTATTTGTACTAGCTTGGTTTTTGTTCCAAAACTGTAATTTTCTACTTAATTTTCTCGTTAAGTAGTACAGTCTGTTTCAGAATGACGTTGAAGTGGAGAAGTCTTTGGTTGCTAGAAGACGAAAAATAGAAATAACAATAATCATTTTCTAAATAAGATATTTCTATTCATCGCAACTGTGGTGAACGTTCCCTGAACTCAACTTTTTACTTTTGAATCCATTAAAACCCAAGCCCAGTTTGCAGAAAATTTCATGGCCTGGAGCCATTTTCATCTTTTGGCCTGAACGCTTTTTTTCCCATCTGTCTGTTCACCTCCCCATCACCCGTACCCATCGCTAACGAGGCCCAATTAACCAATCCGAGTTCTGCAGACACACAAAAACAAACAGTTTTCCATTCAGATTGAGAGGCTGGCTTCAGATGTGACCTCCCGCTGATGTGTGTGCCCGCATTAGCTGGAGTGTGTGTGGGCTTGGTTTGAATATAGTTTACCTCTCCGTCTCATTCGTCCATCTGAAGCATGATGGCTAAATTAATTTCCCAGTAAAACACATAATTACCATAATGTACAAATAAGCTGAGCAATTATTTCATTATGGCCGAGCTCTCTGTTCCAACTCCGCATTACTGGCCGGTGTGTGTGTGTCATGTTTGCTCTGGATAATGGGGTAAATATAAACAACATTACTGCCAATTTTAGAGTGTATGTGTGTGTGAAGGCCTCTACGAGTGGGGGACCAGCTCTCGACAGGAAGTGCATTAAACTGCCGCCGGCCAATTAAGAGCTGTTTATCCTGTTCCCGTGGTTACAAGGGGGTGAACAGGTGAAGTGAGCGAAGAGATGGACTGAAGTGGCTAATTAGAGGCGGTAGTCTCTCGCCCACTTCAGCACAATACAGGGAGGAGAGAGAGAGGCTCTTGACATGAAGAGGAGGATAATGGACAGAAGGAGAGGAAGATGGCAGAGGTGAGGAAGAGTGAGAGGAAAAACGGTGAAGGGTAAAAAAAAAGTTATATAAGAAGAAAAAGCAGGGAAGAACAGAAGGAGGAAAAACAGAAGAAAACCCAAGGTTTTTTGTCTGCATTTGTTTTGTTAAACAGATCAATAGGATTCAAGAGAAAATGAGCAAAAAACGCAATAAAAATATGAAGAAGAGCAAAAAAATGAAATAAAATGCAAAAAAAAACTAAAACAAAATGTTAAAGACTAAATTTAAAAATAATTTGATGCGTGTGTGTGCACTCAGTCTTTTAAGGGCACGTAAACAATAAGTACATACGGAGGGATTTGTAGTCGACGTCACTTCCGTCACTTCCGACTGCACGCAAAATGCGCAGTGCAACAAAATGATAAATATATGCATGTTTCAGTTAGTTTTGTTTATCATTAAACAGTAACTTATAGAAATAGGCCGAGGACATGGTGGTAACTTCAAAATTTCTGCGAATCTCTATGCCAATAACGAAAAACTGCGGCACTTTTTGCTGCCGCTATGCGCGCGCATCCGCTTTGTTTACAAACTACAAATACATTAATACACTTCGTACATTTTTAATGTTCCATAAGTGAAAATACTTTAAAAATAAGATGAAAAAATATGTTTAAAGATGTCAGAAAATTGATCTGAAACGTTCGTCAAAAGAAGGAGAAACTTGTGAAAAATGATGTAAAGATATAAAATACAAAAACTAAAAATACGTATTAAAGCAGTTTATGGTTGAAAATGATTAAAAATGAAGAAAAATAGAATCGGAAAGATTAATCACTTAAATTCTGAAGAAGGAGAAAAGGATGGATTTATTATATAAAATTTATGAAAACACATAAAAAATGAATGAAGAAGTAAAAAAAATAATAATAAAAGGATATAATTATCTAAAAAGAAAATTAAGACAATTCAAAATGAGAGAAAAGACTTTGGTTGAAAATTTTTTAATCGTATTTTATTTTCTTAATTTTTAAAATTTGATAAATGTTGGCACTGAATTTTTTTCTCTTTTTAAGTTTTTTTTTTTTTTTTAAATTATTCATCTTTTTTAAGTATAAAATTTTAGTTTATCTGTCTTCTGACCCGCTTATCCCTAACAGGGTCATGGGGTTCCGGAGCCTATCCTGGCTGATTTCAGGCAAGAGGCAGGTTACACACCCAATAGGTCACCAGTCTGATGGGGGGGCCACACATACAGACAACCATCCACACACTCACACACTCTTTCCAAGGGACAAACAATCTAATATACATGTCTTTAGAGAGTGGGACAAAAAAACCCACACATACACGGGGAAGACATGCAAACTCCACACAGAGCCTCGCCTCCACTTCAGGAGTAAAACCGCCGACTTTTTTTCTATGAGGCCACCGTGCTAACCACTGCGCCACTGTGCAGCCCCCATTCTTCACTTATCAAAACATAATTCTCCCTTTTATCCCACTAGTATACAAATAGGGGTTTCTTGCTTCGCAACAAGAAGGTCAAAGGTTTGAACCCCTTTTGAGGCTAGGCTTGAATCACTGGTTTTTCTATGTGGAGTTTCAGTTTCAATTTGTGTGCCCGGTAGCTCCAAGCAATCCAAGATAGAGCTCTAAAACAACTTTTGAACAGCTGCTAGGTGATGCCGAGTTGGGTGGGGTGGAGCTGGAACACCCACTTGGTGGAACAGAAATGGAACACTTTGTGCACATCATGAAAGTTTAATAAAATTAATAATGTTACCTGTCCTCCTCCGTTCACTTTGTTGGTCAGTTTCACTTTGTTGAAACTCACAGGCGCTTTCATCCAGTGGGCTCCAAAGTTTGGAGAGTCTGGGTGAATGTAGACGCCACCGTAACCCCGAGCTTCACTGCGACCCTCTGCTTGGCCTGCCGCCACCCACTCCCCATTTACAAACTTCCATCTACAGGTGTCTGCTGGAACAAAGTCCAACAGGAAGGAGTACATGGAGCTGGGATCTAGACCGGAGACGCTGACCTTAAGGACTGGAAACATCCGACTGAAAAAAACAAAATAAAAAAACCTGAATCAGGACCAGAGCAAGAAGGAAAATCTGAACGACAAGAACCTGAGACAAAACCTGAATCAGAAACAGAATCAAAAAGAACTTCCGTAACAAAACTAGGGGGAAAACATGAACCCTCACCAACAAATAGAAAGAAAACCAGAACTAAAAATGAATACCTTTATCCCGTTATGTAAAAAGTTTTTCTGTGATTGTTTAGAATAAAAGTTGTTAACAGTGAATCAGGTGGCCTTTTAGCAGAGAGGAAAGATGAAGTGGTCTCCTGCAGGTGTAAATGGAATGTTTGCCCACCGGTGGCAGTGATGGGTCACTCTGTCACAAGTCAACAGAGAAGAAGTCAAAAGAAGGTGACATCTCTGAATTAATTCCAGGTTGTTTAGAAATGTGTATTAAATTAATTGTATTAAAACTTTGTTCTTTTCATAGTTTTTGGATGAATTTGTGGCTTCCATACGTGTATTTTTAAGTATTTAACTATTTAGTATTTAACCAATCAAATTCCAGCCAAACAATGTTGTTAAACAAAAATCTTCTTGGAAGCCTTCAGACTCCTTCAGTTTGTTCAGAATCCTTCAGTTTGTTCTACTGCTCTCTGCTGTTCTGATGTTTTCAAAGCTGGACCTTTGTAAACATTCAGCAAACGTCTTGACTTTCAGGTATGCTGACCGGAATGGTATGCTCAGGGAACTGGGAATGTTTGCATGCATCCTAAGCGGCGGGCTGCAGAAATGGAGATATTGGAGACATTTTAAATTAGCAAACAACAGCTGACAGACAACAAATGGACGGAGAGACTTAGATCTACTTTCATTTTCAAGATGGACTTTTAAAAAGAAGTTTAACAAAGTAAAGAAGTCTGAGATGCATTGCACAGGACAGGTGTTCACATTTGTAGAAAACTTGTGGAGGAAAAGCTAGACTTTAGCATTGATGAGGAAAGAGGAATGAACTACCAAGAATGTTTGGTGTGTACCCCGCTTCTCGCCTGAAATCAACCAGTATAGGCTCCGGCATCCCGCGTTCATAAGCAGTTTATAAGACTAAACATTTTGACAGAAGGCAATGGAAACATCAATTGATTGAAAAAAAGTGAAACCCATTACCGTCCATTTTTGGTGACAATCATCTCGTTTGTGATCAGCTGAAACTTCCTCCACAGATCAGCATCTTCCAGAGCTACTCTAAGCTCTCTCTCAGTGGGGTCTCCTTTCTCACGGCCGGCTTGGAGCTCGCTCTCCACGGCACTGAGCAGCCGGGACATGCAGCATTCGGTTGAACTGGGACCACACGTATGGCTAGAAAGCCGGTCGGCTGGAGACCCAGACTCTCCATCCTCCTGTGAGCCTTCCACCTTCATCTCAAACACTGAAGAACCAAATTTAAATGTTTAATTAGAACTTAAGCTTTACATTTATTTTCTTAAAGAGGGATATTGTGTTTTCTTGGATAAAAATTCTTATAATATAGAATATACACATGGTCCTTTTTGTTAGCTCAAAACGACATTCGGTCAGTTTTTCCTTCATTTTTGACACTGAATTCCCCCCTCCTCTCACCCTGCCTCCACACAAGCATGCATGACTTAGTAGAAATTATGTTTGAAGGTTAGAGCAGAGTGTGTACACAGCTGCTGCAAACACACTTCCTGCTTATTTTAGAATGTGGGCGTGGTGGAGAACAAAAACTGTGATTAAGAACAATCTGGAGTATCCAATTACTGCATGGGAAAGCTTGCAAATTGATCAAACCTGAATGAATGAAACAGAAAAACCCCTTCAAATATCTTTTTGATGCTTTAATAACGTTCAAATATGGTAGAAATGTGCTTGTATAAAAAAGATTGCTTGTTGTGTCAATTTTACCATTTTTTTTAGTTGTTTTTTTAATTAGGAAAATCTGTGGAGTAACCAGGGGCGGATCCAAGATTTTCTAAAGGGGGGGCGTGAGGTCCCTGTCATAGCCAGTATAAGGGAGCTGGGGGTATTCCCCCCAGAACAGTTTGAAAAATAAGAGTCATTTTTCTGCATTTTGGTGGCCCATGCAAGGGGATACCTTGACTAGTCCCCTTTCCTTTCTTCTTTTTTTTTTTTTGGACTGAAGTGGGGGCGGGGGGTCGCCACGCCTCCTCCTCACTGGATCCGCCCCTGGTAACACTGATTAAATCACACACAAGAATTGAAAAGTTACGTAACATAAAAATGACTTGATGAAAAATTCAATTTCAAATGAAAGACAATTGAAAGCTTCAGTAAAGGGATCCTAATCACTTGAATTAGTCAGTCAGTCAGTCATCATCTTTTCCGTCTATCCCTCTTAGGGTTGCGGGGGGTGCTGGAGTCCATCCCGGCTGATTTAAGGCGAAGGGCAGGGTACACCCCAAACAGGTCGCCAGTCTGTCACAAGGCTCACTTGAATATATTTTTTAATTCAATTTTTTTCTACTTCAACCATTCAAAGATGAACTCATTGATGCACAAATCATACATTTTGATGGAATAAGTTTGATAGTTTTTCTCATTTATGCTTTTTAGACAAGAATAAGAAAACTTGACCTGAATCTTGACATATTTCATAACAGTTCATTGAAGGGCGCGTCATCCTTGAAAGGTTAGGTATCAAGAATGCATTCAAAACTTTGATCATTTTAAGCTTAATTTAAACTTTGATCATTTTAAGCTTAAATTAGTTTAAATCGGACCGTTTATTTGGACAAAATTTCTTCAACATACGTAGGGATAAGAAACTTTTTATTTCAGTCTAATTGTTTTATATTTGAGTTTATTTTATCCATAAAAAGCATTTTGACCCAAATTAATTCAAGTTTAAACTTGAACCTTTTTTATAGTGTGAAGAACATGTCAAACTGTTTTAAAATATTTTTTAAAAGTAAAATATTTGATTGTAATCAAAGAACGATTAAATTAAAGAACAATAATTATCTCATTTAAAGCCATTGGAGAAATTTATCTTGATATTTTTTAACATTTTGGACTTGTGTTTTTAAAGGTTAAATATTTTACATCATGATTTATTCACTGCTTTATATAAATATCAAATTATATCCCGAAAACTTTTAATTATTTAAAGATGACATTAAAAATTTAACTTCAATTAGCTTTGAGAGTTTTTTTTTAAACAAAGTATTGATAGAAATTCTATTTTTTTATTCTAATTTAATTTTTTTTAGAATCTCTCAGATTTCACACATTTTTATGGCGTTCTCATAAAATAAATTATTTATAACCTTAAATTTGTTTTTTATAACATATATTGTTGGCATCAAAGAGCCAATCGGTAGCTTGGATGTTTTTTTTTCTAAATACTGTAAGTGCCAACAAAAATACTATGAGTTGAACTTTTATTATTAAAATCAGACTATCAATTGTTACAATTATGACAATATTATAAATTATTCTCTCATATGAATCAAATTGCTCCTTCTAACCTGTTTTAGATTATGGGAAACGATGGAGTAAAATCCATCAGGTTGAATTTTTTTTTTCTACTTATGACGTAATTTCGATCAGATTGAACCACCTTAATGAAGCTTGTTTGCTTTAACTATAGACAGAATAAAAACAGAAACACATATTTTATTCACTTCAAATTTAACATTTTCTTCTCATTGAAGAAAAAATTGAAAAGAACATTTCAGATTTGTTTGTCATTCTGAGGTAATACTGAATTATCCTCTAATTTATTTTGATTTGAAAAAAATTTCTTGCTTAAGAACAAGAAACAAATATAGTTTTTTAATGTTTTTGTACTAAATATAGTAAAAAAAATTATGATCAAGGTCAGTCTGTCTGTAAGTTCAATTTGTTTTTGATCATTTTTTTCTTTAATAGACCACAACACATCTGGAATCTTCTCACTTCTAACATCTGCTTCTGATTCCACATCAACAGGTAAATTTAAAACCGATATACGCTGTTTATCTCTGAAAATTTGATCAATTTTGTGTTCAATAATCCAGAATCAGTGAGTTCATTTTTTTCCTGATTTAATCAGAAGAGTGACTTGATTTGAATGTAAATACTATCTCATTAAAATTAAAGATCCACTATTTATACAATAAAAAAAGACCTGTTTGATTGATACAAATTCAGCACATCTTATCTGAATCATATAAATATATATATTTTTTTAATCGTAAATAATGCAGAACTGATCACTTGCCCAATTTGCACAGAACTTCACTTTTAAAAAAATGAGATATAACATTTAAATCACTTTTATTCTGATTTGATCTATTTTATTGAAGTAACTTTACAAATTTATTTACAAATTGACATTTTGATCAGTGAGGATTTGTTAAAAATGATTAAAATTACATTTTTTTGTATAACGTGGGTCTAAAATGAATTTTTAAACAGTGTTTTATATGTTTGAAAGTTTTTTAAATTACAATTACAATTGGTTTTTTATTTTGAAAATTCACTCAAATCACTGCATAGATAAATATTGATTTTATTAAAAAATCAATTTAGTTTATTTTAAAATTAAAATGTATTCGGTGTAAATAATGTTCTGCCCTCCTGTCTGCCGCTATGCCGCTATGTCGTCTTCCAAACTGCACATGTCCACCCCTTAACTTTAGTTAAGAAGGTTTTTAAACTTAAGTAAAAACATGCAGAACATTAAAAAAAAAAAAAAAAATAGAAATAATTTATGGTAATTCATGAGTAATCTAATTGAACTCACCTGCCAAACACACGGAATGATGCTGAATCCAACAAAGTGGATGAAAGAGGATGAGAAACAGGCTCCAACTGAAGGGACCCTCAGTTTGATCACAGCTCGCTCCACCTCTTTCTTTCTACCGCTAATCTTACTTCTATTGTTAACCTCAGTCTATTGCTTCCCTCCCTAAGAGCATTTTTAAACACTTGTAATTCGGTTAAAAACAGAGATGAGAGGTCGTTAATGTGAGAAAATGCCAAATTAAAGTCAAATTTCCCTTCGCAGCTTAGTAAAGTATTATCAATTTAATTCAATAGGAGGACGATTAGAACAACTGTCACGTTTAAAAAAAAAAAAAAAAAAATGTAAATATTACTGTGTAGTTGAAAAAGGTGTACCACAAGGTTCTATTCTCGGTCCTTTTTTATTTTCAGTATTTATAAATGATCTTCAACATGTCTGTTCAAGCTCACGCTCATGATCCTCCTCCCTCCAAATCTGGCCCTCTGCCCTAATCCAGCTCACCCACTCCCAATTGTATCACCTATGTCTCGTCTTCCACCTGGTTATTTAACCCCGGGTGTCCAATACTTCATCGTCGGATCATCTGGTGTTCTGCCCTCCTGTCTGCCGCTATGCCGCTATGTCGTCTTCCAAACTGCACATGTCCACCCCTCTTCCTTAACCCCTGATTGACTGCCATAAACTGGTAAAAACTGGCTATGCTTCTGGGTCCTTACATCTCCACCTTCATCACCTCAAAGCAACAGCATCATTAAGGATGTAAGGCAGGTATAAAACGAAGACCTGGTCTTAGGGTCATGTGAGAGCTTCGACCCTTCTGCTGATGCCTGGAAGAATCATTTTTAATCAGCTCAAGAGAAACAGTCCTTTTGTATTCAATCAAAACCAAATATTCACTTGATTGATTGAAATAAATGAGGTCTTCGTCCCCGTATCCTTCCTCCTGTAGATCTAAATGTCATACCACAGTGTTGAAGAAAAACACCTTAAGCTGCTCAGATCAGCATGTAATGGAGAATAGGTCAAATCCAAGTGGAGAACATCTGGACTGACACACAAACGATATACGATATGCAGACGACCTGGAAAAGGGAGTACGTGGATGTGTTTTAATCAGCCGACCATGGGCAGCTGAGATTACAGGCTTTAGAGACTTAACAAGCATAAAGACTGCATAAAGCTGGAAGGCAAGTAAACAGAAAACACAGGTGACACCATCACAAAGTTTTCCCTGTCGGACTAAAACTTTGTTTCACACTGATGTTTAGTTTCTAAAATCAAACCCCTTCATTTAATATATTTATTCAAAACAGACACAAAGAAGTCAATGACAAATTTATTTCTTCAATTGGTGCGCAGAAAATTCTCCACTAGTGGGCGTCGTTTTGGTATTGACAAAATCTTTATAAAGCATTGGGTTCACAACAGGATCAATATCTCATTTTCTGAACTGCTTATTCCGTAACAGGGCCGTGGGGGTGCTGGAGCCTATCCTGACTGATTTAGGGCGAAAGACAGGGTGTACCCCAAACATGTTGCCAGTCTGTCAAAGGGCCACACACACACAACCATCCAACCAACCTCCCAACCTCCAAAAACATGCATGTTTGGTTGATTAGCCACTTTGAAATTAGCCCTAGGAATGAGTGTGCAGTATGTGTGGATGGTTGTGAGTGTGTGGCCCTGCATCAAACTGGTGACTTGTTCGGGGTGCACCCTGCCTCTTGTCTGAAAGCATCCAGGATAGGCGCCAGCACCCTTCGCTACCCTTTTAGAGACAAGCGCAGGGGCAGGCAAGCTTTTTGGTTCGCGGGCAACATTGAGTTCTAACATTTGACCAAGGCGCCAGAACAGGAGCAGATGGATGGTACGCTTTGGGAACTGTTAGATTACACAGATTAAATGTGACGCTGGATTTTAAACAAGCGTGCTAAATGTTACATCAAGAGCGTTAAATTTCAAATCTAGCGCGTTAGGTCTGAAATCTGGTGCGATGGCGCCTAAAAACGTGCATTTAGCAGCGCTAAGTTTGAAATCTAAGCGCTTGATGTAACATTTTGCTTGTTTTAACATCTAACACGCTTGTTTACGTGCGTATATTGGCCACGATGGCTTTCCATATCTGTGCACACTGTTTATTTTAGCAGCTTTCACACCATGGAGACACACGCAATTTAATGGGAGCACTGTTGTTGTTTTCTCAACAAAGCCAATATGTAAAAGGTATGCCATCTAGTGAGGAAACATCAGAATTGCAGGGGAAATAAAAAATTAACAAGGTTTATTTGTTAAATTTTTCAAGTTCGGCGGGCCGGATTAAACATTTAATGGACCACATGTGGCCTGCGGGCCATAGTTTGCCCATGCCTTAACAAGCGGTTGATGAAAAAAAAAGATGAAATGAATACAGTCTATAATGAAGCAGGAGGAGGAAAACTGTTTGACGCCTGGCGTCGACTTGTTCTTTGTAGAATTTCTTTAAAGAAAATCAACAAACAAAACTCATAAAAACCTTCTTTTTTTTGGTATTTTATTACATAATCCAACCAAAAATCTTAAATCAGATCTTAATAAACCTTTACATGCAAAGTCCAAAATGTCTACCGTATCATTTAATTGACTCATAATGAAAAATATTTAACATTTAATAAAGGTTTACAGAGTCAAATGACACATTAGAGTTTGAAATGTTTTGTTTTAGAAATTAAAAGCAGCATTTTCAGCCATTTGTAGGTGAGTAAGACTACAAGATGAAATGTTGATCTTAAGAGGAATTATTCTCTTATTCAAAACATTCAAATGTATAAAGTTAATAAATATTTCTAAAACAGATCAGAAACCAATATTTATTTGAAAACGTATCTTAACAGGGGCGGATCCAGGATTTTCTAAAAGGGTGTCGTGAGGTCATTGACAAAGCCAGCTTAGGGATGGCACGGGGCATTGCCCCTCCCCCCAGAAAATTTAGAAAAATAAGAGTTATATTCCGGCATTTTGGTGGCCCACTCGCTGGCCCTCCGATATCCAAGGGGATATCTTGACTAGTCTCTTTTCCACGCCCTTCTTCCCACCCCTTTTCCCTTTGGATCCGCCCCTGCTTCACATGGTTCTAGTTTAAAATCATTTTGTTAAAGAAGCATAGGCAAGCCAAACCAGATTAAAGATTTAAATACATAAAGAAATATTCCAATACATTTTTTAATGTAAAAATGAATATTAAACCACACATAAGTCACCTTTTATTTGTATATTTTACTTCTACAACATTATTTTGTTCAGTCGATTTTATGATGATTTACTAAAACTATTTATTCCCAAAGGTTTCTTCATATTTTCACATTCTTTTATTTTACAGCACGTTTTCTTCATCGTGAAATATTCAAGACCATTTCAGTCCATCTGGAATAACCAGATAAACATGACTTCAAACAGATTAAAGTATAAAATGAAATGTTTTCTGTCATTTCTCTTCAAAATATCAACATTTAAGTGTTTACTAAAGACTGAGTTCATTAACAAAGTTCTATCCTGTGTTAAATCATTATTTTAAGTATGGCTCCATTTGATAAATGTATCCATTTTCCGTTCTGTCGTCTTCTGCTTATCTGGGGCTGGATCCTGAGGGCAACACCCTCAGACGGAAAACCCAGGCTTTTCTCACCCCGGCTGCATCCTCTAGATTACTTCAGTCGACCTCTGTTCAGCTGTGAGACTTAGTCCCTCCAGCAGGTCCACATCTGCATCTGGTTTCCTACCCAAAACAACTCACGAGCAATGTGTTCGGGAGGGATCCTAACCAGATCCCCAGGCCACCCCATCTGGATTCTCTCAACCTGGAGGAGCAACGGCTCTACTTCAAGCTCCTCCCAGATGACAAAGCTCCTCCCTCTATCTCTGAGTGAGAGCCCAGCCACCCTTATATCAGCTGCTTTTATCTGTGATCTTGTTCTTTCGGTCACCACCCACAGCTGGTTAGGGTGGGAATGTAGATTGACTGGTAAAATATATTTACATTAACTAATTAGTTAGTAATTATTTAAGAATGTTTCTGGGAGCAACTAGAAAACAGTGCCAATCTGGTAACCATTATCGTGTTGGTTAAATATGTGCTTTTCAATAAACAAATTCCCTAGAAATTAATGTGTGTGGATGGCTGTGTGTGTGTAGCCCCGCAATGAACTGGTGACTTGATCAGGGTGTACCTTGCCTCTGGCCTGAAACCAACCAGAATATGTTATTTTATGTTATTTTCATTTTTATGTTTTATATGTTACCAGAGTATGTTTTTTTCAGGTTGCTCCCAAAACATTTCTTGTGCTAAAAGTTTAGTGTTAATGGAGTTCAACCCTGGCCAATTCGCCGCCGAGTGGCTCCGCCCAATCAAATGTTACTCCAGCAACTAGGTCAGTTATTGCAGCGTCTGTCTGGATCATGTTTTCAGCACGGTAGCTGGTCAACCACGCTACACGTTCTGTTCGGAAAGCTTTATTTAAAAGCCCTGCTACTGACAGAAAAGTTTGTTTTTGTCATGATTCCCTCAACTGCCACCAGAGGGAACCTAAAACATACCCGCCCACTCTGAAGATAAAGAACCCCATTACTGCGAGGTCAGACTGTTTCCACGGAGCGAAAGAAAAAAAATCTAATGCATCAAGCTAATTCATCTCATTAGTAAACACTTAAATATTTTTAAGTTTGCGTAAAAAACTTGATTTGAAATGAAATAAATAGGAATGTTTGAAATCCAAACAGTCTGACAGCCGATTGGGTAGACACAGCAAAATCCGACGCTCTAATTGGTCAGACTTACAAACACATTTTGAATACTTTAATGACAGCGTCTCTGAAACAGAATTAAAGCACAAGAAAACATTAGTTTTTTTTTTTAATATCATAGTTTAGTGTTTGTCATTTTAACAACACGTGTTTGTATTTACCTGGCAAAGGGGATGTAGGAGAGGCCATACCTGTAAAAACAGAAGCAGTCAAAACGGTAGCTCTACTATGAAAATGTTGCTATATGAACTTCCTACCAGGTGAAAGCAAGGAACTGCAGTACGCAGAAAAGAAGAGCAAGTCCATTGTTCTTCCACTGTGGAAATAAAAGAGAATACGCATCTGAACCCAAAACTGCTGAAGAAACTCCGTTCAGTTCCGTCATCTTCCGCTCATCCGGGGTCGGGTCGCGGGGGCAACAGCCTCAAACAGGTAGCCCAGGCCTCTCTTACCCCGGCTGCATCCTCCAGCTCACCCGGAAGGATCCCAAGTCGTTCCCTGGCCAGCTGTGAGACATACTCTCTCCAGCGGGTCCGGGAACTGCCCCTTGGTTTCCTCATGGTGGGACTTGCCCAAAACACCTCGCCCGCGAGGTGCTCGGGAACCACCCCATCTGGCTCCTCTCGACCTGGAGGAGGAGCAGCTGGACACCGAGCTCCTCTCGGATGGCAAAGCTCCTCACCCGCTCTCTTAGTGAGAGCCCAGCCACCCTGCGGAGGAGGCTCATTTCGGCCGCGATCTCATTCTTTCGGTCACCACCTACAGCTGGTGACCATAGGTGAGGGTTGGAACGTAGATCGACTTGTAAATCGAGAGCTTTGCTTTTCGGCTCAGCTCTCTCTTTACCACGACGGACTGATGCAGCATCCTAGGTATTGCTGATGCCGCACCGATCCGCCTGTCGATCTCCCGCTCCTTCCTTCCCCCACTCGTGAACAACACCCTGAGATACTTAAACTCCTCCACTTGGGGCAGGACGCTGTCCCTGACCCGCATGGGGCATTCCACCCTTTTCCGGGCGAGGACCATGGTCTCGGATTTGGAGGCGCTAATTCCCAGGCGCTGAAGAAATTCGGACATCAAAAAAAGATTCTTACCCAGAAAGCCGAGCAGAGCGTCAGCACCAGGAACACCTTGGAAGACAAACACACTATGAGTTACGTCTCTGTAACACTATGAGTTACATAAAGTTCTGATATGACATGCTCTCACCAGCATGAAGGCGGTGGCAAACGCTCGATCTTTAGCACACATGGACTTCACCTGTCGCAGCGGACCAACCAGGAACATGGTGCTGTAACCACATCAACACGTTAGATACTGACTGCAGTTCAAGTGTCCACCAATACAGGCGCACACTTTTGAACAGAACAGGAATTGAAGCATGCTAGGTCGTGTAGGTATACACTTTATTCAGCAAAGTTTAATGCACTAACTCTCTTTGAGTACTGAGCGATTGTTACGTTACTCTGAAGATCTAATCAGTTAATCTATACTTGGTAATGAGTACCTGTGGGCAGTTTTGTTAAAATTCCTTCAATGGTCGGGGAGCTATTGCATTTACAAGAGCTACGAAAGCACAAATACACGAACAGATACACAGACAATTGGAGTGCTTCATGCCATCCCCACCTTACGTGAGCGGAGGAATGAAACGGACTCCATTAAGTTTTTCCATACTACCTTTGGTGAAGTCAAAATTGAGTTTAGCTACAGTCTGCAGAAGACAAAGAGGAGTTCAGTTTGAACTGGATTAGGTTAGTACCTGGCCAGTGCACAAATGTTTCCCAGGCTATAGAGAACAGCAAAAATTGGAAGTCCGAAACCCGGGATCCATAAAAGACAGGTAGCCTGGGTACACAGAGAAAGACGGGCTGTAGTATAGTAGTAGCTGTAGTATAATATAGGATAGCAGCTGTGTCCATATATGGATATGAGAAAACAAAAACAAGAATTACGCACACAGTTGTTACCATGGATAGTGAAAGAGTACAGGCAGAATGAGTGTTGCCATAGATACAGGGATCATGAGAGGCTGGTACAAAGAGAAGAAAAGCACAAAAGGAGAAGTAACAACACAACAGTTTGAATGTGAGGACACACCAGCTCCAAGCTGGTTTAACTGGGGGAGAACAATTTTGTTCTGATAGGATCTAGTTTTCTGATTGGTATCAGTTTTCCTTCCAATTTTATAAACGTGATAAATTCGTTGGATTCATTCTGGAAACTGACTCACCAGAATGGAGCAGATGGCTCCCAAAATGAAGCAGATCAAGAATCCTTTCATCCTTGTCCCCCAGGCCAAGGTGGATGCCTGGTTGGCTCTCTGAAAATTCCACACGGCAATCAATAACTTCAGGATCAAACTTTAAGACGCTAAAAATGTGCTTTTTGAAAACACGAAATTCTCCAGCTTTGATACAGAAAGCTATTTTTCAGGTTAATTTGACTTTTAAGAGTTTTAAAGTGTCATGATCCCCTCATCTGCCTTCAGTGGGAGCCCTAGACTATTTATCCTTCCCCAGACTCCCACCTAATTCAGAACACATATACCTCATCTACCTGATGCCTATTTAAAGGCAGTCTCCCCTAACTTCACCATCCCTCACAGCCAGGTCTTCCTGGATGCCTGATCAAGTTTATATCCTTGAACTCTGTTTATTTTTTAACTTTAAAACATTTCTTTGTGTTAATTCTGTGCTTTTGACTTACAGCCTTGATGAACTTTTGTTAATAAATCCTGTTTGTTGTCCTGGATTTGGGTCCTTGGGTTCTCATCATGACATAACGGCTGGTTCTCCGCTCTCTATTGATTCTAAGTACTTAAAATCTTCCACCTTCTTTATCTCTTCTCCCTGTAACCTCACTTTTCCATTTGGATCCCTCTCATTCACACACATGTACTCTGTCTTACTCTGACTAATCTTCATTCCTCTTCTTTCTAGTGCAAACCTCCACCTCTCCAGCTTTTCCTCCGCCTCTTCCCTCCTCTCACTACAAATCACAATGTCATCTGCAAACATCATTGTCCACGAAGATTCCTGTCCGACCTCGTCTGTCAGCCTGTCGATCACCATAGCAAACAACAAAGGACTCAGAGCAGATCCATGATGCAGTGATCACTCTTTCGGGGACGAAAAAAATTCATGAATGAAGTGATGAAGGACATGAAGATAGTTAGTGTGACCGAAGAGGATGCAGAAGATAGGGTTAGATGGAAAATACTGACTTACTGTTGAAAGGAGAAAAAATAAGATGATGTCTGACATCACTCTCACTAACTCTGCACCCCATCATATTTCTGGATCCTCACATCTCAAAACCCGCTGGCCCCTCAGTTAAATAATAACACACTCAAACATCAAAATCATTTTAGTGTTTAAACTTCTCAAATACTCAGAATCATTTCATCTTAAATAGGCCGAATTAACCATTAATGATCTATGCAATGATTGCATCTAAGAAAAAATTGATTGTTGTAAAATAAAAATGTAAAACTGGAGAAAAACTAAATTTATACTAATTCTCAGGCGAATTCTGCGTCATGACGTATCTACCTTACATCTGCATATTGAATGTTTACTCATTATTTAAAAGGAAAAAACAAATCAGAAATAGCATTATTATTTATTAAAACATCAAAAGTGTTAATGACAAAAATATCTCATCAAACTGATAAATAAATTTATTGATAGAAGTTAAAAACAAAAACACCTCCAGGATGCCGCTTCCGTCCGCGTTTCCATCGTCCTGTCCGCTCAGAACCCTCTTCAATTTATCCATAAACTCTCTCCAAAGACAGTCAAAGCTCAAAACTGGAGTTTCCACTATTTCTTTTGAATGAAATACCAGATGATTTGTTCAAGTCGCTCAAAAAAACAGACTTTAGAAAATGTTCCAGCAACAGGTGCGGCACTTCCGCTTGCAGTACTGCTTCTGGCCACAATGTTAGTGCTCGCTGTTTCCCTCAAAAAACATGCTTTAACCTCGGTAAACTTCAAAACAACAAAAAAGTTGTTGAAAAATATTAACAAGTGTGTTTTAAGTTAAAATGAATTTAAATAAGCAAAGATAAGACTGGAGAAAAATGTTTAAATATAACATTTATTTTCTTTAAATCTGGCAAGAATCTTCAGGCTAACAGTTGTCTAATAACACATTCGTCTATCTACATATGAGCCTACATAGCTAGAGGTATAGACATAAATGTAGTTAGCATGAAAATATTTTTACATATAACTAATCTATCTTTAAATTCTGACATAGCTGTGAAAAACAATTAAAGATTGAATACATAAAGTATGCCACACTGAGGCTGTCATGGTTGTAGTTGTCCAGATAGACATTTATGAGTTAACATAAACTTCAGTTGGTCTTTAAGTTGCGTATCACACAGTTTATGTAACCTCTTGTGGTTAAAAAGGTTCTTTCAAATCTATGTGAAACTTAACGTGATCAACAAAGAAGCACAGGAAAAAAACGTTTTGCTTCTTAAATGAGTCGTTTTTGTTTCAGTCAAAGGAGACGGTTAATTTTTACTCTCTGAGAGCCCTAAATTGAATGAGGATCTCCTCAATGGGCTTGTTTTAATACAGTTTGAGTTAGGAAAGATTTATGGAACTTTCACTCTGGTTGAGTTCCAGTAGAGCGGCTGCGGCATGGATACTTGAACATGACACGTAGGGCAGGACTGTTTCCTCCACAACCACTCCTCTATACACTGCAGAGAGACAGAAAAAATATCTTTCACAACTTGGAAATGTTTTAAGGTGGATAAGCACACAGTTGCAGAAGGAAATGTTGGGTTATTGACGACATCATTTGGTTGTTTTAGCGGAACAACTTTTTTTTAAACAAAGACCTCCCATTGTTGGCACATTAGGTTGACTGGCTGCTGAGAAATTGTCCCTAGGTATGGGTATGTGTGCGAATGATTGTTTGTATGCTGCCATGCAACAGAATGGTGACTGTTTGGGCTGTACCCTGCCTCTTGTCTGTAAACAAAGATCAGGATAGGCTCCGGCACTCCCTCCAGTCCTAAGATAAGTGGTTCAGAAGATACTTAACTGAGCACCCATTGTTGGACCTGACCAAATTTGATTTCAAACTGGAGCAAATGTCAAGCAAAAGCTCCAGATTTGGTTTAGAATTATCTTTTAAAAAATTTTAGAAACTATTGATCTGCAGGAGGGGGTTAAGAGTTCTGTAGGGGTGTTTACCTCTTTGTGAAAGGTGTGTGTGCACTGCAGCTCTCTGGTGCCACCAGATCCCTGACTCAAATCGTTGTGACAGATCAGACACACACTGTAAGCATCACTCTGTAAGAAACACACATCATTTAGACTAAAAAACCTTCAACGTCCAGGTTCACTCCACTGATCTGTGTACCAACCAGAGACATGACATTACGCCTCCTAAACTGTGCTCGTCTCTCTGTGGGCACAGCCTCGGGGATGGCGGTGGTAATGAGGGACGGTCTTCGCTCCAGTGGAGGAGCTGTGGCCTCTTGTGGGGAGGGAAGGAGGCGACGAGAAGATGAACGATGCAGCAAAACTCTCGCAGTCACTGGTGCCCGAGTGGATGAGTGAAGACGAGAAAGTTGCATGGACGAAAGTGTTGTCTGCAAAAAAAGATGAGTGATAAATTAGCTTTGGAATATCTGGACCTAATGCTTGCTTGGTATTCACGTAGAGTTACTAGACTGTCAGCGCAAGGACTGCCAAATTCAAACATAATTTGTTTTTGTTCTTTTTAACTTTCGCTTGAAGTAAACTTGATGCGTTAAACACTGAGGTGTTGTTTTATCCTGGACGGGAGCTGTGTTTTAACACCCAACTGGAACAGAAAGCTCTGAGCCGACTGCGCAGGAGCTAAAAACAGCAGCTGAACAGCTCGCACATTCAATTCCAAGGGAAGAACCTCAATTTCTCAATGTGGGGTGTTTTTTACATGTCTCAAAATACTTTGCAATAATTGATGTTCATTAGTGGTTTCAACATTCCTAGATTTTTGCAGAATTTCTTTAATTGAGTCACTAATCATATAATAAACATTATACAAGATTCTAGAAACCTTTCTGAATAGAAATATTTACAACTAAACATTTTTTCTAGTTGGGGCCAACAGAAGAACTGTTCTTGATTTGGTACCATTGGCTTGTCATGATTCTTGGGGGTCCATTGAAATTTCAAGACTTCCAAAAGTGCAGATCCCTGGTTGGCGACAGAGTTCAGATTATGTAAATTGATGATGGACAAATTTACATCTAGAAGGCAATTTCAAACTTTGGAATACAATTTGTTCAACCAAATTCAACGCAAGGAATTTCTTCTGGAGTCAAGACAAAATTACGTCAAGGAAACAGCATTATGTAAAAAATAGCTAGTTGGGAAGTGTGATATTTTTTCCTTCTGGGTAATATGGAAAATCTTCACCAATTCATTTCAAATTTATGTCATTTCTATCTTTTCAAAAAGAAAATCACATACTACTTGACACAAATTAAAACCATTGGCTTTTCGATTACTCAAACTTCTGGGTTTCATCGAAAAGTCAATACTTCTATTGGTTGGAAATGAAAATCCCCAAAAAAGCCAAAAAAAAAAAAGACATACAGTAGGTGGGTCTTAATGCTTGGCCAGTATTTGCAAAGAGTTGCTTGACCAGCAGTTCAATCCTATCTTTTATTCTAAAACTATGATTAAGTTATGATCAAGATTTCTGTAACATCTAGTCCTGATTCCGCTCTATTGGGGGTTGATGGTTTGGGGATTTTCGCACCTGGCATGGCAACGATGACCGGCGGGCGTTTCTCATCTGGACTGGAGGCTCTAAACTGCACCTGCTTTCAGGCCTTCCTTGCTCTGACCCTCCTTCCCCCTCCTCTTTTATTTCTTCATCCTCTTCCTCATCGCTATGCTTCTTTTGCTCTCCTCTGTATCGTAGCATCCAGGCATTAAAGATCTTGGCATCTTCTTCTTCATCATCTTCCTCTCGATCCTCATCTTCCTCCTCCTCATCCTCTTCTCTGAGAGGAATCGGCTCGTCTCCGTCTGAAAACACCTCTGCTTCGTCTCTATCTGGATCCATTGGGGAGGAAGATCTAAAACGAGCTCTAAGCGGAGGCCTTCGTCACTTCTGAAAATTCAAGCGACCCACAGTGTGTCCTTGGTTTAGTTTAGTCCAGGAGGATGAAGTATTATTCTGATTGTGGAAGTCTATCCTGTCTTTGTGGATCCATAACTCAGAAATTGTTCTTCACAGCTCTTCTTCTGCTAGTTGCTGCTTTTCTTTCTGTTTCTGCTCAGCTCTGACCTGAAGTCTCCTTAATCCCTGGAGGTGGAGGAGGAGTAAAGGAGGCAGATTACACCTTCTTACTGGATCTGTGTCACATGAGCTGAAAACACCTCGCTGCACGTCAGTAACCCGTCCATAGATCTGATAAAAGCTGGACACCCACGCCCGAACTTTGCAAACACAACAACACGACCTGGAGATGCTAAAAAATGACCATCACTTCTTTTTCAATCTTATTTAATATTAATCCTCCCCCTGAAATGAACTTTTTTTTTGGCAGTGTTTTACTTGTTAGATAACATTTGAAAACTATTTTCATCCCAATGGGAAAATTTTCAAAGAGTTTCATGTTGCAAAAATATTTTGTTTCGTCTTCTGAACCACTTATCCCTCATGGGGAACAAAGGATGCCAGAGGCTATTCCGGCTTATTTTATCTCGTCTGATTTCAGGCAAGAAGCAGGATACATCCCGAATCCCCAATATGTTGCGAACCACAAACACAGCCAACCATCCTCACACTCATTCCTACGGGCAATTTCATAGCGGCCATTTACCTAGCCCACATGCAGGAGGAAACTAGAGTATCCAGAGGAAACAGTTGCAGAGATGAGTAGAACATGCAAACTCCACACAGAAATGCCAGTGATTCAAGCCTCATCCCGTCTCATACAAACATAAATGTTCTATCATTTTTTTCTTTCATGAACTCGAAATATATGGATAAATAAATAAAGTACTTGAGTTAAGCTAAAATTAATTGCATTTAAAAAAAAAAATTGTAATCAGAGTAACCCTGTTCAAAAACATTGACTTTTTTCCCCCCATTTGTAAAAGTTAATTAATGTTTCCATAAAATATTTAAGTTTCTCATCAGCTGAAGAGAAAAAAATCAAAATAAAAATGACACATTCCGTAAATGTTCTTTTTTTTTATTTTAATCTTTTGTCTAATTTCATTTAATCTTCTGAACCGCTTATCCCTAACAGAGTTGCAGGGGGTGCCGGAGCCTATACCGGCTAATTTAAGTCGAGAGGCAGGATACACCCCGAACAGGTCGCCAGTCTGTTGCAGGGTCCGCACGCTCACAAAACCATCCATACACATTCCTACGGGCAATTTTCACAGCAGCAAATCAAACAAACACGCATGTTTTTAGAGAGTAGGAGAAAGGTGGAGGACGTCCACGGATTCACGGGGAGAACATGCAAACTCAACACAGAAACCCTCGTTCCAGCCGGGCTCGGACCCCAACCTCTTTGCTGCGAGGCCACAGTTGTACGTCAAATTTACTTTACAAAACTCTGAAAGTGGGTGGATTCATGTGTAACTTACGTTAAAAAAATTAATGGGAATTATTCGCTGATTTAAGAAAGAATTTTTTTATTTTTAAAAAAAAATATTTTTAAACTACAAAAATATTTTTTAAAAATATTTTTTTAAAAAAAAAAATATTTTTAAATATTTTTGTAGTTTAATTATTATAATTATAATCAATCACAAGAAAGATACTTTAAGATCAATGAACAATAAATAATATGTTTCACGCGATAAAAAGTTTTAAAGTAATTTTAAAGATTTTTACATGAAGCACGTTTCCGTTTGACTCGTGAGAGGATTTACGGTGAAGTTTCAAAAACCGGAAACAGTTGTTTTATTTCCTGTGTGGAAATGCGGGACTAATGATCTGTGGTTCACCGCTAGCTCAACCAGCTAACCAGTTGTAAACAACCTGTTAACTAGTTTTAAACCAGTAGTTTAACGATCAGCTGGAGCGACATGGGTGAGACCGGATGTTATTCACTCTCATATGAATCATTATAAACCGCGATTTCTGTTTGTTTAAAACAAATCTAGTCATGCTTTAATAATAAAAGTAATATTTTAACATATTTATATAAAAAAAATGAATAAAAAGGCCTAATTTGTTTGTGTTTATATTAATTTAATTTTAAGATTGGAGTCAATCAACGCAATAAATTCATTTGATATTTAAACTCAATCAACCGCTAATAATGACATAATAACTACTTCAAGTGATGGAGTTTAAGTATCTCGGGGTCTTGTTAACAGTGGAGCGGGAGATCAACAGACGGGTCGGTGCGGCGTCCGCAAAAATTAGGATGATGCATCGTTCAGTCATGGTGAAGAAAGAGCTGAGCCAAAAAAAAAAAGCAATGCTCTCGATTTACTAGTCGATCCACGTTCCTACTCTCACTATGGTCACCCAATGAACAAGATCACGGATACAAGTAGCCAAAATGAGCTTCCTTCACAGGGTAGCTGGGCTCTCACTCAGAGATAGAGCCTTTACTCCTTTGAGTTCAGAAATGCCAGATGGGGTGGTTCAGGCATCTGGTTAGGATGCCTCCCTAATGCCTCCTATTTCATTGGGAGGATGTCACATGTTGTTTTTCAGGGGGTCCTCAACCTAGCATGCACGGCTTTTTTTGGAGGGTGGGAGGAAACCCACGCATACATGGAAAGAACATCGTAGAAAAAGTTTTAAAAAAAGTCTTCTGGACAGTTTAATTCTTGAACGAGACGTTTCGACTTCCATCCGGAAATCATTTTCAATCTGAATGAAATGGACTGAAACCAGGATCTATTTATACTAACCTGAGTAAAAGGTAAAAAAAAAAAAAAAATAAGGAGGGCTCGACCAATGAGCCTGTGTTACCTATGATGGCCGTGAATGGCTCCTATTGTAGCCACAGACCAGTAAACGACCCTATTATAAAAATGCTAAAAGCCTAGTGAATAGTAATTCCTGCTGACAAGAGGCGTGAATCTGGGTCACGAGGTGTCATCTTTAGTCCATGGCTTCAAAAGGCTGCTGTAAATACCAGGCAGAACGTATCTAATGCCTCCACTCCGATTCATTTTTTTACATTTTACTCAGGTTAGTATAAATAGATCCAGTTTCTGTCCATTTCATTCAGATTGAAAATGATTTCCGGATGGAAGTCGAAACGTCTCGTTCAAGAATTAAACTGTCCAGAAGACTTTTTTGAAACTTTTTCTACTATGGATCACTCCTGGATGAATGAGGGACTACACGGACTTATGGAAAGAACATGTAACTCCAGTGTTTCAAACCTTGTCCCCTCCTGGGATTTGAACCCATGACCTTCTTGTTGTGAGGCCACTGTGCAAACCACTGTGCTGCCTGTGAAATACATGGGTTTCCTCCAGGTACTTCGGTTCCCCCCCACCCTCCAAAAAACATGTTTGTTAGTTAGTTGGCCGCTACCAAATTTCCCCTAGGAATGAATGTGTGTATGAATGGTTGTCTGTGTCTGTGGCCCCACAGCAGACTGGTGACCTGTTTGTGGTGTATCCTGCCTCTTGCCTGAAATCAGCCGGGATAAGTTCTGGCACTGTAACCCCATTAGAGAGAAGCGGTTCAGAAGACGAATGAACCAACAACTGTCACAAGGATGTTTACAGTTGGAGATTCATAACCTAAATTTAAAACTACACCACCTAGTGGACAAAATAATAAATGACAAGTTAAGAATCAACATAAAGTGGTGGGAAGCTTTACTAGAACTGGATTCTAAAATTAAGACATTTTAATATTTTCAGACCATGGATCCTTAACATTAAAGCCGACCACTATTTTTTGGTGTGTTTCAAAGTTTCCACAATGAACCCTGACTTTTTCTTGTTTCTTTGCAGCTGCACCTCCTCTCCCCCTTTCCTCCCTACGTCTCCTCATCCCTCCTCTCCGCCTGCTGACGGCAGCGATGTGGCACGTGGCGCAGCACCAGAATGTGAAGCATTACGAGATGCTGGAAGACTTTGTTTCCCTGGTAACCGAGGCCGTCCCACAGCTGCTGACCGACAGACAGAAAAGTCTTCTGCTGCTCGCTCTGAGAGCAAAGGTGGAGAACTTTATTATGTGAGAACTTTTTTTTAAAAGGGAGTAAGTTTATGTTTACGTTGTGTTTGTCTGTAGGTGGCGCTCTCCGTCCCATCTGATGTTCACACCCACCTGAGCAGAATCCGCTCTGTCTCCGAGGCAACGGTGAGACTTAAATGTTTTAAACCTAAACTTCATTTAAACTTCGTAGCTTCCTGATCTCACCACATTCCAGTGATGCAGTTATTCCCTCAATTTCTTCCTTTTTTTCTCCGTTTTGTGACCAGCTGGATGAAGACGTCAGCAACTGCTGCTCTGCTCTAGCCATGTTTGCCAGCAAGCTGTCAGAGTCTCCGACTGATACCCAGAGCCTCCTGGAGGTTAGGGAGGTTAAAAACTAGACCTTCACACTGACTTTGATCTCTTCATCATCACAGATGTTTTTGTTATTCAGGAGGTGTTTAACCAAAGGTTTGAGTCTGCCCTCCAATCGCTCATCTCTGACTTCTTGTCAAGGACCGAGCAACTCTTCCCCATCCCGGACTTCAAACAGGTACGAAAAGATAACTACTGTACCTCCGACTGTGTAGGAAGCAGGAAGCTCATCCTCTTGCTGGTCCAACAGGCTGCCTCCTGGTTCAATGACTCCCCCACCGCGTTGGATCTCTGTCTACAGGATGCGGACAGGACAGATCTGAGGGAGATGCTGACCAATCAGAGCTGTAGACAGGGGCAGGCCATCACTACAGGTATGACAACCAATTATAGGCTTGTTTGAGATGAACTGCGCTTTGTTTGTATCGCAAACGAGAGCAGGCAGTCACAGCACGGGCCGGGGAAAAAGTGCCCCAAATGAATCTGTATTGAATGTGCAGATGATCCTTTTGACCAATCAGGTTGCGTCTCCACAGTGGACTGCGATGCAGAGGGGGTTCTTCTTGTGTCCTGCTCCCACCCCCTGCTTGGTAAACCCCTCCACCTCGACATCCCTCCTCTCGACATGGCTAATGAACCAGGACTGCTGACAGAAGATAGTAGTCCGGAGAGCATAGAGGAGGTGGTGATAACTGAAGATCAACAGGTGGAGGACACTGTGCTGTCCAATCACAGCTCTGACGCAGTTGCAGGAGATTGTTCTGACACGGCTATGGGGCCAGTGGAAGACGAGTGAGATGCTTCTATGTCTGAATCCTCTTCAGTTTCCGTCCATCTTTCTCTAACTTTATCCTCTCCCTGTAGGTCGAACGAAACACCTGAAAACCCCGACACCCAATCAGATTTTTCGGATACAAACGCTCTGCAAAGCATTTTTCGCAGGCCGGAGCGAGTGGCGCACAAATGTCCCCAGTGTGGGAAGTGTTTCATCTACAGGTCTGAGGTGAGTGTTCAGCTGTCCACCTGAGGTTTTCCGTGACATTGGTTTACCACGAGGTGTGTCCTGCAGGTGATTCGTCACCTGCGCACCAAACGGAACTGTGGAGCCTTCTTCGCCCCTCGAGCTGCTAAGCCACGCCCCTCCAAAGCCCTCACCTGCTTCCAGTGTGACACCACTTTTACTGATGCCAATGAGCTAGAGGTGCACCAGCGCTCCCACAGAGTGCCTCCGGTCTTCCAGTGCAACCAGTGCGACAAATGCTTTCCGCACCTGGTTAGCCTAACCAATCACAAGCAGACCCACACAGAAAAGGGGATGGGCTGCATGGAGGAGGTGAGAAAAGAAAGAGACCGTGGGTCCGAGCTGCCCTGTAACATCTGCACAGAGACATTCGTCTCACAGACGCGGCTGCTGAAACATCTGGAGCTTCACTCACTGGACGGAGCCCAGATGTGCTTCCAATGCCCATACTGTGACCAGAGCTTCGCAGGTAACCCAGTACTGATTCATATACTGGCTTCAAGTCTATTAATTTGTCTGAAATGTTCGCTAATGAGATGTTTTGTTCACATCTCCAGGAGTGACACAGCTCCGCATCCACCTGCGTTCTCACACCTCCCCGCGCTACCAGTGCGATCAATGCACCAAGACGTTCTGTTCCCACGAGGGTCTGAAGTCACACCGGGCGAACCACAACAGCGACAGGCGCTTCCTGTGCTCGCAGTGCGGCAACCGATTCAAGACGCGCGAAGGCCTGGATGTTCACTTTCGTACCCACAGCGGGGAACGGCCTTACCGCTGCCCCCACTGTCCCAAAGACTTCACGGCAATGAATGGCCTCACTGTGCATGTGCGGCAGCACACTGGCGAGCGGCCATATGTGTGCACGGTGTGCGGAAAGGGCTGGCCTTCAGGTGGAGACCTTCAGAAACACATGAGGATTCACACTGGAGAGCGGCCCTATGTGTGCCAGGAGTGTGGGAAGGCCTTCTCCCTCTCCTGCCACTTGAAGGAGCACCGCAGGATCCACACAGGTCAGACCACCTCCCCGACCACCCAGCACCAGCCTCAGTTTTTGGAGGGCTGGTGTCCCTGCAGGTTTTCTATGTGTTCTTGCACCAACACACCTGATCCAGGTTAACGAGTAATTGTGCCAAATTTGATTGGCTGTTGATTTCACTTAATGTGCATCAGCTTTATTGAACCAGGACCACGTGGAAAACCTTCAGGACACCGCCCCTCTAGGACCGGAGTTTGACACCCCTACCATTTCTGTCCCACAGGAGAGAAACCCTTCACCTGTACGGAGTGTGGGAAGTCTATAAGGAGGAAGTTCGACCTAAAGAAGCACATGTTGTCCCACAGCAATGTTCGCCCGTTCACGTGCCGCATCTGCTCAAAGGGCTACACCCGCAGAACCCACCTGACCCGACACATGTTGACCCACAAACTGCCTGACAAGGAGCTGGTCGATGAGGCATGACGCCCTGTTTAACTCTTTCCTGAGAACTGTTTGCTGCTGCCATGGTTGTAAGCCTAGTGATTCATGTATGGAGGTTTAAGGGGATGAATTTTTACGGCGATAGGAGGAAGAATTCTTGCTGTAGGATTCCAATTTAAGGTGGGGAGCCGGTAGCTTAAATGGTAGTAGTCCTAAAATAAGTCTCGAGAAGAAAAAATATCATGTGCTCGGTGAAAAAACTTAAAAATTTGTTGCAAAAAGGAACATTTGTAAAGAAACAATTTTTTTTTTGACTGAACCCAAAATGAAACTCAATCTGAAAATCATTTGAGATCAAAAGATAAAACTTGAAAAGGACTTTTTCAATCCTTTTTAATAATAATAATATTATATACCTTTTCAAGTTTTATCCTCTGATCTCAAATTATTTACGTGTAAAGGATGAATGTACATGTTTACCACAGGTTTTTGGATCAATCATAAAACTGCTGATCATTTAAAAAAATCTGCTTTTATAAAGTGTTTTATGTTTGTTTTGAGTTCTGATTTGAACATTTTATTTCACTCATCTGAGATTTAAATCAGACCAGTTTAAATCAGTGAGGTGGACAAACTTTATTAGCAACATCTTGCTTTACAAGAGAGAGAAGGAAATGAACGTCTGCTAGTCTTCGTCATCTCCTCCCGACTTTTCGATAACTTTCCTCATCCACCGGCTCATTCTGAACAGGTGAGTGTAGAAGCCGAACTTTCCATCGCGGTCGCAGCCTTCGCCCCACGATACAATGCCGATTTGGTACCAGCGATTCTGGGCTGGTAACTATGGAGAAGAGCACGACATGATTCCATATCAGCATGTGTGTCCTACCTGCTTTCATTTTTCATTTGCAACTTGTTAAAGTGGAGTAAAACTAGAGATGTTTCTCACCTTCATCACAAACGGTCCTCCACTGTCTCCCTCGCAGGCATCTCCACGCTGGCTGTCTTCTGCTTTGTACCCTGCAACACAAATCTAAGCTTTAGCCATGACCGTAGAGTTAAAGGTTACATTTAGCCCAGGCATGTGCAAACCGCAGGCCAAACGAGGCCCGTTAAACGTTTCAATCCGGCCCGCCAAACTTGAAAAATTTAATAAAAATACCTTGTTAGTTTTATTTTCCCTGCAATTCTGATGTTTCCTCACTAGATGGCACACTCTGGATATATTGGCGTTGTTGAGAATACAACACCACTGCTCCTATTGCTCCTAAGCTCCACTGCACACTCTAATAGATAATATCTTTATAAACAATATTGAAGCTAAAATTGTTGGTGGCCTTCTTGTCAGTGATATAAGTGACCACCTACCAGTTTTTGCTATATTTCAAAATAAAATTACAACTGATGACAAAGAAAACTCTGAAACATTCAGATATATTAGGCGAGTGACAGACCAAACTCTAAATAAACTTAAAGAAGACTTATTAAAACAGAAATGGGACGAGGTCTACAACCAAACTGACCCAAGTGAAGCGTATGAAATTTTTATATCCATGTTTTTAGAAATCTACAATAAAAACTGCCCATTAAAAAAGGTAAGACTTAAAGAAAATTCAAAAATAAAGCCATGGATAACAAGTGGATTACAAAATGCATGTAAGAAGAAAAATATGTTATATAAAAAGTTTATTCAACACAAAACCAAGGAATCTGAAATAAAATATAAAAATTATAAAAACAAATTGACTAGTATTTTGCGGAAAACCAAAAAAGAATACTTTCATAAATTATTTGAAGAACAAAAAGAAAATATTAAGGGAACATGGAATGTCATTAATAAAATAATTAAAATAAAAGATAAAAAATATAAAATACCAAAACAATTCATGAACAAAAGCTCAAAGCTGGAAAATATAAAAGAAATTATAGAAGGATTTAATCATTATTTTGTTAATGTAGGAAATACCTTGGCTGAAAGTATTGAGAAGCATAACATAAGTCCAAGTGATGCTGTAAACAGAAATCCTTTTACATTTTATTTAAACCCAACAAATGAAAATGAAATAATTAAAATAGTAAAGCAATTTAAATCAAAAACATCTAAAGATACACTTAACATTGATATGAATTTAATAAAGAATACAATAGAACATATTGCACAGCCTCTAACATATATTTGCAATAAATCTTTTCAAATCGGTAAATTTCCTGAAAAAATGAAAATAACTAGAGTTATTCCAGTCTATAAAAATGGCAATAAACAATTATTTTCAAATTATCGGCCTATATCCATACTTCCACAGTTTTCAAAAATAATAGAAAAAGTATTTGTAATAAGATTAGATAAATTTATAGAGAAACACCAGCTCCTTAGTGACAAACAATATGGGTTTAGACAAAACCGATCCACTAATATGGCTGTTACAGAACTAATAGAAAATATTACTACATCAATAGACTCAAATAATTATGGCATCGGTATTTTCATAGACCTTAAGAAAGCTTTCGACACCATAGATCATAATATATTACTGAGCAAACTAGACAGATTTGGTTTTCGAGGAGCTGCATATACATGGCTTCAGAGCTACTTAGAAAATAGATATCAATATGTACAAATAAAGGAGGAAAAATCTGATTTATTAAAAGTCATATGTGGAATTCCACAAGGCTCAACGCTGGGGCCTAAACTCTTTATCCTGTACATCAATGATTTGTGTTACACATCCAAACTAATAAATTATGTACTGTTTGCAGACGACACTACTCTTTACTTTTCAGGAAAAGACCTGAACCAAATGATACAATCAGTTGAAAGAGAATTGAGTAAAATAAAAATATGGTTTGACATAAATAAATTATCATTAAATATTGAAAAAAACGAAATTTATAGTATTTACAAAATTAAAAGTACCTAAACAAATTCAAATTATGCTTAATAACACCCCATTGGAACGAGCTTACGACAGTAAGTTCCTTGGAATGATTATAGATCACAAATTAAGCTGGAAATCACACATAAATTATACAAAAAATAAACTGTCTAAAGTAATAGCAATCATTTATAAATTCAGATTTGTCCTAAATAAAAAAAGTTTGTTTATGTTATATAATACATTAGTACTTCCATATATAACTTATTGTATCGAGATTTGGGGAAATACGTACAAAACTAACACAAAACCAATTTATATTTTACAAAAAAAAGCAATACGAGCAATAACATTCTCATCTTATAATCAACCTACCAATAATCTATTTATAAATTTAAAAACATTAAAGTTCTATGATTTAGTGGAATTACACACTTTAAAATTTATGTTTAAGATAAAAAAAAACATGATGTCAAACTCTCTACAAAATATGTTTATTATTAGGAAAAGTCCATACGAACTAAGAGGAAATGATGTGTTCATTAAAAATAAATTTAGAACAAATGTTAAAAAATTCTGTATTTCTATTAAAGGTGTGGATCTTTGGAATAATTGTAATGATGAACTTAAATTGTGTTTAAATCTTTTATGTTTAAAAAAGAAATTTAAGTTATTAATACTTAAAAAATATGCAAGTCTTGATGGTTAAATTCAAGCTTCTATAAAAAGTAAACAATTATGATGTGTTATGATTATGTTATGTGTTACGAATATGTGTTATGATTATGTTATATGTTATGATGTGTTATGATTATGTTATGATGTATTATGATATTATTATGTTATGCGTTATAACAATTATGATGGCTTAGTATTTACTTATGTCTTTTTGCTTTTATTATGACATAAAAAAAAAAAAAAAAAAAAAAGGGTCGGCGTAATAAGCGTTTGCTTCAGCCGTTACCTTTTCGGTCCTTTGCTGGAATATGGTTGTTTTCTTTATTTCATTGATATGAGGTTGCACTGTGACCGAAATAAATAAATAAATAAATAAATAAAAATATTAAAATGTGTGGGTGTTCTTGATGCGCACGCTGTCAAAATAAACTGTGCACAGATAAGGAAAGCCATCGGGCCCAATACACACATCCGTTTTTAAGCGCTATCGCACTAGATTTTAAATTTAACGCTCTTGATGTAACATTTAGCGCGCTTGTTTAAAATCTAGCGCGCCATTCTATTGGTCTAATCTAGCGGTTACCAAAGCATGCCATCCATCTGCTTCTGTTCCGGCCCCCTGATCAAATGTTAGAACTCAATGTGACCCGCAAACCAAAAAGTTTGCCCACCCCTGGTTTAGCCCAATGATTATAATTCAAAACTTTGCCCTTAAAAGGACAAAATGTGAAAGACAAATCAAAATAAATACTTTAAACCAAACATATTTGTAATATTTAAACACTTGTTTTACATATTGAATACATTTTAACAAAAATCCATAAATGACCTCATAAATAAATAAATGAATTACTCTATTCATCCCTCACCGGGGAAATTTGTGTGCTGCACTCCTTACACCGCAGCAGGCTGCCCTTCGACAGCGCCAATGGTGGGAGAAGCGGGGGTTAGGTGTCTTCTCCAAGGACCATAGATGGTTGTCTCAGCGGGAATCAAACCCGCGACCTTCTGGTTCGCGGGCGAGCGCGCTAGCGCTGATCCACCGTCTCCCATAAAAGCTTGAATTGAAATTTAAATCTCTCCTCTCTGGCAGACATGTTCTTCAACATATCTAAAGCTCAAATTGCTTTGGAATTATTTAACTTTAAATGATAAATGACCTGATTGTGGCTATGACCAATTACATACCTGTCAAGGCATTCCTGCCCCTGTATTGGGGAGGCTTTCACACTTTCACACTGAGAACTTTAAAAAAAAAACTGTACTCATCAGCCATTTTGAAAATCACAAAAGATTGTGCATGGGCAGACAATTTATAATGAGCCAGAGCGACAAACAGGCTAGCTCTGACCACATTGTAGCAATGGCTACCTGGAATGTACCATAATTGGCTTGAAAGTGAGTAATTATGTAGGCGTTTTAATGTCATGTGTTAACAAAACTGAACTGAAAACAAATGTTTTTTTTTTAATTTGGCCACATACAAATAACAATACCCAAGGATTTACTGAAATCGTATTTTTTGAGGCAAAACTGTAAAACCTGATAGGTATGCAATTACCTGCACAGAACATGTTGTTTGTGATCCGTACTGCTGTGGACTTTCTACATGTGTCTTGGTCTACTATCGGTAGATGGATTTGTTGAAGGACTGAAGGTAAATTTCTTGCTGCTGGGTTCCAGGTTTCCTTCAGATTTCCCCAACCGGTCACACGTCCCTTAAAGTCCTCATTCATCAGGCTGCCATAGAGAGCATGAAACCAGAGCAAACAGACCAGTGTTCTAGTTTAGGACAATTCAAACTCTCTAGAAACCATTAGAAGGAAAAGAAAGAGAATTTTTCTTACGTTTTAGCGACCTCCTTGTCAGGCAGGCAAATGGGGTAAATTTCATCTGTAAATGTGACTGGTCGTCTCAAATGGAGCAAAGCGATATCCCGGTTCAGATTAACCTTCCAGTTGTATTTGGGATGGACAATGATTTCATCAATGGCAACGATCTTCTCAATCCCACGCTCAAATCTAGAAGAGTACAGGTCAACAGGTCACATTGGAAATGAGGCACGATAGACAGGAAGGACACGATCCTACTTGGCTCGATTGTGTTTCCCGAGGCGGACCAGGATGTCGTTGATGGTGAAGTTCTTGTTCCAAGGTGGGTAGAGAATGCAGTGAGCCGCGGTGAGGATCCACTGGTCACTGACCAGACTGGCTCCACACAGAAGCTCCTGTGGGACACGTTTGTACAACATGACCTGCCTACAAATAAAAATCCCTTTGGTCATGTTAGCAGAGCTTCATCGGCCTTCAGTTGTACACATTTACTTTTTCATCACCCGGTTAAATTTCAAAGACAATGAATGTCTACAAAATGTGGTTACCATGGTGCGGAGGCCACTTCTGCATCATCACCTCCAACGATGCGTTGCTCTCGGTACGATGCCAAGAGCTCATCTTCTTTCGCATCTTTTTTCCCCACCTTCTCAAAAAGGGGACGTAGCCCGCAGTCTGTGACAAATCATCCCAGTAAACATTCATTAATCCATCCTCCTAATTAAATGTTTAAAAATTGGTGCAGATTTTAAATTTCGCCCAGTTTGATCTTTGGAAATTCTAAGCCTGTGAGTGGGCAAATGTTTAAACTTGAATGTCATAAAAAAGTCCTGAAAATGAACTGAAGTGCTGGACCAGAGGCACCACACAATCTACACCTCCAAACAAACCTCTGAAAGGATTTTGGTAAAAAATAATTAATAGATTTAAAGATACAGTTAGCTGTTTATCAAGATACTGAAGATCTTTGGCCCCAAAAATGAATTATTAGTGCCAACTGTATTTCCTGAATAATTAGACCAGGCATGGGCAAATACAGCCTGCGGGACACATGCGTCCCGTTGAAAGGTTTAATCCGACCCGCCGAACTTGAAAAAATTAAGTAAATAAACCATGTTGTTTTATTTTCCCTGCGATTCCGATGTGTCCTCGATGTGCTTTAAAATAAAATAGTTATTCATTTGATTTTCAGTGTTTAAAGACTCATTTTGACGTCAGAGATTTTGTTGTGATGCTTTTCTTCATTTTCATTGCAAATTAAAGCACATGTTTTCATCCCGAGATGTGTACTGCGGTCCAATGAGTTGACGTTACCAAAGCATGCCATCTATCTGCTCCTGTTCCGGACCCTTTGTCATGTGTTAGAGCTCAATGTAGCCTGCGAATCAAAAGGTTTACCCACCTCTGGACTAGACAGTATGAGAACATGTTTCAAAAAGCACCAAATTCCCTCATTTGAAATTTACATGAGGACAACAAACACGGAACATGGAAAGGTAGAAGAAAGTTTTATGCCCTGAAGCTGTTTGCTTTAAAACACCATACATACCATCTTCCCCATTTGGAGCAAAACTCGCCTACTGGAAAAATTTACACCAAGCAAACCAGAACAAATTCTGGTGGGAACGGGAGCTTAGATGTTTGATCAAGAACCGTCTCCCTCAAATTGAGCATCCGTGCAACTCACCCGCTTCCCCTTGTCCAAACGTGCGAGGACTGAAAAAGAGTTTCTTGGCTGGAGCAGAGACAGTGCGCTCGGTACCTTTATCGTCTCCTGTTACATCTTCATCAAAAAGGTAATTATCTGAGACAAAAACAGCAGAGTGAGACAGCTGAACTTACACTGAAGACAGAGAAGAAGGACCAGGACCATACCACATATGCCCACATCGCAGTAGTCGATTGTGACGTTCTCTGCTATTTTCACAAAACACCAAGGACCTTCAGGATCATTGTCGGGGTTCCTGCACTTGTTGCCCGGTAGCTCTACCTCAGGAATGAACTCTTTAGCCTTGCTCAGGGTGACGGCTTCAGGAGAGGACCACTGCAAACATGTGTGGCCTCCCAGAGTAACATCCAGGTCACCAACATAGTCTATACCGTTATTGGGCAAACACTTGGCGGTTTTCTCTGGAACTACGGCCACAGTGGTTGGAACGAAGTCCTTTCCTTCAGGAAGACAGAGAGATCAAAGAATTACAGGCTGCTCTACAGCAAAGTAGAGCTCAAGCACAGAGAGCATTTAGGCTTCAAAACCAATTTGATTGGAAACGTGCCACATATCGGTACTCTGCAAGCTTCTTTCTGGATGACTGGATTTTTGGTGAAACACCAAGGTCCTCCTGGACGTTTATCCGGGTTCCTACAGAAGTTCTCCTTCAGGGGGCTGTCAGGTTCGGAAACATTAAACTCCCTGCATATGGACGGGTACAAAAAAACAGTAAGAGAGCAGTAAAAGCAAGAAAAGAAACCCATTTGAAGAAAAAAATGTATTCAAGAAAATAAACCAATACAAATATCCATAAAAGCCATCAGACTTCTATGACCTGCGGGGAACTAGATCACCTGTAGATGGGATGTGGGAACCGATGGCTCCAGTGTTGGCACACCAATCCGGACTGAGTGATATTGATGTCACCTTCATAGCCAAATCCTTTTCCAGAGACACACTGACCTGTCCAACACACACAGAGTTTTTAACACGTAATCTCAGAAACCATTTTCAGGTTGTGTGTTTTTATTTACCTTCAACACATTGTCTGACTAAGCTGACGGTCTGTTGTGTCCTTATCTTAGTTCCTTCACAGTCTGTAGAACACACACACACAGATTATTTATTTGCACGCTGAGGTTTGCTGGACTTTGTTCATGTTTGCCTTGCAGCTGAATAAACTTAAAAAATAACATGTTACACTTCCAGAAGACAAAAGACGCTCCAAACTCTATTAAGTAGGTCTGATTTGTTCTGATGCACCTGATTTTTATATGAAAATATTTTCTTCTTCACTTGAATCGTTTTCAGCTTCTTCTAGTGAAAACTTACCCAGATATTTCACCCAGAACTTATTCTGTAAAGACAAAGATACCTTGTGGTTAGATTTAGATCATTTCTAGACTTGTTATGAGAGAGGAAAAGATGAAGGTCATACTGTTTTCTCTGTATGCTCGAAGACTTCTCTGGCTTCTTCATGGTTACAGACTTCTTCCATACACTCTCTCTCCAGGTTCCCTGAAGATCAGACACATCCAAACACATTTACTGAAGTTTCTCTCTTTTCTTGTGAAGCCCATTGAGACGGAAATTCTGTGATTTTGGGCTACACAAATAAAATTGAATTGAATTTCCTTCTTTGCGGCAGTCATTTAGTGGCTTTTTATCATGATTTTTTTCTCTGTAAAAGGAAAGCCCAGACTTCTCTCACTCTAGTTATGCTTTCCAGCACATCTGGAAAGTTCCCAAAGTTTTGCTCATCTGGAAAAATTCCATGTCTCTTCCAAATGGGACATAACCAGAACTTCTCACCAGCAAGGCATCTAGCTGCCCTCTCCACACAGCAGAGCAATAACTCTTTCCCCAGCCCCTCTTGTTTGGCAGAACTCCTCATTGTATCTCTGAGCGAGAGCCCAACCACGTTGGAGAGAAAACTCCTTTTGGCCGCTTGCATTGTGAATCTCGTTTTTTCGGTCACCAACATTGACGTTTAGAAATGGTGGACCGACCGAGTATGATGTCGATTAATAGTGTTTGGTTAGATCAAAATGAAGCCAATTCAGTTGGCATTTTCTGCCTGATGGCTGGCACCCTATTGAATTTTCAGAACCAGAAATATGCAGTTGATGGGTCAGCCCGGTGTCTCTTGTCACTTCACTGCCAAAAATTCTAAATAAGCAGTGACAAAGCCAAACATCTTAGAAAATAATAGATGGAACAGAGAAATCGCTGCTAAAGCTAACATTACAACTGAGCCGCTAGCTTAGCACCGTTAACACACACAAATTGCACAGAATCATTTGTGCACAACCCTGCATAGTACCAAACATCCTGTGCCAAAATTGTTCGGTACAAATTCATGTACATCCCTAGGTATAACTGAGTTAATAAATCCTCAATTGTTATGGCAGAAACAATAGTAACCGAGGGACAACTGCCAAATTTTTAATCAAAGTCTATGAGCCCTGTGGCTTTTTGGAGGCTACTTCCTATTTGGCACACAGGTGGAAGCAACTCGTTGTGTTTGTTGTGTCCTTACAGGACACAGAAAAATCCCACCCAGAAGAAATCACGTAAACACTAATAATCTAGAAGCTGGCCGGGGCTCTTCTTAGCGTTTGTTTACACTCAGTAAAGAGATGATGATGTACAAAACTGGAAAGAAAAAAAAAGAAAACCCCACCCAAATACACAGCATGACAATAGGCCTGTTTGCACTGAGAATGGATTTGGCTGTTTAATTTGATTCTTTTTCTTTCCTTTGCTTCTAAACCATCTTCTAACAAATTAAATGAGTAACAGTTTGATAAAAAGAAGAATACCTGGTTTCATCTCCTCCAGAATATTAGTATTGGCTCTCCGACTGCGGTGCAACACCTGTGACGCCACCTGGCTGCTCAGAAAAACTAGAAAGAAAAAAAAATCATTCATCTTCTGAACCGCTTCAATTTTTTTTTCTCGTCCGTCATTAAAAATTGTAAGATTTTTAAGGTTTTATACGTTACGCTAAGCAAAGATTTAAATGAATAATGCAGCTTTTCTTCTCTTTTGAGAGCTTTTATTATTATATTTCAGCTCATTTATATTACAATGACAGTAGAGTTCTTTTTGAAGGAATTCAAAGACAAGTTAAAGTAAAAAACAGAGTAAAACTAAAAAAATGAACTTGTTTTCTTTTTGCACAAAAGTGCAAAAATTGAAGTAAAGATTTTATTGTCAGTTTAAACAAACTATTGAGTCAATTTGTTTCATTGCTAAATATTAAAAATGAAACTACCATAAGTTTTAAGTTAAATTGTCATAGATTGATTTCATTTCGACAACCAGTTGTCTAACATCTGGCTGCCTATAGAAATGATTGGAGGCCTGGTTCTGTACCTTGGTAAGCTGTGCACCCGTGGAGAACCAGGAGCAGCAGAACACCTCGGAACATCTTTTCCATCCTGTTTCAAACCTCCGAGCGGAACCCCGAAACAAGTACAACCAAAAAACCAGATCTAACAATCTCAGTGTCCGTGTCTCTCAGCCTGTGCTTACTGTCGGAGATTATTGACCCATGGGTCAAAGTATGAGTCAGACTGATGAGTCGGACATGTTTAATGTGAGTTTCCCACATATTTACTTTCCACAGTTTCAACAAGAAACCCACACATTTTCAGAAACATGTCTGACAGAACAAAAAAAAATTCAAAGTGTACAAAATTTGAAAATATTTGGTCTTAGTCTTAATTTGATTTATAAAACGTCATAAATTCCCATCTGTTGGGCAAACAGTTTAAATTTAGCACTTTACAAATAGATTTACATTAAATAGTATTTATCTGTTTACATGTAGATGTGTGACGTTAATAAACCGGTTACGCTTGTTCTGGAGGTTTATCGATTCGGTTTGGGCTGAGCTCACTGATCAAACATTTACTTTTATACCAAGGTGAAAGTCTATACGGATTGATTCCGCTCAGTATGATGGATGTACTAACTCTTTATATAGCTCACAAAAAATACTCCAATCTATAAAAAACTAACCTGAATAAAATTAAAGATTTTTAGGGTGTAATTACTGGTGTCGAAAAGTGGTCTGTCATCAAGCTAAAGTATGTCTTTGGTGTCTTTAGAGAAGAAACAAAAGAATTTTATTTTTTACTTATTGACAATTAATGCTTTATTTAACCAGAAAAAGTACAATCATAAAACAATACTTTTATAAGGAAGGAAAGAAAGAAAGAAGGAACGAACGAACGAACGAAAGAAAGAAAGCCTTGCTGGGATGAATGGTGAGGGGTGACTGCCATCTAACAGGCAGCAGGCGGGATGATCCACAGGTGTGTGGCATCAGGATAATGACCGCAGGTGCCCAACATCAGATTAAGATCCAGGAAGAAGAGGAAGGTCCAGGGCTCCCTCTGGTGGCAGGTGAGGGGATCATGACATTTTGTTTCTCTGTACCTTAGTATATTTGGATGCTTCAGCAGACTTATGACCTTCACTCTTGAGTCTCCTGGATGGTTGTAGCTAAGAGCCGGCTCTCTCAATCTGGAGGGTTTAGAGGTCAGACCAGAACTCAGAGAGGCACATCCTGATAACCTCTGTGGTTAGACATCCTGATAGACTACAGACACACACAAAGCAGCATATTTTCCCAAGTTTTGATCTGTCGTCTTCCGCTTATACGGGGCCGGACTACAAGGGGCAACAGTCTCAAATGGCAAATCCAGGCTTCTCTCTCTCCGGCTGCATCCTTCAGCTCACCCGGGATGATCCCAAGGCGTTTCCTGTTCAGCTGTAAGACATAGTCTCTCCCGGACTCTGGGTCTCTTCTTGGTGGGATGTGTCTGAAACACCTCACTAGGAAGGCGTTCGGTCAGCATCCTAACCAGATGCCAAAACCACCCCATTTGGCTTCTCTCGACCCGGATTAGCAACTACTCTACTCCAAGCTAATCTTATAGCAATTTTTTTTTTGTAGGGCAAAAATAAATGTTTCTTTGTTTGTGATTGACCTCAGCATTTAAAATATTGATGATTGTGCAACAAATTCCAGTGTGGTCGATGTCTCTACTTGTCTTGGTGCTGATTAACTGTGGGCAGTTTTACTAAAATCCCTCCAGTGGCTTAAGAAATATTGCATTTCCAATCTTTTTTCTCACATTTCATGCACCACTGGATGGCAGCAGAGACAGTTTTAAAACCTCTCAGGTTGAATGGAGACTGTTGTTCTTCACTCTGAGGATGAAGGGAGGTCATGAGACTCTATTTGCTCATCCTGAACCATGTGAGTCATATGAGACTAAAAGGAAGAGCAGGAAAACTCAGAGTGGAAGGAAAACATGGAGGATCTGTCCCGGTGTATCAGGCAGGCCAGCTGCTGCGTGACAAGGTGCTGCTGTGGTGAGGAGCAAGAGGATGAAGAGGAGAAAGAAAATGAGGAGGGGGAACAAGAGGAGGAAGTCAGCCTGAGGAAAAACAGAAGCTGGACTTCTCTTCCCCCTGCAGAGGTAGCTTTGATCGTCTTAAACACGAAGATATCTGATGGTTTAATGATAAAACAAAGATTTCAAAGGTGGTGGATCAAGCTTGAGTGTCAGAAGAAAAATGGAAAGGATCTTAGCATCTTGAAGTTTCAAAGATTTATAATTGTCATGTTGGTATTTTTGCTTCTGAAAACCAACTCAAATGAATTTAAGGTAACATAACAAGTTAGTTTTTAGGCCAACATTCCAGAGCTCGTTTAAAATTTCAAAGCGATTTATTACGGTTCGTGGTCAATGTTAAGACGTCATTTGAGGGTTTTAAGGTGGTCCGGAGGTTTAATTTCTTCTCTTTAATCCTCAGCTGACCCAGTTTTTCTTCCTCCTCAGGCAGATCCAGACCAGTCATCTCTTTCTGAAGTTCAACCGCATTGGTTCCACACTCTGCAAGCCCGACGATTCAGAGTGCATCGAGGACGCAGCAACAGCGACCCTCTAAGAGGAGCAACTGACCAGGACGCCTTTACATGGGTAGGGTGTGTAATCAGAGTGTGTGAAAGAGACACCAATAACCTGACTGGTGTGCTGTCGTGTGTGTTCTGCTCAGAAACCAGGTCTGGCGTTTGGAGCTGCTCAGTCGTACTTGAGTCTGGAGAAACTGGGTGAAGGAGCATTCGCTTCTGTGTATAAAGGCATCAGCAGGTCAGAAGTTTATCTTCTGCTGTACCTTTCGTTCTACTGCAAGGATTTTTCAACAATTATGCCACCGCAGTCACCATTGGTGTGGCGTCCACAATAATTTGGACACTGCATCGGTCTGTCATGGTGAAAAAAGAGCTGAGCTGAAAAGCAAAGCTCTACATCTACCAGTCGATCTACGTTCCTATCCTCATCTTTAATCACCAGCTGTGGCAGGTGACTGAAAAAACTAGATCTCGGATACAAGCAGCTGAAATGAGCTTCTTCTGCAGGATGGCTGGGCTCTCACTCAGAAATAGAAGGAGGAGCTCGGAGTGGAGCTATTGCTCCTCCGGGTCGAGAGAAGCCAGATGGGGGGGTTTGGGCATCTTGTTAGGGTGCTTCTCGAACATCTCGCTGGTGAGGTGTACCAAGGCTTTTCTAGTATTTCTAGTGTTTGCCTGTAAATTTTTCAGACTTTTAGGGTGATTTTGATGAATAATTTATTTTAAGAATGTGTTTTTTGTTTTTTTGGTGGAGGATTAACGGGCAGCTGGTGGCTCTGAAGGTGATTCGTATGAAGACGGAGGAGGGTGTCCCGTTCACCGCCATCAGAGAAGGTCAGCAAAACTCCAGACGCGGTCCTGAAACTTTTCCATGTGTTTTTTGCATCTGCACAATAAACGCAATTTAACGAGTCACTGTGCAGAATTTCATTGGCCATTAATTTAACTGAATTTGGGCCCAGTGTGTTGAGAAAGATATGACAGGGTGAAAACCTATTTGACAACTTTAGCCATACAATTTTGGTCTCAGTTGAGTGTTGTATGTGTTTTTTATGTGATTGTGTGCACAGCATCTCTCCTGAAACGTCTGAAGCATGCCAACATCGTCCTCTTGCACGACATCGTCCACACCAAAGAGTCACTCACTTTGGTCTTTGAATATGTGGTAAGAAAACTCCTCGGTTGCATCATCGAAAAAAACGTTACTTCGTGTAATTACAGTTGTCTGACAATAGAGGGCAGCATGCCAAATTACATTTAGTGACCTTGCTAAAAGTTTTTTTTCTTTGCTTTTTCAGCAGACAGACTTGGCTCAGTACATGACACAACATCCCGGGGGTCTACACTCTCAAAACGTTCGAGTACGTTCAGAAATCACAGGGAGCCATACGGGCTGGATAGTAGGAACTGTTATCGTTCATCTCTTTGTTGCAGATCTTCATGTTCCAGCTGCTACGAGGTCTCTCCTACATCCACAGTCGCAGAATTCTACACAGAGACCTGAAACCTCACAACCTGCTCATCAGCTACCTGGGAGAACTCAAACTGGCTGACTTTGGTGAGAAAAACAGCACCGGCTGGTTTGTGGGAGTATCTGTCATGAGGTGGTGAAGGCGGAGTTGTAGGACCCAGAAGCATAAGCAGGTTACTGCAGTTAATCAGGAGTTCGGGAAGACGGGTAGACATGTGCAGCTTGGAAGACGACGTGGAGGAGGCCAGGCGATATGAGGGACACCATCATGGCTGTTGAAAAAGAGCAAAACAGCAGATAATCGAGCAACAGCAGGGGATAAATAACCAGGGGGAAGACGAGACACAGGTGCATACATCAGGAAGGGGCAATTTGGACCAAGTGTGTTGAATTATAAAAAGACAAATAATAAAAGAGAAGGGGGACTTGAAAATTATTATAATTTTTATCTATGATACATCAAATCCCTGACAGTCTGTTCTTGTCTTGTCCCATTCAGGTTTGGCTCGGTCCAAGTCCATTCCCAGTCAGACATTCTCCTCAGAGGTGGTGACCCTGTGGTACCGACCTCCAGATGTGCTGCTGGGCTCCACAGATTACTCCACAGCTCTGGACATATGGTCAGTGCTTCAGACAGAGACAAAGAGCTGAGTCTGTGGCTTAGAGGCTCGATAAAGTTAGCTGTGTTTGAATCAGGGGCGCCGGCTGCATCTTTGTGGAAATGCTGCAGGGAGCGCCGGCATTTCCAGGATTGTCTGATGAACTGGAACAGCTCCAGAAAATCTGGGAGGTCAGTTTTATCACCATTTAGTCTTGATAATAAAAAGAGTTGCACAGCCGGTGCACAATTTGAGCAAAATTCTGTGAAAATGTGTTTTCTGCTTTCTTTTAGGTGTTGGGCGTCCCCACTGAAGAAAACTGGCCTGGAGTGAGCTTGCTGCCTCATTATAGTTTAGGTAAGTTTGACTACTGTTACTTCTAATGTACTTTTTATAAGTGCATTCAATAGTGAATACCTAGTTACGTTTTACACTGGTGCTAAGTGGTAACTCTTTACTTTTGTTTAGAGCGGTTTTCTCATTGTGAACCAAAAGATTTTAAGAAGGTTTGGAAACGGTAAGTTCCTTTTTGGATTTAGAAGTAAAGTGGTTTTAACTCGGGAGTGTTGAAAGTTTTTTATGTGTTCTTTCATCTACATACCTGACACGACGTGTTCCTGTTCCATTTATGTTCATACACGTACATCCCGAGATGAGGTCAGACTGGGTGTTGCTTTACTTTGTGTTAATCTGGACCAGGTTGGAGCAACTCCCCTACAAAACGGAGGACCTGGTTCAGAAGATGCTAAAGCTGGTACCAGTAAACCGAATGTCCGCTTTAGAAGCCCTGCAGCATCCATATTTCAGCATCCTTCCTACTCCCATCATGCACCTGAGAGACAGTAAGAATGCTTTTTAGCATCACAATAACACATCAGTAGCTTCATTTATTCTTATAAATATTTATTCTTTATAAACGAAGTCCTAGGTTGTTGCAGATGGGATTCATCCACATGGAGATGTTTTGCTGAGAGAAGTTTATAGCATGACTGGTCATCGGTTTTATAAAATGTCAAGTCTTTTTTGTCTTCCAGCTGTGTCCATCTTCAAGGTTCCCGGTGTTCGTCTTGAGACGGAAATCAGAGACATCTTCAACCCTTCACGAAAAGTGAAACCATCTGTTCTGCCTGCTGCTAAATTCTGGTAATCAAACCAGGGAGTTACCCATATAACCATCAGAGACTTACATGATGCCCTCACCTGCCACCAGAGGGAGCCCTGGACCTTCTCTCATCACCCAGATTGGGGACACCTAAGGATGATTACACCGATGACACACACCTGTGGATCATTCTATCTGTTGCCAATTTTAAAGGCAATCAACCTGGACTTCCAGGTCAGGTCATCATCATCCTTCCCAGCCAGGTCCTCCTGGCTGCCTGACCATGTTTATCTTTGAACTCTGTTATATTTTTGGACTGAAAGACATTCCTTGTGATTAATCATATGCTTTTGCTTTACCGCCTTGCCTGACCTCTGTTAAATAAATCTTGTTTATGTCCTGCATTTGGGTCCTCCTTCCAAATCCCCTCATTAGGACAGAGACGTCTCAAATGTACAGTGCTCTTATCTTTACTTTAGGCCAATATAGTCCTCTAGACTTTATTTATGGCCTGCCTTTCTAATTGTGCCAGTATCAATCAATGATTCATTGTAAAATATATTTCTATGACAGTCAGCGTATAAAAACTAGAATTTAAAGATCACATTATTTCCAATATGTTACATTTACTTGTTGGTTATATTAAAACTTTTGTCATCCAATTGAGTCAATGTTAATAGATTGTAAATATGTTTGATCAGTTTTTAAATATCTGTTCCATGATCTTCCGCTTATCCGGGGCTGGGTCGAGAGAGCAACAACCACAGACGGGAAACCCAGCCTTCTCTCATCCTCCAGGAACGTTACTATATTTTCATTTTTTTTTCATTATTCTTTTCTAATGTTTTGTCTTCTGAACCACTTATTACTAATGAGGTAACGGGGCGCACCGGAGCCTCCTTCTTCTTTTGGCATTTCCCCTCAGGGGTTGCCACAGCAAGTCAGTTTCTTCCATCTAACCCTATCTGCTGCATCTTCTTCGGTCACACCAACTATCTTCATGTCTTCCTTCACTTTATCCATGAACCTCCTCTTTGGTCTTCCTCTAGTCCTCTTTCCTGGTGATTCCAAATCCAGCATTCTTCTACCGATGTACTCTCTATCTCCTCGGAACATGTCCAAACTATCTCAGTCTGGCGTACCCCGACTGATTTCAGGTGAGAGACAGGGTACATCCCAACCAGAATGCCAGTCTGTTGCAGGGCCAAATACCAACAACCACCCATACTCAACCTAACATGCATGTTTTTGGAGGGTGAGAGGCAACTCAAGGACTACATCATTTGTGTCATTTTATGTAACAGTCTACAAATAAATTTGAATTGCTTTAGGTTTGATTCTTGTTGACTTTAACAGGCAATTTCTGATTAAAAAGAAAAAAAAAAGCACGGTGCAATGAAAAGAAGCCCTAGTTTTATCCCAGCAGCTGAGAAACTGCATCTTTGTGGGCTCATTGTAACCACAGTGAAGTTCTTTTGAATTCACTGAGTAAACTAACCCACAAACCATTTCCTTTGGTTAGTCACGGGCTAATAGACTTCAAGGCAAACATAACCGCAAAGTTTTGTTCTGATCCTTGGCCATGTTAAGTTTAATTGCAAACTATCATTAACTGCAAACTACGGCCCGTGGGCCTTATGAGGAACTTGAAATATTTAATTTAAAAAAAAAAAAAACATGTTAATGTTTATTTCTCCTGCAATTATGATGTTCCCTCACTAGATGGCGAACTCTAGATATATTGGCTTTGTTGAGAAAACAACAACACTGCTCCCATTCAAATGTGTGTCTCTGTGATGTGCACGTTGTCAAAATAAATCGAGCGTGCATATATAGAAAGCCATCGGGTCCACTACACGCATGTAAACAAGCGCGTTAATTTCAAACCTTGTGCGCTACTATGGAAAGCCATTGGGGCCACTAAACGTGCGTAATCTAGTGCTAACTGTTAAATCTAGCACACTGGATGCACGTTTTTAAGCGCTGGCGCGCTAGATTTGAAATTTAGCGCACTTGATGTTTTTTGTTTTTTAAAAAAAAGCCAGTCAGGAGGTAGTGATGGTGATATTGTGAAATATAAAAGAACTTTCTGTGCTTTAAAAAATAGTTATTCATTTGATTTTTAGTGTTTGAAAACTTATTTCAAAGTCAGAGATTTTGTTGTGATGCTTTTATTCATTTTAATGGAAATTAAAGCACATGTTTTCTCCACATCCCAAAACATGTATTTTTTCTCTAATGAGGTGAGGTTACCAAAGCATGCCATCCATCCGCTCCTGTTCCGACTTTTTTTGTCACGTGTTAGAGGTCAATATGACCTGCAAATCAAAAAGTTTGCCCACCCTTGTTCTAAGGGCAGAAATGCTCTTAGTTGGGTTTTTTTTTTTTTCCAATACTCTGTGTCGTCCATTGACAAAACTGTGTTTTGTTATTTTGGGTTTTGCAAAAAAACTGAATTAGCATAAGATGAGAAAACATTGAAGCTATATCAAAGAAGATTTATGAACATAAAGTGTCTTCAGGTCCTGTTGCAGATAAAATTTAGAAGTGAGTTAGTTTTACGTCTGTTGTGGTTTCTTGTCACGTAGTGTTATCACCTTAGGAATCGGAAAGTGAAGACACTTCCTTTGTGGTCTAACAACACAGTACCGGACGAGCTACGGAGCTAGTTTCATACAGACCAGGTAAACCTGATCATGGGGCTGAAGATGATGAGAGTGGTGGTTCTGTTTCTGGTTGGAATAAAAGCTGAGACCATGATGGAAGTTAAACAAAATCTGGGAGCAGATGTGACTTTGATCTGCAACTATAAAGAATCAGATGTCTGGTGGTTCATGATGGTCCACAGTCAGATGAGAGCTGGAATTGGACAAAGCGTCTCTTCATTACTAGCCACCTACTCCTCACCTGATTTCAAAACCAAATATTTAATAGAAAAGAACAAATTTACAATTAAAAACCTGACAGCTGAAGACTTAAGACTTTACTTCTGTGGAACTGTTAAAAATGACCTTCTTGTCTTTTTGGAGACTTTCAATCTCATTGCAGGTGAGTTCTCTGGGATTTTACTATACGTTAGGTTTAGAAACTTCTGGATGTTTTGATTAAACAGAAAATAATTTATAGTTGGTACTGAGTAACTGTGGGCAGTTTTGTTAAAATCCCTTCAATGGTTTGGAAGATGTCATGCTCACTAATGTGTTACAGAAGCAAGAACGGGCTTAAAAAACCTGAGGGTGTGATCCAACCTTCGCATTCTGTGCGTGGAAGCATAAAAACAAGGAGCCTCATGAAGACCCAGTTGAGAAAAAAAAGACTAGAGGAAACAATATGCTTAGTGCGTCCTAAAGTCCCCAGCTTCTGGTTTCGAATGGCTCACCTTCCGCCATTAGTTACAGTCGGCCACATTTGTCTGGTTTAGATCATTGAATAGTGATGGTGAGTATTGAAAACTTATATAAAGACAGACGGAGATAATATAGCATTACTGGGTAGGAGGAAGGGAATATAGACAGGGGACAGTGTGCACGAAATATGTATAGGAGTAGTCTGCGGTAGGAGGTGCTCTGGAGGAGGTTTTCATCCAAAATGTCTCTGGTACATTGTTGCATTCAGCTCTATCTCTATCCTGACGAGTCTTCCAGTTCTTCCCCACACCATGATGCTGCCGCCATTGTGCTTTACTGTAGAAATGCTATTAACCAGGTGATGAGCAATTTAGTGGTTTTCTCCATGCATAATGCCTGCCATTCACTCCAAAAAGTTCTATTTTGCTCTTGTCAGACCACAAAATTTTGTTTCTTATGGTCTGAGAATCATTTAAGTGCCTTTTGGCAAACTCCGGGTGGGCTTCAATGTGCTGTTTAGTAAGAAGGGGCTTCCATCTGTCCACTCTAGCCTTCAGGCCTGATTGAGGTATTGCTGCAGATTTGGTTGTCTTTCTGGAAGGTTTTCCTCCTTCCACAGAAGACTGCTGCACTTCTGATAGAGGGACCATTTGGTTATTAGTCACCTCTCTGAAAAAGACCCCTTTTGCCTGATCACTCAGCTTATGTGGCTGACTAAATCACAGAAGAGTCCTGGTGGTTCAGACATCTGCCACTTATGGACACTGTGCTCATTGGAACCTTCAAGCCATCAAATATTTTTTCTATACCCTTCCCCAATCTTGTGCTTCAAGATAATCCTGTCTGGTGTTACTCTGCTCTCTGACAATTTGCAAGTTGAGCTCATCAAATTTGCTGTTATAATTTTTTTTTTCTAGAAATTTTTTTTTTCTACAACTCTAAGTTCAAATCAAAAACTGTTTTTATCTACAGCCCTTGTCTTGGTCCACAATTTCCTCTTAACTGTTGCTTTTGACCTTCCACGGCGTTTTTATATCAACAGCTGCCTTTCCAGTGATCATTTCAGCTTTGGTGAAAGAAGGGAACTGTCGGGATGTGGAGATGTGGAAGAAGGAGGAGGACCCAAAAAGCAGGACTACAAAACAGGATTTATTAATCAAAAAGTCCAGTAAAGCTGTATGGCAAAGGGCACAGGATTAACTCAGGATCAAAAGTTCAAAGTTGCAACTATGATTAGGCGGCCAGGACGGATGACCTGGCCAGAAGGGATGGTAATGGTGGTAACAACGATGGCCAGACAAAAACATCTTGAGTGATTGCCTTCAAATAGGCTCCAGGATCCACAGTTGTCTGTCTTCAGACGAATCACCCTCACTTGTCTCTAATCAGGGTGATGAGAATAGGTCCAGGGCTCCCTCTGGTGGCAGGGGAGGGGATCATGACAGGATCTACCTCCGATTAATATACGTTTTCTTTTCACTAGACTCTCAAAGATTTGAGCTCTGATTTGATGCTGAGAATAGGCTTAAATAGTTCTAAAGATACAGTATATATTTCCATAAAGCTTGGGAAGCTGTTACGCAAAAATGGAACCAACATTTAGCTTTCAGAAGTACTGACACATTTTTCTTTCCATGTTACAAAACAGATGGCCTGAACCAGACATCAATTGAAGCAGAGTGCTGGATCCAGATTCAGATCATCACAATTTACCGTTCAGCCTTCATCATCTCTGTCATCGCCGCTCTGATAACAGGTTTTCACAAAATCTATTCTTAAAAAAAGATCTCTGATTGTGAACTCATTCCCATAATGGTTCGTTCGCAGGTTCAGTTTGTTCCTGTTTGAGGAGGAAAAGAGACTCTGTGAAAGTATTGGCAGAATTTAACGAGGAGAATTCAGAAATACCACAGAGTTAAGGTGAACTTTCTACAAATCCCAACGCCAGTGAAGTTACCACGTTGTGTAAATTGTGAAAAAACCCAAAAACAAAACAGAATACAATGTTTTGCAAATCTTTCTCAACTTATATTTAATTGAACTTACTGCAAATACAAGATATTTAATGTTCAAACTTAGAAACATTGTTTTATTTAGCAAATAATAATACCTTATAAATTTAATGGCAGCAACACATTACATATAAAAGGTTTGGATCAGACCTTTAATATGCAATACATTAACACGTTCAGAAAAAAAAAAAAAAACTTTTTACAACCATCATAAAACTCTCAGTTTGAACTGTTAGAAAACCAAAAATAACCTTTAAGGAGCGTTCTGCTAACCTATAAACACCTCCCCAGAACATTCTGTCATGATCCCCTCACTTGCCACCAGAGGGAGCCCTGTACCTTCCTTCATCACCCTGATTGAGACATCTGAGGGTGATTATTCTGATGCCACCCACCCCAGACATTCTCGTCTGGTCATACCATCCCTTCCAGCCAGGTCTCCCTGGTTGCATGACCACGAACACATTCTGAACGATAACCTCTTGCCATTCCACTGAAACTTTGTTTTTTCTTTCACAGCATTTCTGGCCTACCATTCTCAAACAAACCATGTTATCTGTCCTGCAATTGGGTCCTCCTCCTTCTACCTGCACACTGCTCTGTGACACACAGTCAAGTTTCTGTCCTCTCTTATTACAAAGTCATGCTGTTCTAGCATGTGGAGAATGTGGCTTGACATTGTCTTGCTTAAACATTTTCAAATGATTGTATTCTGTCGTTATTTACGGTTTTGAGTTTTTACTTTATTTTCTGATTCTGGATCTGTGTGCAGCTCCAAGGCTTATCTCGGTCTTATACAGAAATGTTTTGGCTACTCTCTGAAAGTTATTTGCTGTTTACTGATAAGTCAGTTCTGAGCCAATTCTCTATTTTTAACAAGAAGAGTCGACTGTCTTCAGGGGAGCTGAATCAGCCCCTCCTGCTCATTGCTGATAAGGATATGAGTACAGACCAGTATCTAGACCAGTACTCATACCATCACATAAAAGATGGGAAGACCAAACTTTGTTGTGCCCCGGTCGAGCAACCAAATAAGAGAAAATATTTGGGAGTTAAAAATAATTAATGTAGAAATTTTGTACAAACAATTCTACTATTCTATTGTGATGTTTTTTTTCTTTTAAGAGGTGTTTCTGATGATCTGTCTTATTGTGAGAGTTCATAATGTTTGGTTAATTATTTTAAACTCAATTTCTCATTTGTTTAATTTAATAACAAGTTAAACTTAATAAGTTATCCTTTTGTACACCTCCCACATCTTCACTTCTACCAAACTCGTCCACGTTGTTACATTAAAACTTTTCCCACCTGAAGCCTTAAAAACTAAAATAAATTTACTTCATAATTTATGGAATGCTTTTCTGACAGATTATTGGAGTTCTTCTATGATCAATTACATGCTTTTTTTTAATTAATAATAAAATTTTGAACTACAGTGGGCCTTGTTTTTTCCAAGGCCGTTATAATACCTTTGTTGCTTATTTGAATTTTTTTTTTAACTCATTACTAAATAGAACTTTGTGTTTGTTTATGTTCCTGATTGTAAAATGTTAGAACAAATAGTTGTTTTAATAAAGACACAAATAAAAAAAAAAAAAAATCAAGGAAATGGTTTTGCTTAGTTTGCAACTTCGTTTGCAAACTTTTTTGGAAACAGTTGAAGAGTTTCTTTAGCTTTTGTGCTTAGTTTTGTGAAGTTTTTTAAAAAGATATTATTAATTATGGATATTGATTTGGATTATTAATTATTCGTAAAGTCACATTGAAGTCCATTTGCTAATATACTACTGTTAGTTTATATTTTTATTGCATGTTTTGATGTTGAACTTCTCTGTAAAACATGTAATTGGTTATCATCCAGTTGTTTGCGCATCGGACATTAGTCCAGATTAAAAACTAAGGTTCTGTCAGGAAGGATATCCTAAGTAAAACTGTGCCAAAGAAAATCATGCAAGTCAGTACGACTACTACCATACCAGATGGGTAGTGACCCGGGTTAACACCATCGGCAGTCCTATTTTATCGAAACTAGCTTCCTGTGGCGACCTCTGAAGGGAAATGTCAAAAGGAAAGGAAGAGTACCGAACCTTAATTTTTGTGTACTCATAGACCCCCAAAGATACATTTTGAATGTATTTCTGTTTTTGTTTAAACAACTAAAAACAGGGGTGGGAGCATGGTAGTCTCTGAGTTGGGTGGGTTTTGTGCCTTGTCGTGTTTTGTGCTGTGGTGGTTGCATCTAGAGGGGAGGGGCTGGTCCTGCTGGACCCCTGACTGGGTGTTGGGGGTCCTTGGGGTGAATGCTCTTCTCTTGGTCTACGCCTTGACTTCCGACACTGCCTGGGTTCGCTTGCTGCCGTGGGGTATAGATGCTTTGTCTGGTATGTCCTGCAGAACCCTAAACCCTTTCTCATGGGAGGACTTCATCTCTGGTTTGAACTTTTGTTTCTTTGTTTTTTGATTGTGTCCAGCAAGTTGGGTTGTGATGCAGAATATTGTAACTACAGATTATCTCCTCAGTTTATCCCTCTCTCTTTTTCTTCTTTTTCTCAGTACTCCTTGTTAGGTCCAACAAAATACAACCCATCACAATATGTACTTTATTCATCCCCTGATGGGATGTACTTAATTCATCCCATGATGGGATGAATTAAGTACATATTGTATTATATAATGTACTTTATTATATACAGTACAGGGGCGGATCCAGGAGCGCACGCCCCCACCCCCTTTTGGTCTACAAAAAAAAAAAAAAAAGAAGAAGAAGAAAGGAAAGGGGACTCGTCAAGCTATCCCCTTGTACAGCCAGCGAATGGGCCACCAAAATACAGGGGCTGGACGAGGGGTGAGGCCCCCCTATACTGGCTTTGTCAATTATATCACGCCCCCTTTTAGAAAATCCTGGATCCGCCCCTGATAAAAGTATATATTGTTTGTTTTTGGCATCAGTCTGTCTCAAAAATAATGGATTCTACGCCTTTAAACTTATTTGTTTGTGCAACGTCGGCTGTGGCTAAAAAGCCGATGCGGGAGCTGCAACTCCAACCACAATTGCAGCAAAATATTGTATGTTTTTTCTTGTGATAAATACAAGCCACGGAAAACACATATATTCAGGACGCAACGTAAAATATTAGAAATAAATAATAAAAAAAAGTAATAATTAAAGAAAGGAGAAGAGGACTGAATGACGTCATTACGCACAGTGACGTCATGACGCAATGTTATGGCTGTTTTGTTTAGCATCTGCTTCATGTTTAAAATGGATGTTTTTGACTAGTTTACTGTAACAAATACAAACAAAACCGGATTATTTTTTTCCCTGAAACATTTATGATTCAACCAGGAAGGTTTTACAAGAAACTTTTATCCAACAGTTGATTGAGTTTGAAAAAACAACGAGGCTAGTTAGCTTCAACGTTAAACAGGTTGGTTGCTTGGAAACAGAAATAAATATAAAAACAGCATCATTAAAAAATATATATGTTTAACAGAAAAACTTCAATATTTCTTATCATTTAAACAGTATTTTTAAATCGTTAAAGAAACTTGTTTGATGTTTTTTTTTAAATCAGCTTTTATTGTGCTTTTCTTTGTGAAATTAAGAGAAACTCAATTAAAGGTAATTTATTTTTTATTAAATTTATTAATATAAATATTTCTATATATTTTAAAGATCTTGTTTCATTTATTTAATTTTTAGAATTTTTGTACTAATTTTTTTATTATTATTATTTTAATCTTATTTTAAAATCCTTCTCGTAAAAAATTGTTAATTTTTTACCAGCCAATTTTTTTTAATGTAATTTAAAAATGTTTTTATATGAGAATATACCTAAAAATTTTCTGTCTTTTTTTTTCTTTTTGCAAAAATTGGCTCAATTTTTTTTTTTTTTTTTTAAACGACGTTTTTGCTCAAGTCAAATTTTTTTTGCCCCTAAACGTTTCAAAATTTCGCATATTTCTTTTTAGCTGAACGTTTTTCTGTTATTTTTCAAAAATATTAATTACAAAATTCTTTTATAATTTTTTTTTTTTTTACAAGTACTTGCTAAAATGTTCAATTTTTAAATTTACTTATTTATGTTTGACTTTTTTTATATTTGACTCCATTTTTTTGTTGTTGCTCGAAAACATTTGTTTTTAAAATTTTACAGTTAAAAAAAAAAATCTTTTTTCCGTTTGATGTGCTTTTGGCTGAATATTTTTCTGGAATTTTTGAATATATGTCTACAGTTTTTTTTTCATCTTTTTTTTTCCCCAAAATTGGCCGTTTTTAAATAGAAATTTAGTTTTACTTTTTTATGTAGTTTGACTTTTTTTTTTTTTGCTTTTCAGAATTTCACACGTTATTTTGTCATTTAAACAATTTTTTCAAAGATTCGCTAAACTTTTTTGTTGCCGAATATTGTTTTAAGTCTAAATCTGTCAGTTTTAATAAATTCATATTTAGCTCCAAGTAGTCCAACTCCATTCCAACAAGCGTCTGTACCACCTCCATTCCCCTAAGTTGCTGTTCCAGCTTCATTCCACCAAATTCAGCACCAACTATCAGCTGTTCTGAAGTTGTTTGGAGCTCTCTCTCGAACTATGCTTGCACCATTAATTTAACCAACTGTTAAATTTGTCGTATTAAAAAACAATGTGCTTTTTCTTTTCCCCCGCCATGCAGAATGTCCTTCATGATTAAAATCCCAAAGAAACACCCTGATGACTCCGCCTCCACTCGAATCATCTCACAGTCTCCACTGGCCCGTCTGGAGAGCAACAATTCTTTGACTTACGGAAGCAACAAATCATACCAGGTTTGATTAAAATACCATCAGAGTACACGTTTACATATTTACAGTGGATCTAAACCTTAGTTTAAATCTCATATTTGTAGGACGTTTAAAAGACAGAGGGAGCTGCACTGTGTCTTTTTAGATCTAGAGAAAGCGTACGACAGTGTACCTAGAGAAGAACTATGGTATTGTATGAGGAAGTCTGGTGTGACAGAGAAGTATGCTAGAGTGGTTCAGGACATGTATGAGCACTGTAAGACAGTGGTGAGGTGTGCTGTAGGTGAGACAGAGGAGTTCAGTGTGTGGGTGGGACTGCACCAAGGATCTGCTCTGAGCCTTTTGCTGTTTGCTATGGTGATGGAGAGGCTGGTAGACGAGGTCAGACAGGAATCTCCATGGACAATGATGTTTACAGATGACATTGTGATCTGTAGTGAGAGGAGGGAAGAGGTGGAGGAAAAGCTGGAGAGGTGGAGGTTTGCACTAGAAAGAAGAGGAATGAAGATTAGTCAGAGTAAAACAGAGTACATGTGTGTGAATGAGAGGGATCCAAATGGAAAAGTGAGGTTACAGGGAGAAGAGATAAACAAGGTGGAAGATTTTAAGTACTTAGGATCAACAGTCCAGAGCAATGGAGAGTGTGGAAAAGAGGTCAAGAAGCGTGTTCAAGCAGGCTGGAACGGGTGGAGAAAAGTATCAGGTGTGATAGAAGAGTTTCAGCTAAAATGAAAGGGAAAGTGTACAAAACTGTGGTGAGACCGGCCATGCTGTTTGGTCTAGAAACAGTAGCACTTAGGAAAAGACAGGAAGCAGAGATGGAGGTAGCAGAGATGAAGATGCTGAGGATCTCTCTGGGAGTGATCAGGATGGACAGGATTAGAAATGAGTACATCAGAGGAACAGCACATGTTAGAGGTTTTGGGGATAAAGTTCGAGAGGCAAGACTGAGATGGTTTGGGGACGTATAGAGGAGAGAGAGAGTACACCGGAAGAAGGATGCTGGATTTGGAACCACCAGGAAAGAGGACTAGAGGAAGACCAAAGAGGAGGTTCATGGATACAGTGAAGGAAGACATGAAGATAGTTGGTGTGACCAAAGAGGATGCAGCAGATAGGATTAGATTGAAGAAACTGACTTGCTGTGGCGATCCCTAAAGGGAAATGCCGAAAGAAGAAGTTGCAGACTTTTCTAGCATTAAGTGTTTATGGTGGAATTCCGTCTAAATTTTTTGACACTTTCAAATGTGGTTTTGGCTCGTTTAACCTGGCGTTTCCTACTTATACAACTCTTCACACAAGCCTTATTTAAGATACTGTTCCAGAATTTTCTGCCGATCTGAGTTCTGTTTAAGTGGATTAAATGTGACATCGGAGAGTTATGAATGATCTTTTTTGGCGCTACAGAAGATTTTCATTTGAAGAATATTTGAATGATCTCCAGCCTTATTCTGAACAGAGCTACGGAAACAGGTCCAGTCGAGACCGAACTGACAAGTCACCTGCTGGGAACAGCTTGCCCGCAATCGAACCCTGGTACCTATATCGCCTTCTTCAGGCCATGTTTGTTTACTACAGCTTCATTCTAACATTTTGTTTTGATGTCAGGAGGCCCGGCACGCAGCCGTTCGCCGACTTTGTGAAAAACGTGTTGGGAATAGGCAGCTCTCAGAGTGAGAAACCCTCAGTCGTTAATCACAGCTCATCAGGAAGCAAGAACCAACGATCACTGCAAGAACGAAACAACGGGTGAGAGTCGAGCCTCTGATTCCTGATTGGTGGAGTGATCAGGAGCCTCGGATGATAGGAATTGTGTAAATCTTTGGTGGAGAAAGTGTTTTTGCCCAGCTCAATGTTATTGCTTACGCCACGCAAAGTCAACATAAACTTCATAAATCACACCTGTGACAAATCACAAGTGATTAAATCCGTCCCGCCCAATTTGACGCTAATCAAGCAAGCTCTTGGCTTGCCTTCCAAGTCGTGTAATCGTCTTTCACTCCGTCACCTCCATAAATTGCTTAGAAGTCAACACATACACAGATCTCAAATTTCCCTTCGGGTATAAATAAAGTATATTGAATCTTCGGGTGAGAAGCTCTGCCATCCGGGAGGAGCTCAGTGTCGAGCCGCTCCTCCTCCAGGTCGAGAGGAGCCAGATGGAGTGGTTTGGGCATCTGGTCAAGATGCCCCCCGAGCGCCTCGCGGGCGAGGTGTTTCGGGCACGTCCCACCGGGAGGAGACCAAGGGGCAGACCCCGGACCCGCTGGAGAGACAATGTCTCACAGCTGGCTGGGGAACGACTTGGGATCCTTCCAGGTGAGCTAGAGGATGCGGCCGGGGGGAGAAAGGCCTGGGCTGCCCGCTTGAGGCTGTTGCCCCCGCGACCCGACCCTGGAACAAGCGGAAGTTGACGGAACGAAACAGAACGGAATCTTCGTAAACAAGGCACCAGAAGGTTAGGTTCACGTAAAGCTGATGTAGCTGCTGTTTGTCTTTCTTCCACCAGGTGGCGACCAAAGAGAGCCTCGGACTGGCTGCTGTCCGAGTCCACCTCAGAGTGCCTTTCACCGCCAAAGGAGAATAGTTCTTCATCCTCTGAGAAGAAGAACCTCTCTGTGGAGGCGGGGGATTTGCTGGCTGAGATGCGACCCCTGATGCATGCTGGGAGTTTGAGTTCACCAGCAAAAAGAAGAGATGAGTCCAATCAGAAGAAGGTAAAACATCTGGATCGTTCAGCTTCTTCTTCTCCTATTTCTTCTAATCTTCCACCTCGCTTTCAGAGAACTGTAGAAAAACGGCAGAACACCTTGTTCGGCTTCGAAGAAGACGTGTCATCAGAGGACGAGTTTCTGAGCCTGTTAAAAACCAAAGGGCCTTCTAAAAAAACACCCAGTTCCTCATTGCCAAGGCCAAGCACAGAGGACAGGAAGGGGAGGGTGCAGATGAAGGACGCGATGGAATCCCAGAGAGATACTTGGAGAGAGTTCAGAGCGAGTCGGATCAGATCGCCTCAGCTTACAGTGAAGAAACCCAAACCCTCAAAAAAAGAAACCAGTGAGTTCTCCTGCTGGTGCACAACGAGAACATCTGAAGAGAAAAAAATTGACTTTAACTAAGTGATATTCTTGTTGGGTGCAGTTGTTCTGTCCAGCAGCGAGGAGGAAAAAGAAGAGCAGGAGGAGGAAGCGAAGAAAGGAAAGAGTAAGCAGGTAAACAGGAAGGAGGAGGTTCCAAAGCCTGAAGACTAGGGGTGTGCGATGCCGCAAGTTTTGGTATCGATACGATACCAAGTAAACACTATACCAATATCGCCGATACCGATATCAATACCGATATTTAAATTTTTTAAATGACTATTTTGCATCAAGGGTTTGCGTCATATATATAGTATGACCGAGTATATGTATACACAGGTTGGTAGATAGATCGATAGAAGTGACCAGTTGCACGCAAACAAATGTTAACTAATGTTAAAGATTGGAGCATCTCTGTTAATGAGTGCTGCCTCTGGGAAACAGAAGGGGTCATGGTTTTCTCTTCCGTTTCTGAAGTTTTTCTTTGGGTGATTCTTTAATTTGTAGTGTTAGCTCTATATTTAACCGCCTTTCTGCACATGGTGCAGGTAGTAGCCTCAAAATACAACCACATCTCTTTTTTCCATCTCTCTGCACTTTTACCGACTTGCGTTTTGTTTTTTTTTTTTTGTTTTTTTCTGGCCCCAAGTCGCTGAGTCAAGTGACAAGTCAAAGCGAATGAGAGGAGAGAGGGGGCGGGGCCGCCTCGCTTTAGCATACAGGCGCAACACACAGCATTTACGCATATTTTTTGCAGTCAGATAAGTTAGGTTAACTTTAAAAAAAAAAAAAATGCAAGGGGTAAAACTTCAACCAAAGTATCGATATTGTAGTTGGAGTATCGATCAATATCAATACTAGCGTTGGTATCGATATTATCGATATTAGGATCGATCCGCCCACCCCTACTGAAGATATTCAGAGAAAAGGAAAGACATTTTATTTGTGTCACATCAAAGGCGGTAGAATCAACTTATTACATCAACTTACACATACAAGATAATTCATCGTTAACACATAAATATTTAAACAAAAGCACAAACTATTGGAACAGAAAAAAAATACAAATCAGTATGTTGTGGAGTTACGCTGACCTCTGGTGGTCTACCGGAGTATTGCAGTGGCTCCTCAAATTTTTTTTTTTTTTTTAAGATAATTTTTATTTTAAATAGTTATTTCCCGAGAATATAAATGATCACTGCCCCACGACAGACTGGAAAACTGCTAATGACGTACCCCACCTCTGGCCCAATTGGAATAACTGAACCCAGATCATGAATGATGATGATTTTTTTTTTTTTGTTTATTTTGAATTACTCTATTCATCCCCTCACCGGGGAAATTTGTTTGCTGCACTCCTTACACCGCAGCAGGCTGCCCTTCAACGGCGCCAATGGTGGGAGAAGCGGGGGTTAGGTGTCTTCTCCAAGGACCTTCTGGTCCGCGGGCGAACGCGCTAACCACGCGGCCACCGTCTCCACCCTGATGATGAAAAATAATTATAAAACGGAGAGCTATGTTCGCTCCTGTTGGAAGTCTGACTGGATTCGGACCAGTTTTACTCAAACATTTGTCTGATTAAAACTTCTATTCTTCACATTGAGTTTTATTGTGTAGTTTTATTGCTGTGAGTAAAAAAAGGTGGGTTTTCTGTTACTTTTACAGGGTCAGACCTCAGATTTTAGTTTGTGAGTCTGACTGCACTCCTCTTGTTTTCCTACAGAGACCTCTAAGTTCTCCAACTCCTCCCGTCCTGCAGCTGAAATTCTCCTCTGCTCACATCGGCCTGGACGAGGTTCGCTCCAAAGGACCCCTGACGGTATCTATCTTGTTATCAATCATTCAAAACTGGAACAAAAGCCACTGCTGATACTAACCTGAGATTTGTAAAGGATACAATAAATTAGGCAAGAAAGCTAGCAGATTGTTCAAATATAAATGAAACGGAAACCATGTGTTGTTTTTAACGCCGGAATAACGTTCAAACGTGATCGAACCTCCCCAAAGTTAATTGTAATTGTTGTTTCTTCCACCAGGTGACAGAGAGCCGCATTACGTTTCCTGTTGAAGGTAAATAAACATTTACCTTCATGAACTGAAGGTAAACGTTCATTTTGCTAAGTATTTTGCTAAGTATGTGTTTCAGAGCTCTGGCCTTCTCATTTAGTCTTTAATCTTCGATCATTAAAGACAAAATCAGCTCACATGAATTTATTTCACTTCCTGCTTCACTTTAGAGTTTTTTTCCTCTTATTATTTTACAAATGATATTGAACTTGTTTCTTTTCTAAAATGACATTTTTGTCCAGGTTTAATCTCTGTCATGTGATTCCCACGAGTACAGTTGTTTGGTCTTTGAGTTTGTCGTCTTCTCCCTCCTCCAGGAGTTGAGGAGATCGAGCTAACGGTGCCGGTGTCTCAGCTCTGTGCTTACGGCGTGTGGGATGAGGACGTCGCCAAAGGCGTGGCTCAGCTGTTGAAAGCAGACGGTCCAACCCCCTCGGTGCTGTTCCTCTATGTGACGCTTACCCAGGCCGGCCTGCTGCGGGGAGCCCTGGACTCTGCCACTGACGGTAACCTCATACCTGGAACACTAGTTCAGACAAACTGGACACACTGCAGAAGCTCCCAAACCACTGCAGTGCATCTACCAACTATAGATGCACTGATTAGTTTAAAAACAATCTGTCTGATCCGAGCTTGCCGAGCTTCCTTAGTTTGTTAAAGAACAGACGGAGACTCGTTGTTCCTGTTTGTTGACTTTTCTTGCAGGACCTCCGTGCCGCTGCATCCTGCTGTTTCTGCAGGATCATGTGGAGGAGATGCAGGCCACGCTACTGCGGTCCACTCTGAACGTAGAGAGTAACCTGGAGGGATGCTCCGGTGACTCTTGGGTGCCCCCGTCTCCGCTGTTGTGGGGGGATGGGATGTTTCTGATGAGCGAGTGTGAACCACATGTCAAACACCACCTCTTGCGTCTGCTGGGAAGCTCGGAGGTGAGAAACTGGAGGCTGAGCAGCTTGTATACAAAAAAATCCGTCCTGAAATAAAATAAAATATTCAATTTTGGCAAAAGAAAAAAAATCAACAATTTATAAAATAATGATTAAAACAAACTGTATTTTATTTATTTCATGTAAACAGTAAATGTTTTTAAATATATATATATATATATATATATATATATAATTGTTTTATATAATAATTACAGACAAATTAAAAACATTTTAACCAAAAATAACAAAAGCAAGTCAAAAAAGACTGATTACATTTTTTTTAATTACAATAAAAATGTTGCAAAAACCCCCCAAAAAAACATATAACTAAAAAGTAAAAACAATGATTCCAAATATTAAATTTGCTGCAATTAGTATTTATTTCTTAATTAGTTGGAAGTCAAATTATTTGACTTTCCGCTTTATTATGTTTTAATTCATTTTATTTAAAATCACTCAACTTTAATTTTAAGTTGATCAGTTTTTAAACTCAGCAAAAAATACGTTGAATTATTATAAATTAATTTCCAATATTTTTCTACAATGGAATCGATTCATTTAATAGCCGCTGCTCCTCTGGTCGAGGGAAGCCAGATGGGGTAGTTTGGGCATCTGGTTAAGATGCTTCCTGAATGCTCGCTGGTGAGTTGCTTCCGGTACGTCCCACTATGAGGAGACCAAGAGGTAGACTCCGGACCTGCTGGAGAGACTGTCTCACAGCTGGACAGGGAACACCTCTGGATCCCCCTGGGTGAATGCACTTGGGGTGAGAGAGGCCTGGGTTTCCCATCTGAGGCTGCCGCCCCTGTGACCAGGCCCTGGATAATCGAGCAGACGACATCATGAAATGAAATATTTTTTTGTAATTGTGATTAGGGCTGCAACTAACGATTATTTTGATGATCGATTAATCTGGCGATTATTGGCTCGATTAATCGATTAATTGGGTAGAATTGACAACTTAATAGTTTTTTGGCATTTTATTGAATGTAGTTATGCAAAACACAACTCATAACCACTTAAACAACACGTTGGGCTCATTCTAATAAGTAAAAATGTTAATCTTTCTGTGAAATAAAGAGGGAGAATATTACCATTTCTACAGCAAATATAAAATAATAAAGCTACTTACTGTATACAGTAAAGGTAAATCACGAGCACCCATAAAATGGGTGACCTTATAGTACTGGCTAAAAAAACATAAAATGGAAACTGTTGACCATTAAAAACAAGAAATCGTTAACAGTTTTAGATTTGCAAATTTAACCTTGTTCAGAGGTATAGTATCAAACAAAAATGGCCTAGGTTAACATGAGTAAAAATACACAAAAAACAATCAAGTTGTGTAATATTAGGTGCAGTTGACAGTAAAAACTTTCTAAACGATTAATTGATGACTAAATTAGTCGACAACTATTTCAATAATCGATTATAATCGATTAATTCGATTAGTTGTTTCAGCCCTAATTGTGATTATTTGATTTCAATCTAAATCTAATCAGTGTTGGTCCTGGTTGGTAATCTAGAAACTCTTGTGTTTACCTGACAGAAGTTCTTTCGGCTGAAATCCAGGAACGAGAACCAGTCGAGTCAAGAAAAGATTCCCAGCAGGTTAAACCAGTAGAACCAGTAATACATGATGAGTTTGGATGGAGTTGACCTTGATCTTTCTCTGCAGTCCTCTCCTGTATCCGCTGCCTCCGGCTAAAGGCCGGATCACCGTGACCAAGGAGGACTTGGCCTGCCTGAAAGCCGGCCAGTTCCTGAACGACGTCATCATAGACTTCTACCTCAAGTAACTCAGTGATGAGGATGAAAAAGGTGTTGCAGTCATGTTGATGCTGTTTTTTTTTTTTTTTTACTTTTTCAGGTACCTCCTCCATGAAGGCGGCGGCTCGATAGCTGAGCGCTGTCACGTCTTCAGCAGCTTCTTTTACAAGCAGCTGAGCCGGAGGCGAGTGGCCGGAGAAGACCCCGGCCCTTGTATCATGTAAGGAAGCATCTCGATCCCGCTCTCAATCCCGTTCTCATGACGGTCACTTATCAGCTCTTGTTTTTCCACAGCGACCGTCACACTCGGCACCAGAGGGTGAAGAACTGGACACGCAACGTAGACCTCTTCACCAAAGATTTCATCTTTGTGCCCGTCAACGAGGAGTAAGAAATGTTTAACTTTTACACTTTAAACTCTTTTATTTTTACATCTATGAGTCTAAATTTTTAAAATCTACATTAAGATGTAGCAATTGCTTTTTTTATTTGATATATTTGTTTGGTGGTCAAACTCTGACCCTCAGACCAAATCTGGGCCACCGTGTGATAAAAGCTAGTTTTCAACCACTCTAAACTTTCTGTGGACCTCCTTCAGGTCTCACTGGTTCCTGGTGGTGGTTTGTTTTCCTGCTCTCGACACCATCCAGTTTGATGACTTCAATCCTCCAGCAGGTGAGATGGGGTCATGTTGAAAACACCTTAGATCGGATGATTCAGAAAGCTGGAACCAGATGTGTTTCAACTTTCCTTCATTCATTCGTTTGTTTCTCTTTTTTTAAAACAAGAAAAGTAACAGTTTCTTTTTTTTAACAGGTGGAAGATCAACAGGAGAATCACGTCCACCTGTAAATATCTATCGATCCCTCGTACCGTCTGTTTTTTTACTTGCACCCACTTTCTTCTTCTTGTATTCATTGTCTGTAGGAGTGTACCCAACAAGGATGGACGAAGAACCGTGTGAAGAAAAGGTGAGCAAAACCGTTTTCATCAAAAAATCTTTTATCTGATCTGAATATTGTTTTTAAGCTGAATTGTTACTGAACTTAGTACAAATACTAATTATTTCAAACTTAGAAATAATTTCCTTAAAAAGAATTGATAAAATAAATAGAGAGGAAATCAAATAAGATCGTTTCTACTAAAATGACTGCATAGAAGTGTCAGCTAGGACGCTGCATCGGTCTGTCGTGGTAAAGAGAGAGCTGAGCCGAAAAGCAAAGCTCTCGATTTACAAGTCGATCTACGTTCCAACCCTCACAAGAACGCAATCACAGATTCAAGCGGCCGAAAGGATCTTCCTCTGCAGGATGGCTGGCCTCTCATTCAGAGATTGGGAGGAGCTCGGTGTAGAGCCACTCCTCTTCCAGGTTGAGAGAAAACAGATGATGTGGTTCGGAAACCTGGTCAGGATGCCTCACGATCGCCTCTCTGGTGAGGTGTTTTGGGCACACCCCATCAGGAAGAGACCAAGAGGCTGACCCCGAACCCGCTGGAGGTCCTGATCAACAGTACGAAGGGAGAACACAAGGAGAGGATGTCGAGAAACCCTGACAAGAAGCATAAAAAAATAATACAATTTTTTTTCCTAAGAAACACTTTAAAAACACCAAAAAAAAAAAAAAAAAAAGGTTATATCTAATTTTATAAATTATGATATTAGAAAAAAAATGTATAATCATCAAATTTACTACAAATAAATAAGCGGTTACTTAATTTGAATTTTTAACAGTTCACATAAAAATTATTTAAAAAAATTAATCAGATTTATTTTTGCTTTTATTTTTTTACTTAATAAAAAAGACATACCTTTTAAACAAAGTATTATTTTTTTCACAATACATAACTTTAATAAATATATCTTAAAATAATAAAAATAAATATTTTATAAAATGGAACAAATAAAACAGTGTTTTGCTTAGAAGTTCTTTTATTTTTGTCTTTAAAAAACGACCATAAACCAAAAAAATAACAAAACCTTTGATCTTTTATTCGATCTTTTAGTCTTGATTTTTGTTGCCGTGGCGATCTTTTACAGGCCGTGCATGCTAGTCATGGACTCTCTGAAGCTTTCGCATCATGAGAACGTCTGCAGATTGATCAGAGAGTGAGTTTCATCGTCGACCTCCGTGATTTTTTTTTGTTTGTTTCTGTTCTTCAGCTTTACCTTTTCTTCTCTTCCGTCAGCTACCTGCAGGTGGAGTGGGAGGTCCGTAGAAAGACCCCCAGGATTTTTACACATGATAACATGAGAGAGTTCAAATGCAGAGTTCCTCAGCAGAACAACTGCAGCGACTGTGGCATCTTCCTGCTGCAGTACGCCGAGACGTTTCTACAGGTTTGTTCCTCATTTTTACTCACATTTACAAAAAAATAAAACAGCACTATTTGGTAAATAAAATGCAATTTATTTTTAAAAATAAACAAATAAAAATAAATTAGGAAAACATCCCAAGTTTGTTAAAATTCAAATATAAATATATAAGTTATGTTAAAAATGTTTTAAAAACTAGCATTTATTTTATAATTCCTGTTTTATGTCTTAAATCTTTATATTTTAATTTTTTCGGGCATTTTTAGAGACAAAACGAAACAACGTCCCCCTTAAATTTGTGTCCAGACCTTGGAACAAGTTGTGCAAGTACACCAAAAATAAAACGACAGCAAACATACAAACACAAATTTAAGATTGATTGGCTGTTGGCTTCATCCACCGATCCGATCCATTTTCTGGCCTCACCAAGTCGAGCAGGCTTTACTCTTCGACTACAAAATTCCCTGTTCATGGTCCGTTACTCCACTAATGCTCCTCGATGCGGATCGGCTTCCCTCGGTGTTCCGGTTTCACCCACTGGAGAGCTTTTCTCATGAAAACCTCTTTGGTTGGGTAGCAGACAGATGATGACTCATCAAGGGCACTGCCTAAGGCCTGGGTTAGCCACCAGTGAACGTTAAACAGGGTCAATTTCTAATGGGGATCATTAGGAGCTTGTTACCGTATATCTTCAGGGACAAACACTTTTTGACTACCTGAGATGTGGATTTTTTTGGGCGCCTACTCCGGATTTCAAGGTGAGTAACTGTAATTAACTCTTAACCTCTGGTTACTATCAGAGAGGTGAGAACAGGTCTCCTTCTGAGGTTCAGATCCCGTAAAGCCAGCTCTAGAGATGAAATACGCTCGTATATTGGTGAAGGTTTGTTCCAGCTTAGAATCCAGCAGCATAAAGGAGGTTCTGAACTGACCAGCACCTCCTAGTGTTGCTTCAACAAGGTGCCGATAGCATCCAGTACCATTTCGGTACTATTTCAGTATCATTTTTGTTCAGCCCTTCTCAGTTGTTTTTATAACACAGGCCAAGAATGCCCTCTTGTGGTTTACTGTGAAAATAACACGTGAAATGACAGTAATAGTAGGTGCGTTCGAGATGACATAGGCGGACACAGTTCTGATCGGCGCAGATCGGTGCGCAATGCATGCCGGTTAGTTTTTGAACGCAAAACCTAACATCTCGAACGCACCTAATGTGTTACTAATTTCACATATAAGTTCTCCGGAGTATGAGTCGCACCCCTGGCCAGACAATAGAAAACCGAGCCGAAAATAACAATAGTCTGACAAAATTGTACTTTGCTTCTCCTCCTATTTTTATTTGACACCATCACCAATGCAACCATTCTTTTTCTGCAACCCAGAGTATTTCAGTTGTTATCAGTCGGAAAAATTACCTTTTTTTTGTAAGCGGTAAATATTTGGTAAACTTGTAAATATCTAAACAAATATTTGGGGTTTTTTTTCTAAATTTTTAAAAATAATTTCTCGTAATTTTATTTTATTTTTAAGGTTTGAATGCAATTTATTGTCTTAAAAAATATAAATGTCTAACAATGAAAGATTGAAAATAAAAATTAAGAACGACTCAAGAAATCTCAAGTAAATCCACTAAAATATTTTTGATAATTTAAAAATGTTAAATATATAAAAAAAAAATCATATTTTTTATTTATGCTGTAAAAATATGTTCATTTTGAAAAAACATGTGAAAAATGGAATTAAATGTATATTAAAAAAAAATTGTTTTTCTGATGTGTTCCTCAGAACCCCGTCGTACATTTTGATCTTCCTTTACAACTACGGAACTGGTTTCCGCAGCAACAAGTGCAACAGAAGCGTGAAAAGATTCTATCGGTGATCCTGAGGCTTCACCGGACTCAACTATCGAACGATGCCTCTTGAAATAGACTTTAATCTGCCTCATTCAGATTGTTTGGATTGTTGTTTTCTGAATAAAGTTATTTATTTTATCCGCTACTTGTGTTTTTCATCAATCAACAGATCAGTTTCTGTTTAATCGGTTCTGAGCCGAGAGGAAAGTCTTTGTTGTCTAAGCCGGGGTCACAGTTCACTAGGTTACTGCTCTGCCTGCTTTTCTACGGCTGTATTCGATTGTTTTTCTCCTTTTCTCGTCCTTCGTTGTTCCATCGTCTTGTCAGACAGTAAACACTCGTCTCCTGAGTCGTTTTTTTAGAAAAGTCTGTGTTTGTGTGTGGATTGGTTGAGTAATTGGAGCTTTAACACAACGCGCCCCCTGCTGAGGACCAATCAGCTTATAGATCATTACGTGGATCAGACAGTGGGGGGTGGAGGAGGTTTTATACATCTAATCGTTTCTGACCCATCATGTCACATGACCAACCAGAAAACTTTTGGGATGTAGCTTTGGGATCAATTATGAACATTTTTTGTTTTTCTCAAACATTTAGATCGAGTCCTCGTCCAGTTCTGGTCGGGTGTTTGATCTAAGGTGTTTAATCTGGAAATGTTATGCTAATGATTTCGCTCTACACACTAATAGTTCAGGTTCAGGTTTGGACTTTGATTATGACAAAAGTTAGATCTCGTTCTAGTCCAGCTTGAGTTCGCCTTAAATGGTCCAACTCTAGTGATTACTGACTTAGACTCCCCAAACTTCAATCCAGAAATAGTATGGCTCTTTGAACAGATATTATCAGGGGTTTAGTCTGATCTGATCCACTGTTCACTGATTCTGTGCTCAGTTGGTCTTAGTTTGACCTGGTTTTATTGTCCCCACTGATGTTTATATGTATGTGAGCGAGCGTGACATGTATGTGATGTAAGCTTAATATGTTCTGTTTAAATGTGTTTGGTGACAGTCTGGCTCTGGTCTAGCTTCACACTGGGAATAGTCTGGCTTGTTCTAGCCCTGACTAATAAAAATATTTATCTTTTTTTATTTTCTGTTGTGTTGATCTCTATCCCTCTCTTTGCTCTTTTTGTATTTAGAGCAGAATAGAGCTTGCTTCTGTCCTGTAGCTGTGTTCTCGTTCTAGTCTGGTATGGTTTGGACCGGCTCTGGTTTAATTTGGACATGTTCGACTCCTTTTTCATTTGGCCTGCCTCTGGTCTGTGAACTCATTCACTGAGAATTGCGTAAATATCTGGCTGAACAAGAATTTTTTTCCTGCTTTATTTGCAATTTGTTATAAAATCACATTGGAAAATAAAATATCAAGACATTCTAGTGCACGATATGTTATTATTTTTTAAAAATGACCTAAAAAATGCAAAATGGAATAAAGTACATTCCATTTTATCCTACTTTAAAAAAACAACAGAAACTAGGATTTATAAGTAAAAGCCACTTAAATATTAAAAATAAATAATTAAAAATGCTTTTTAAAAGACTAAAACAACTAGGGAATGGCGGTGGGGCGCTGTTTAGTGGTCCTGCTCAACAACATGGCTAACACCACGCAAATTTGGGATTTTTCAAAACCGCTGTAATTCTCCCTACGTAACATAAACTTCACAACTCACATTTGTGACAAATCTCAGGCTTAAGTCAACTCCATCGACCCCAACCACACCCGTAGAACTTTAAAAATGGATCTTTAAATATAGTCTTCTAATGAGCCTGTGGCACCTGCCATTACGCTTAACTAAAGGCAATGTGTTGTTTGTTGCGCACGGTTTCAAAAAGAGATCAACTGTGGTGATTGAAAATATGCATTTATCTTAATTAGTCAATTTTTTCACGATGTGGCCCATTTTGATAGACATTTAAAGTATGTGTGCTTTGCTAATTGTTTACTTGGTGCTTCAAAGGCTTCTTTTCACTGACCCCGGTTCACTTCCAGTTTTCTCCACTAGTGTCGTCTTTTTTCCACTTCTTGGGATTTACGTACTTCAACTCTTGAGTTTCCTTAAAGTTATATAATTGTCCGTGCACTCCACCGTCTTTATAGTTGGCATTTATTTGGATTTGGGCGTACACATGCTTCATAAATGAGGCTCTTGATCTGGTTTAGTCTGGCTTGACTTAGTTCTGGTTACGTTACCCCTGCAATGTTCCGGTTTGGTTTGTCTTGGTTCTCGACTGGTTTAGTTTGGTGTAGTCTGGTTCTCATCTGATTTGGTCAGGCCTTCTTTTTTTTCTGGATTGGTTTAGTTTAGCCTTGCTCTGGTATGGTATCATCTACATTGCTCTAGTGCCTCTCTGTTTCGTGCAGAGGTGAAGCTTTGCACCAACGGAGGTTAATCTGAACACTGGGTGGTTAAGATTAGACAGATTTGGGGTCTCCATGAAGTCTTGTTTCTAAAAATAATCCAGTGAGACTGCATGGATTATTTTCAACAGAAAACCAGTCTGCACTCCAGACTGGAATATAAAATTAGACTCTGAGTAACGAATCAATAAAAAACAACCAACCAACCAAAAAAAACATCTCAGAGAGAATTTGGTGTTCCTGGAATTTGTCATTTTCTCTCTTCTCATTACATCCTTTCCTTTCCAGTAATCCTTTCATCCAATAAAAGATGTCTGCTTGCAGCAGAGCGAGGGGTGTACGGATGGGATTATTAGTCTGAGCATGTCTCGTAATCAAAAACTGATCATTTGGCAGGTTGTTTATTAATCTTCAATAAATTTATATTTGTACATCCCAATATTACCGCAGAGTTATTTTAAAGGCTAGTTGAAGATATCATCTTGTATGAAAGAGATTCTCTTACAGTATCTATATCTGAGATAACAGAATGGTAGCAGAACTGGACATACCACTGTCTAAGGGCCATGTTCAACCCCTTAAAGCTTTTTATTAGGCTAACCAGATTTAAAATAATCATTTTATAAATTTTATTAACATTTTTTTCTCTAATTCAAGTGTTCCCAAAAGATACCACATTCCCGACTCAATGGAAATCATCCAGGAGCAGCACATTATTGTTAGTGTTGGATAATCAAACTTTTTTTTTTTTTTAACGTTGGGGACAATAACGTAAATTTTATTCTGTCTGTGAATCAGTTTCTCTATTTTTCTGACAGGATTTGAACATATTTACGTTTGACTCTATTCAATACAATTGTTTAAAATCTATTTAACGCAGTGTCACAAAATAGCAGATAGGTTTCATCCAAACGCTAGAAGCAAAAACAAAAAAAATAATGGAAATTATTGTTTTTAACTCTAAATTGAAACTGAAGCACATGATTTTTTTACATATCAATACAAACTTTTTACCTTATGTGGTTTATCAAATCCCATTGTGTAACTTCCCGTGATCCGGTGTTCTATCGAAATCTGCAACCATCGAGATCAGCGACTTTGAGCGTCTGCACATGCCCAGAACGTGTCATCCACCTCCACTTCCCTTCCAGGTGTTCGTGTAAGTTTACACAACTGTGTAATTTTAGTTCACCCACAGCCCATGAGATAATGCAAAAAATATGTTAGAATGTTTTTCATACTTTCGTCTCGTAATAATTCTCATAATAATTCTCAGATTGTAGCATAGATCGATAAAGATACTTCTTGGAGGCTCAAAAATGCAATATTCGCCCCAAATTTTTTTAAAACCATTTATCAAGTTTCATTCAGTTTCACTGTTCTTTTGACTCTGAATCCCCCTCTACTGACTCCCTACTTAGTCTGTTTCCCCGGGGTCTTGCAAAACTGTACAGATATCGTTTGAAGCTACTGGTTAACAAAACTAGGGAATATTGTTTTATAATTTATTCTGGTGAATTTACATAAATGTCACATGTTTAAAACACACTTTGTGCTTTATGTTAAAATGTGGGCGTGGCAGAGAACAAAATGCAGAATAAAGAACAACCTGGCGTCCCAGTATCTGAATGTTGAATGGAAAAGTTTGTAAATTACTCAAACATTCATGAATAAAATAGAAAATCATTTCAGGAATGTTTTAATTGCGGGAAAACATTCAAATTTCCAAAATGGGTGATTTTGCATAAAACCTCTTCAAAGTTTGTTGATTCTCTGTCATACAAAATTGTATTTACTTTTTTTTTGGATAGGTTGATTTTGTTCCGGCTTGTGTCTCTCATAAAACGCTCACATGTAGAACTGAAGCCCCTGCTTGACTTCCCTTGAAAAAAGCCGTCCGGGCCTCTGACAGTCATCCACTCCAGCAGCTTAACAAATAGGATTAGGGCGAAGAGAAAAGCAAAGTCCCATCTGCTCACCTGCCAGGAAGAAACCGCTGCTGCCTCCAAGTCAGGAGGTCTTCTGTTCAGTCCTTCTTCTTTTTCAGTCTGCCATGAGAGCCGGTGGAGGGACGAGCTGGTGGAGGTGAGGTGCAGTGAGTCTGCAGGTGGAGCGTGACATGGCTGGGAAGCTGGTCCTTCGGGTATTGGGAGTTGTGCTGCTGACTGGGTACCTGTGCACCGAAACAGGTGTGTATGCAGCTTTTTATCCTGACTTTGCTTTAAAAAAGATGATTTTTTAGCTGGTAAGAAGCCAAAATAGACATTTGTCTCTTTACTATGGATGGTTGCTACTCGTTAGGGATAGGAAAGTAAATACAGGGTAGATTAATAGTTCATGATTCAGGCCAGGTTCTGAATAGTTCATGGAGTTATCTGTGTTTAAGAGGTCTCATATGCTGGTCTAGATAATAGTTTTGTCTTATTAGTATTCTGTAGAGATGAGATGGCCAAGATGTGGTTTCATATAGAAACAACCATCATCTGCATATCGTGTGAATTTGGTTTCTACCAAGACTTATTTGAACCACACATCAGCTTATGTTCCTAATATAAAGATGAGTCTGTGAGAGATGTAATCTGATCAGTCTGACTCTTTAGTTTTCCATGGATCAGAACTAGAGGTCATCTTGTCTTTATAAATCTGACCAATCATGAAAATACTTTTCAAGATAACAAAACAATGAAATCATGATGATATGACAGCTTATTTTTTGTTGTTGTTCTTTGAGGTGTCACTCATAACCAAGTGGGGAGTTTGGAGGAAAATGGATCTTTTGAAGCATCAAATCAGCTTTTGTTCAGGGGACACTCGGACGTGACTCGTAGAAAAAGGAACATCTTGTTTCCCAGTGGAGTGAAACTCTGCTCACAGGAGACGGTGGACCAGGCCGTCGCCAACCATCTCAACTACTTTCACCTGAGAGGTACGTCAGTTGGATTCACGCCGCTTTCCTGACCCTCTGATCCAACCTGACTCATGGGATTAGACTACATCGCAGCACTATGTGCTGGATGTCCTCACTTTGGAACCAAGCTCTTCAACTTTTAGTTTTAAATTTGAAACAACTATCCTTCTCCTGGCTAGAGTCCACCATGACTTAACATAGGGCAGAAATAGCTGATGGGAGTAGAACAAATGGAGAAATAAACTGTTACGCAATGAGATTATTAAGTAAATTATTGATGAATGAATGCTTTTTAAATTAGTGGATCGATAAAGTTGAAAAGATGAAGTGATTGAATTTGGAGTATAACTAACCAGATGAGGATAGGTCACACTTTCTCACTTTTTCTTCTCGTCATAATTTTGAGTTTCACACCAGCCTTTATTTCTTCATTTTATTCCAACCAGATTTCCCTCCATCGTTCACGTTCCCAGACCTTTTCTTCTCTCCTCCAAGCTGTTCGTTGTTGCTCAAATGGACTTAAAACTGTGAAGAAATAAATGGAAAAGTAACTTTTTTCCTTTGTATTTTTTTAAGCCGAGACATGACTTAAGTAGTTTCATCAATCACAGCCGACCCTCTTGACATAAAGTTTATTTCTCCAATAAAGTTCTGCTTGGACTAAAATTACAAACCATAGATCATCCATCAGTTTTATTTTCCTTTCACTCTTTGAAGCCCGTGTGTTTCCATCCAGTTCCTGCAAAAGATTTATTTATTTCTAACACGTATAATGACATTACTCCTGTCTTTAATTTCACAAACTCAAACAGGAAAAAGTTTTTAAAAACATTCATTCGGTTTGTGCTGAAATTTTTATATTTGACTTGAAAATAAATGTTATACAAAGATTTTCATTTGAATCCTATTTGGTTCTGTGAGCGTTTTGTGGCGTTGCAATTTAACTGTTAACGCAAATCATACAAACTTTTGTCACAGACTGGCTCCAGAGACAATGTATGGGACAAATCAAATTAAGTTTAATATAAAATAAAAACACAATCAACATAAATACTTATTCAACTTTGAAGAAACTGACAAACCAAAAGCATGCCTGAAACTGCTGATAGAAAAACAGAGAGAGAAAACAATTAGTGCAGGCATCTCCTTCAAAATGAGAACAGCACATTACAACACTTTCAAAACACTTTCAAAATCGCAAACCACATCCAAAAATCAAAATTTAAAAGAACCAAACTTTTCAGCTGAAAATATTATCTAGTTTATTGACTAAAATTAAAATACGCTGGAGCCACAGCCAGGGACAAACACAGACTGCAGCGCATTGTGCGCTCCGCAGAGAAGGTGATCGGCTGCAGCCTTCCATCTCTCGAAGACCTGTACGTCTCCAGGACTCGGGGGCGTGCAGGTCGGATAGCAGCTGACCTTTCCCACCCTGGACATGGACTTTTTGAGCGACTCCCCTCGGGCAGGAGGCTCCGGTCCATTCGGACCAGAACGTCCCGCCACAAAAACAGCTTGTTCCCTTCTGCCGTTGGACTTATGAACTCTTTATAACCTGGATCCCCACATCTCTTAGTCACTTCCCTCTTGTCACTTTACTATCTTTATTATTTTCTATGACATTGCACTACTTTTCTTTTTCTTCTGAGCACTCTTAGTATTGTAAAAATTATTATTATTTTTATTTATTTTATTTTTATTATTTTTATTTTATATGTTTGCACACCTGTATCAAAACAAGTTCCTAGTCTCTGATATTTTTCACTGACATGGCAATAAAAGCATTCTGATTCTGAGAAAAAAAAAAAAAAAAAATTGGCCAAAAATCTTGTCTAATTTGGCTTTTGGAGGATTTTGTTCAGTCCCTCCAAGATTTTAAAATGTTGAAAATGATTCAACAATCATTACGGCAAAATTAACCAAACTTGGTGAATTGTGGAGTTCGTCAACTTCGTTCAAAGTCTGAGACATTTCTGTAGGTACATGTTTGTTAGTTTGTTAGTAGGTCTGAGGACACATGTGAAGGACAGATTGTAGTTTTTAATTAAGGAGAAAGACACACGTCAAATACAGACGTGAGGAAAAGACAATGAGACCCACGAGACACATTAGGAAGGAGCAGCTAATCACCAGAATGAAGGGAAAACACGAGGAGAAAAACCCATTTTAAGCATCAGAATACTTTTTTTGTTACATTCATACTCTAATCTAAATTATATCAAGAATAGAAAGTCTGAATTGTCTCAAATTGTTAAAGATTGAATAAACACAGTTTTACAAAAATATACAAGACTAAATCTTTTTGTTCTTGATATTTAGTTTTGTGAATAATTCAGATTGCCTTTTTTTTTTTTTTTTACAAAGATTGAATTAATGTTTTGTAGTTTTTCCCTTGATTTTTTTTTTAAACGTACTGTATTTATCCCTCAAATGGGAAAATCACTTTTGCTGCATCGCACCGCAGCAGGCAGCCACACAGGCACCTATGGTGGAAGAAATGGGGGGTTTGGTGTCCCCACCCAAAGGACGCTTAGAGATGGCCCCAGTGGGAATCGAACCGGCTTCTCCCGGTCCAGATTTCAACACGGTTAAATTGGAGAGCAATATTTTTACCAAATTTGTTGGATTTGTTTTAGTTTGTCAGGAGACGGTGTGGGAAGCCTTTAAGATCTTCTGGGATCGACTTCCAGAAAAAGATGAATACCAGAATTGGGTGAACCGCTGCATGGACGGCACATTTGGCGTGCTGGAAATTGGCAGCTCCTTCAGCCAATCAGAGGAGCACCAGAGTCTCATAAGAAGCGTAAGTTTGAAATCTTTTCTACTAAATGTGATCCATCTGTTTGTCTTCTTACTTTATATGGACCACTATAAATAGTTAACAAATGTTTTCTCAGCTAAATACTTTTTATTTTCCTCGTTAGTCGGCGCAGCATCTTGTAATAAAACAGAAAACATTTGTTCTCTCTCCAACATTCTTGGATTTTCACTCATCAGTTGTGTGGTGCTGACCACAGTTTCCTCAGATTGAGAAAATCTCTGATGTAAACTGAAAAAAAACCCCCGGCTCGTTGCAAAATTTTATATTTTCAGAAAAGCACACTATAAAAACATGATTGAGAACAGTGTGGTGCTGTAAAAAGTTGTTCGGTAATAAATAGCTGAGCTCCACATCTGACATCTTCAACCAAAACAATCTTTAGAAAACATTTTGTTCCGTTCCATTGTCTTCCACTTATGCAGCGCCGGGTCGCGGATGCAACGGCCTCAGACTGGACACCCAGGCTTTTCTCACCCCAGCTCCATCTTCCAGCTCACCCCGGAGGATCCCAAGGTGTTCCCTATCAAGCTGTGAGACACTGTCTCTCCAGCAGGTCTGGGGTCTGCCTCTGGGACTCCTCCCGCTTGGACAAGCCCAAAATATCTCACCAATTAAGCATTGAGGAGGCATCCTAACCAGATGCCTAAACCACCCCATCTGTTTTCTCTCGACTTGGAGGAACAACAGCTCCACTCTGAGCACCTCCTAGATGGCAGAGCCCCTCCCTCTATCTCTGAGTGAGATCCCAGCCATCCTGTAGAGGGAGTTCAGTTCGGCCAGTTGTATCAGTGATCTCTTTCTTTTTGTCACCACCCACAGCTGGTGACCATAGATAAGGGTAGGAATGTAATTTTACTTGTAAATTGGGAGCTTTGCTTTTTGTCTCAGCTCTTTCTTCACCACTACGGATCAATGCAGCGTCCTCATTATTGCGGACGCCCCACCGATCCGTCTGTCTCCCGCTACCGCTCTCTCCTTCCCCCATTTGAGTTGTGACAGGTTAAAAAAACTTTACCTTTTTTTTTTGTAAAGTTGGATCACCTTCTTTGCTGATGATGTGATTTTGAATTTCAGAGAATTTTATTGGCTGCTGCAATAAACAGGTCAGTGAATAACTTTATATGGCTTCAAATCATTGATGTCATCTAGATATCAGTAAAATACCCATCAAACAGTCATTTAGATACCGTTAGCATCTGATTCTTACTATTATATTCATTTTTTATATAATTTTGATCCCATTATTTTTTCTGTAATTATTCAACAATTGAAGCTTTGAGTTTCACAAAAAAATCCAGTCAGCTTTTTAAAAATTCCTAACTATTTCTATTTTTCTATCTATAATATAATTTGAGGTTAAAGAATACAGATGAAACGGTAAAGTAAATGACTTGTAGGAATATTTCTGAGTCCTGTGTGTATTGACCCCTGTGCTGTGTTTCATCACCTGCCACAGTGTTCGCACCTCCTCAGACTCTCTTCCATGTAGGTAAGTCAGTAAACACTGCAGCGCTACCTACAGGTCCGAGCTGGAGTTTCTAAGAGCAGAAACGTACTAAATAAGATTGTCAAAAGTGACCAAACATGTTGTAATTGTCCCATAGTTTGCAAAAACTGGGGCAGATTAGACAGACATTTATCCAAGGATGGTTGGTTGAAAATCATACCATTTAGTTCAATTCTTAAATAATACTTTAAGAATTATGACCAAGGCCAGTCGCAGGGAGTCCAGACTAAGTGATCAGATTGTTTAGATTCTGGCATAAACTTTCTCATGCCATCAGTCTGTCAGAGTACTTTCAATGGCGACTCGAATCAGAAGAAACACAGAGGGTCAATTTGATTTTATTTCACGTCCAGTTTGAGCAGCCATACTCTCCAAGATGGCTCCATGTTTGCAGATCAGTTCGTGGACCTCAGACAAGGTGCTCTTCAGAGCTCGAATGTCCTCAGAGTGAGCGCCCTGCCCTGTCTGCTGGTCACACCCGCCAAAATCTGAGTCCAGGTATATTCTGGACTGATTATTCACGTGTTAGCGTGTCGGCAATTGAAAAGATCCACAAATATTTTGTTTTCAGCGTAGGTAGAAAAAAACAATAGGGAACATGTTTGGGAGAAACAAACTGGAGTGTTTGTGTGTTTGTGTGTTCATGTTAAATACTGTTGTTGTTTGTCATAAAAATTCCACATCCCTGCTTGGTCAGAATCATTGTTTATTTTTTAATTCATTCAAAGTGGGAATGTTCTCCACATTAACCACCAAGATGTGCAATAACAGCGAGGGGAAGTCTGCGGTGATTTAATGGGGTTCTGGATAAAACTTGATCGGTGTTGCACAAGAAAATATCCAGACAAAGTCACTGAGAGGAGGTTGTTTTAAAAGTTATGACCTGGATTCGTTGTCTTCGTTGACTCAACAAACTGCCCCGATGACTGGTATAACAAAGTTTTATTGTGAAAGATGTTTTTTTTAAAAATAATGACCAACTGGATTGAATTTGAACAAAATAAATCAAAACAAACTCTTCCCGAGTGACAAATATTTTATTATGTTTACTTTGGTTTCTGCTTCTAATAAATCAATGTGTCAACATCCCTTTAGTGTTGATGCAATTCTGAATTTTTCAAGAGTAGAAATGAAATTTCAAATCAACAGAATCCAAATGACAACTCATATTTTGGGCTAATGGTGGAATATGTTTGTCTGAACCGATATCTGGCCTTTCACTAATGTGTGGCACCCTTGATTTATTATTATTATTAAAACTTTATCTGGGGTTGTTAAAATACTGTGAATCTGAATCTAGTTAAAATTTCTTAAAAAAATAAACAGGCAAATTTAGTTTAACATTGCAGACGTTTGATCATTCTGATCCTGTGAGAATCCCAACATCTGTGTTCCATCGTTTGATACTGATACTAATAACTTTTAAGGAACCTTAAACTTTTAACTACTTTTCTAAAATCGAATGAACAGAAAATGGCAGGAAAAGCCTGGCAGAACACTTCAAAGTTTGCGGTTTTGCCGCAATTGGAATCTTTGGAACGTTCAAAGGCGTTTTTATGTTCATAGTTGAACAATAAAACATCTAATGTGAATATTTAAATCATTGTATTCCGACTATTGGTGATGACTTTTGGGATTCTCTCAGGTCTTGAATGTTGTATTAATCCTGGAAGAAAATTGCTTCAGTTTTTTTTAGCACCATGTGATTAAGTACATGAATTTATTCCTTTGGTTTCTCCAGCTCTGAAACACCAACCATCACCACTGAGGACTCTGTGACAGACATTTTTCCAGGTAAGAGTTTTCTTCTCTTCATCCTTACTGGTACCAAATAGAAAGGTTGAAAATCAACATTTAAAAGAAATAAACATTGAAAATGTTATAGATCAAAGTTGTGCTCTGATACGATCTGGGGCCTCATTTATGAACTGTGCTTACACCCAAATCTGTTCATACACCATATTCTCACAGAGACACCAAGTTAGAGGAGGGGATTTGAGGAGGCGGGGCCAAAAGTAGGAGGGGCTTGACGTCACATCCACCGCTCAAAACATGAGAAAGCAGCTGGAAAATTGTGCGTCTTACGTGTTTTACCACCTAGCGTTATTTATCAGTACAAAGAGGAATTACCACCAGGAATACACCCTGTACTGCTTATTCGTGCTTAGTTTTACGGCTCATGCATATAAGCTGTCACATGACCAAAGTTCTCGGATGTTCGACTTCGACCATACGTTTACCAATAGCAATACTGGCAATAGACCATGCAGATCGTTACTAGCGGCTTTCAGGTGCACAGCTGCAGCAGCAGGAGATGCCATGTTCTTAGCCTCATTATATCTATCATGTTCATGGAATGCACTAGAGTTTTATTAGCCATGGTGTGTGAGCATGAGATAGGTCCTATTTGCGGGTGTGTCCTGTACAATGCGAGAGACTTGGCATGTCTGTTCTCAATAGTCCCAAGATGTGGAAATACTATACTTGTGGATAGAACCTAAATTCACAACGAACAAAATGATCAATTAAGAGATATGGACATTGTCAGTCAACACATGTGAACTGGTTTTGAAATTATGTCCTTACATGCACTCGCTTCTACATAATACATCACATCTTACACGTAAAGATACATTTGTACTTAATAATAATAATAAGAATAATCATTTTATTAACACAACATGCTGAGAATAACTGTGAATGCTTCCAGTGGCTCATATGGACTTAAATATCGGTGTGTCAATTAATAAGTTCCCATGGTGACACCCTCCTACTCTCTTTCACTTGTGAGAGTCGCCAACACTGCTGCTCAATGACAAGACCTTTTATTGCGCATAAGATGAAAGCTGCCACCGGCTTGTATGAGGAACATTGCATATTTATCACAGCATTTGCATAATCTATATTTGAAGTTCTAGAGGCGTGGTTTGAGTTGGCTTACGCCTGTGTTTTGTTGCAGGTGTCATTTATGTAGCTTACATTCAAATGCTTGCTCAGCCAAAGACCCAAGAAAATCTTAATGTCTGAAGTCCGTGATCTTTAGATTTGGAGATTCAGCTCAGAATATTTTAATGAATCAAAATAATTTGCGTGCAACTTTGACGGAGCTAAATGAAGGACTGATGATAATTTACTGATGATGTGTAAGGTTTTCTTTGAATGAGGTTTAAATTAGGCAACTGGTTGGACACAGATTAGAGTTGTACTGTAAGTCTTGGTAAGTCTTCTCCACCCCCAACAGGTAGAACCAGCTCAGGTTTTAGGTCCATGGCATTTCTCACCTTACACCCCAATCTGTCTTATAAGAAGCAGGACCGGGAGGCCAATTCTCGTCACACGCGTGCCTCCCAGAATAGATTTGTAAGCCTATTTACGAGCAGAAGTCTAGTCAATGAAGGGAGGAGGAGAAATTGATGTGACTGTCATACTGGAAGACATCCATCTCCGTTTAAAGTTAGAGAGGCTACTTCTGTCTCCAAAATAGCATCAATTGAGCAAACTCATTAACTATAGCCTCTATTAAAATGCCTGGTCATTTAGAGTATGAAGTGTTTTTAAGGCAAGTTTAATCATTCCCAAATGATCTAAACTCATCAAATCCAGATTTGGACTCTTTAAAACTCAAAAGCAACAAAACAACAGCAAATCATAACTAACTTTGCCCAATTGACCCTGTAATTTGCATGACACAGTTACTCATAACAAATACACAGATGATTACGCCGCTTAATAAATCTCATAAGTCCTTACTTCACTCCCCTATCCACAGTTCCAAAATAGTTTTCTGGAATATTCTGATTTCAGCAAGGGTGGAGGTGTCAGAGGTCTGAAGCATTCCCAAAAGTCTAAAATGGTTCAAACTGTCTGAGCTGCTGTTTGACTTTTCAAAGATGAGCTCATGTTGTCAGACTGAAATCACTTTGTTGGTGAGAAAACATGGCAGATATCCAGAGAAGCTAAAGGTTGTAGAAGATCCGGTTAGCTAACGTCGTCCAGCTGTAAAGGGCAAGCATTACGTAACACAGCAAGCAGTAAATAACGCTCAAAAACTGTTTTACTTTTGAGAACTCAGAATGTTCAAAAGCCCGGGAAAACAGTGTGTGGAACATTCAAGAAAAATGCAAAATGATTTCTAGATATAAAGAGCCTCCATACATATCCAGAATTGGTTTTTGTTGTACGTATTTGGATGGCTCTGCTGTTGGGCAAGCGCTCCAAACTGTGTTTTCTTTATTCTTCAGGATCAGAAACTATCACAGAGGGTGTGGATCAAGGATTTGGAGTTCAGTCTTGGACCTCTACACATTCTCCGACTGAGAGAGGGCTTCAGGAAGCAGCTGGAACGCTGCAGACGTCAGTGCCTGTGGACTTGAACTTTATCCCTACTGCTATGACCATGCCACATGATACAGGAGGTGGTTATACTTCACCAAGTCCAGCAGACGACGATGAGGATAAGGAAAAAATTGCACATGATCCCACCTATGGATTGGATCAGGGAGTGGAGCGAGAGGAGAAGTTTCCAGACAGAGCAGATGAAGAGGAAAATTTAATCCATGAAGACATAGACTGGAGTCAAGAAGTTAGTCCCAAAGGCGAAGAACCACCATCAGCTGTTGTAGTTCAAGAAGTCACAACTGACGCTGTTATGGTTCTTCAAAAGCCAACTGCAGGGACTGCTGAAGTTGTTGTTACTGAGCTTGAGTCTGGGATTTCCAAAGCTCCTGCAGAAGTGCTGATAGAAAACACTCCTGAAATAACCTCCAACAGTTTTGTGGTCCCAAAAATTAATGAAACTCAAGACAGTTCTTTGGATATTATCAATGATGTAACTCAAATTGATGTGCCTAAAGAAAAACCCACAAAGGTTTTACAAGAAACTGTCATTCAAACTTACGCTCATGAACCTGAAAGAGTGGTTCCTTCAGAACCTGAAGGTGATACCCAAACACCAGAGCATCTAACTGAGGTTCCTGTGGAAATCAGCCAAGATCCAACCAACACACTCACAACTCCAACTATGTTTTTGATTACTGACTCAGAGGAGGAGGAGACAGACATACCAGTGGACATGATGCCAGAACAAGTATCAGTCCCAGAAAGAGAAGTTCCCTTTCAAGCAGCCACCCTAACCACAAGTGTGATGGAAACTTTAAATCCCGTAGAGGCAACAAAAGACAGTGTACAACCTGACACTGTGGAACAGCCAAAAATATTCACCGAAGATACAGTAACATCAGAGGAAGTCCAACCAGATGACAGAATCATTAAAGAAGAAGAAAAAACTGCAGTAGGAACAACAGATGGAAAAATTACTGAAGAAGACTCAACGAATCCAACAAAATCCAAAGAGCAAGAAATACCAAGAGTTGCAGAAGATCCAGAATCTATTAGAGAAATTCTAAATGAAGAACACCATAAAGAAGAGGAAATACCGCTGGAAGAACTACCTCAAATCCCTGAACAAGAACTAGAACCTTTAGTGAAACTAGACTCTCCTACAGAATCAATAAAATATGATTCTGTAGAAAACACTATACCAGAGCCAAAGCAGTCAGAAGAACCAGAAACCACTACAAAAGAGCTATCGAGGATAGAGTCTGAAACCACGCAAGACGGTGCAGATAAACCAGAAGAATTACCGGCAGAACCAATAAAAGTCATGGAAGACAAAAGAGAACCTCCTACGAAAACAGAGAAAGAAGCGGAACCCACAATGTCATTAGAACAAGAACCTGACGAACCAATTCAAAAGCCTGAACCCACTACAGAACTAGAACAAGAATCAAAGCCCAAAGAAGAGCCAATACAAGAACCAGTTATTACACCTGACCCAACACAAGAACTTGAACCTATCATTGTACCAACACAAGAAAAAGAACCAAAAGTGGAACCAGAGCAAGAACTGGAAGTCATTACAGAACAAACACACAACACTGAATACGAAGAGGAACCAGTGCAGGAACCAACACAAGAACTTGAATCTATTACTGTACCAACACAAGAAAAAGAACCTAAAGTGGAACAAACACAAGAACTGGAACTTGTTACAGAACAAACACATAAAATTGAACACAAAGAGGAACCAGTGGATGAACCGACACAAGAACTTGAATCTATCTTTGTGCCAACACAAGAAAAAGAACCCAACAAAGAACCAACACAAGAACTGGAAGTCATTGAAGAACAAACACACAAAATTGCACACGAAGCAGAACCAGCACAGGAACCAACACAAGAACTTGAACTTATTGTTGTACCAATACAAGAAAAAGAACCCAAAGAGGAACCAGCACAAGAGCTTGAATCCACAGTAAAGCAATCACAAGAGCCTGAACCTCTTGAAGAACCAACACAAGAAACAGAAGCCAAGAAGGAACCAACACAAGAACTGGAAGTCATTGAAGAACAAACACACAAAATTGAACCTGAAGAGGAACCAGTACAGGAACCAACACAAGAACTCGAACCTATCATTGTACCAACACAAGGAAAAGAACCCAAAGAGGAACCAACACAAGAACTTGAATCTATTATTGTACCAACACAAGAAAAAGAACCCAAGAAAGAACTAACACAAGAGCTGGAAGAGATTGAAGAACAAACACACAAAATTGAACCTGAAGAGGAACCAGTGGAGGAACCGACACTACAACTTGAACCCATTGTTGTACCAACGCCAGGAAAAGAACCGAAAGAGGAACCAACACAAGAACTTGAATCTTCAATAAAGCAATCACAAGAGCCAGAACCAATTGAAGAACTTGAATCCACAGTGGAACAAGTCCAAGAATTTAAACCCATTGAAGAAGCAATACAGAACAACAAAGCCAAAGACGAAGCAACCAAAGAAGTTGTTTTAGAAATAACACAAAAAATAGAACTCGAAGAGGAACCAACAAAAGAACTTCAACCTATTCAAGAAATAACAGAAAGTTTGGAACCTAAAGAAGAACCATTACAGGAACCTGAACCCATTGTGGATCCAACACAAGAAAAAGAATCAAAAGAAGAACAAGAACGTAATTCCTTCTTTGAACTAACACCAGAAATGGAAACCGAAGAGATTGAACCCACTGTGGCACAAACACAAGAACCAGAACCAACTCCAGAACTTAAACCTGCTTTAGAATCGGAACCTGAAGAAGAGCCAACTCAAGAATTTGTTTCCTTCATTGAACAAACTCCAAGACCAAAGCTCAAAGAGGAACCTCCACAGGAACTTGGACCCACCGTAGAATTAACACAAACGCAAGAACCCAAAGTTGAACCAACACAAGTAGTTGAACTGACCAAAGAAGTAACAGAAAAACCAGAACTCACAGAGGAACCAATACAAGAGTTTGAACCCTCTTCAAAATTTACACAAATTACAACAACAAAAGACCCAGAACTTACTCAAGAGGGAGAAAAAACAGTAGCACCCACCAGAGAACCAGCACAATCAACCCAATACCCTGAACCCACAAAACAAGCAGCTGAAGACATAACCTCACTTACAGAACCAACGAGGTATCCAGACCTGACAGGAGAACCAGGAGAAGTAACTTCTATCAAATCTGAATTTACAGAGAAGACTGAAACAACAACACAACCAGCAATTGAAGAATTAGAAGAACCTGGACTCAAACAAGAATCAGGACAGGAATATCCGACAGCAGACATTGATCATGAAAGTTTTCCCACAGAAGGTTATGAAGAAGGTACTCTTGAAGTAAAAAAGAACAAAACCATTCCCCTGACAACTATTTTAGATCAAACTGAGAAAGTACCTGAAAAGAAACCGGTGGAGAATAAAGAGGACACAACCTCAATAGAACGGGAAGAAACTCCAGAAGTTCCTTTAGAGACGCAACAAGAGAATGCAGAGTTGTTTCCCTCTAAACCTGAACATGAAGAAACATCTGTAACTCCAGGTAATTCTGAAGCTCCCTTAGAAACAACTCTGGAGACCACCTCTAAACCTGAAAGCAAAGTCACAGACCATGTTTCTGGAGACAACCAAGAAGCCCTCTTAAAAGGTGCAACTGAAGTGAAACCAGAAATCCATCAAGAGATTAGTTTGGAGACTAAACCACCCCCCACAAAGATGGATGACACAGACACAACCCCGCCTCTGGAAAAGGAAGTTACCTCAGAACCCGCAGTGAAGACCACACAGGCAACTTTGAGTCTGACAACAAAGTTTACATTAGAAACAAATAATGGGAACTTCCCAGAACCAACAGAGGGTCCATACAAACCAGAGGACAACCTTTTGGGGAATAATGGATTCCTATTTGAGGATGAGCAGGAGAACTTGGTAAGCCCACCACAATCATTTTTAAATAAATAGATGTTCTTGTCTCGTTTTTAACATATTTATGCTTGTTGTTAATGGTTAGATTGGGAATGAAATTGATGACACGCTGTTGCGACCTCTGCGGCCCTTGAGGGACCAAGTTGTGGAATTGAGAATCAAGCTGAAAGGAGAGTCCTACAACAATGCTCTGAGAGACCCGAGTACCTCAGAGTACCAGCAGTTGGCCAGAAACTTCAAACATAAGGTATGGCTTGTTTTAGATGAATAGGGAGGGTTCTTTTTGGACCTCCGAGGTTTGGCTTTCTTTACTTGGAAATTTGATTTTAAAGTTAGAACACTGATTTAATTATTTTGAACAAACAGTAGGAAAAAATTTAGCTAGACTGAGAACTTTTCTATAGTGCCCATCCACAAGTGCAAAGCTTTACATGGAAGACAAACCAAGTCTGTGTTTTAGCCAATTCATTTTGGTTTTTCATGCAGAGGACTGTGGGAATTTCATGAAAATCAGTTTGAATTGAATATACTTTCTTAATCATCACTGGGACATTACAGTTAAGATGTAATTTTACAAGATGTAACATTACAATTTAAGATGTAGATGTACAGTTACACACAAGCTACCAAATCAGGACGACTGAGGAAATGCTGTTATGTGATGCCACTTTGCTACACAAGAGTGAATAATGGCACAAAAGGTAGACAGGATTTATTAGATCTTTTTTAAAAATGTGGTGCACACACTTGCCACCGGAGGGCAATGGAGATGGAAAAAGGAAAAAAAAAAAATACCTGGGACATCAAGCAAAACAACACAAGTTATAGACAAGACAGAACAGGAAAGCAGTAAGATCTCTGGGCCATTCGATTAGTTCATTGGGGGTATCAGGATTGGGAAACTGCATTAGAAGTGTGAAGCTTTGCAGAAAAATGTTAGACAATTAGCCAAGCCAAATTGAAGCCGAGTTACCATGCTGCTTTCCACAGGTTCCTCTGACACATCCGAATAGAGTGGCTCCGTGTTTTGTTTGTTAGTGAGAGATTAATAGACTGTGAGATAAACAAGCCGATTGGTGAGGAAACAGTTATGAGTAGAGCTTTGTTGTACTTGGTGAAAGGGTTGAACTGTAACACCAGGTTCTAAGTTTGGTCGATTATGTTCCTAGCTTCACCTCCAGGCTAGATGTTGTGGTAAGCCCCTTTTCATCCACATAAGGGGCAGAAGGTTAGGATGATGATCTGGCCATATCTCACCGGGGTAGATCCTGGCAAAGATATAAAATGTACTGGAAGGATGTTGCCTTGCAGCTGGTCTGGGAAGATCTTGAGATTTATTTGCAGGACCTGGAAGAAGTGGTCTTTTTGCAGGAAAGGTAGAGTGCAATGTGTAAGCTGCTCATCACACCTGGACCTGAATATCAGACATGCCAAGTCTCCCGCATTGGATGGGAGACTCCCGCAATTAGGACCTATCTCACCCACCAAGGCTAATAAAACTCCCGCATAATGAACACTCTAGTGCCTTCCATGAACTTGATTAGGTATAATGAGGCTAAGGACGTGGCATCTCCTGCTGCTGCAGCTGTGCACCTGAAAGCCGCCAGTAGCGATCTGCATGGTCTATTGCCAGTATTGTTTTTGGTGAACGTATGGAAGAAGTCGGATATCTGGAACTTTGGTCGTGTGACAGCTTTTGTGCGTGAGCTGCAAAACAAAGTGTGACCAAGCAGTACAGGGGTGTATTCCTGGTGGTAATTCCTCTTCGTTCTGATACATAACGCTAGGTGGTAACACATGGAAGACGCACAATTTTCCAGCTGCTTTCACATGTTTTCAATGGTTTGTTTTATGCCAACTGTCATGGTGGGTGTTGTCCGTTGGCCGATGTGACATCATGCCGACTACCATACTGCCATACTTGTATTGTGAATAAAATTAAGAATTTTAGATATTAATATTAGTCTTCAGTGCCATTTGTCAAAATTTTTAGCAAACCAATGTAAAAAAAAAAATGAGTTTGCAAAAAAGCCCAATTAAAAATTAAATGATGCAGTCCCTAATGCCTGCCTCCTCCACCTTTGGCCCCCCTCCCTTCTCCAGGATGCCTCTGTAGCTCTTCCTTTTAGGCCCGCCGCCTCAAATACCCTCCCCCACATCTCCCACTTTGTAAAGCCAAAAACAAGGGAGATCTGGCAGATCTCTCTCTTTGTGAAGTAAAAAACTTGGCATCTCTGGAATATGGTACAGAATAGAGTGATGTTTTGAACTTGAGTGCTAATTTCTTTTGTTGTGTCTTTTCCAGTCACAAATTTAGTCTGTTAAGTCCTTGTTGTAACACACTCTGTGTTCCCACGTTGGTTAGATTACAGATAGAGCACTAACTGTCTTTAATCATCTGTTCCTGAATATTTGCAAACGTTTCCTGTTTTTCAAGCATGATTGAATTAAAAATACTTTATTGATCCCCAAAGAGACATTTCAGATGATGAAACAAAGAGTGAATCTCTAGACTTGGTGGTTGATTGATTGTGGAAACTCAGATTTCTTCATATTTACGTCAAAGCTTGGGCTTGTTGTCGTCTTGTATCTTCTGGGATTTTCTGGAACTAATTCTTTCATCGTCATTCTGTTTTGGTTTTATGCCCCCTCATCACCAAACTGTGTGACTAGTGGTTTTCCCACAAACTGCAGACTCAGGACTTTGGCTCGACTGTAAAGACCTCATCTGTTTTTTTACGCATTAAAGATCTCCACGCTTTAAAGCTCAGTTTATTCAGCACTGCCAGGAAGCAGCTATACGAGCCGGCTCGGTGAAGCAAAGCTGGACTGGTGGAGAAGAACATACAGTATACGAGAGGTTGACTCACCTCGATCGCTGGAAAAAACAGCAGAGAGCCGGTGTGTTTGTGCCCCGCTGAGAGGTGGGCCAGGCTCCGGTCCACATTAGTGACGCGGGAAACCAGTTTATGGTTTAAAAGTCAGGTCACGGTCTTTAATGAGGAAATATGAAGTGGTAAACGGCACTAATAGAAACAACAGAAGTTCTGCTCTAACTTAGAAACAGGGGAAGAAGAGTGCAGCCACCGGCCACAAAACCCCCAAAGTGTTGTTTTTATTCTCTTAAAAGACCAATGTATTAGATTAAACAGCTGGAGGTAAAACAGGCCGCTCTGAATGCAATGCTCAGACTCAACGACTGAATGATGTTTTGAGTTCAACAAGGTTTATCATCTCTTTAGCAAAGAAAATCTGAAACACGTTGACTTGCTTTCCTGCCTCTTACGGCTTACAAAGCTGAATCATTTTAATGGATTAACCACAATTGTCATTTTCTTTTCACTTAAGCAAACGATTGTAGTTCAATTTCTTTATTTTTGTTTCTCTGAATTTATGTGTTCGACTATGAATTTTACACCCAGACCTTCAGGAACTTTGACCAAATCAATCACCTCTTTATACTGTAACTATCTTATAGTTATAAACTATCTTCTTGGATAAGTATAATTAACACAACATTAACTGCTCTTGTCATTCCAGGGGCGCACAAATCCACAGCAGCCACACCCATGACAAAAAAATGTTACTTAGGGAAACAGCACTGTTTATTAACACACAGAATTGAGACAATTTGCAGCAAACTAAATGCAGCCTCTGTTCTTCTCACTAATGTTAAAAGTCTAGCCCAGGCATAGGCAAACTACGGCCACATGTGGCCCGTAAAATGTTTCAATCAGTCCCGCCGAACATAAAAAAATTTAAATTAATAAAAAAAAAAACAAAAAAAAAAACACGTTAATGGTTTATTTTCCCTGCAATTCTGATGTTTCGTTATTAGGTGGCGCACTCTAGATATATTGGCTTTGTTGAGTAAACAACACTACTCCCGTTAAAATGTGTGCGTCTCTGTGATGCAGACATTGTCAAAATAAACCGTGCGCTTTGATATAGAAAGCCATCGGGGCCAATACACGCACGTAAGCAAGATGTTAAAATAAGCAAATTGTTACATTGAGTGATTAGATTTCAAACCTAGTGCCGCTAAATGCATATTTTTACGTGCTATCGCACTAGATTTCAGACCTAGCGCCACTAGATTTGAAATTTAACGCTGTTGATGTAACATTTAGCGCGTTTGTTCAAAATCTGGCGCGCCATTCTATCGGTCTAATCTAGTGATTACCAAAGCAAGCCATACATCTGCTCCTGTTCTGGCCCCTTGGAACTCAATGTGGCCCGCGAACCAAAAAGTTTGCCTATTCCTGGTCTAGCCTGTTTTGTCATTTACCCAGAGGTGTCAAAAGTACCAACATTTTCTACTCAAGTAGAAGTATAAATACCGAGTTAAAAAACTACTTTAGTAAAAGTAGAAGTATCAACTCAAGTTTTCTACTTAAGTAAAAGTAAAAAGTAACCTATTTTAAAACTACTTAAAGTAAAAAAAGTAAAAGTAATTTTCAGAAAAAAAGGAATATTGTTAACAAAAGCGTGTGAACATATTTTTAACCATTATCACATGCTTTAAGGAGCAGAAAATATGATAATAAATGAAAGTGTTTTGGTGAAACTTTATGAATCAGAAACATTTATTTCTTAATAATCTTTATTGGAAATCGATTAATGAACACAATCAAATGTATTAACATAAGCAGGGCATTATGTAACGTCCCTTCAGCTACCAAGCTTCACTCTGCATCACCTAATTTAACCAACTTCAAGACACAAACACACTCAATGTAAAAAAAAAAAATAAATAAATGAAAAAAAAATGACCAAAAGGCTTTTTTAAGCCTTGAAGGCAGCTAGTTTTCAAAGTTCTTTGAGGCAATACTGAATAGTCTTTAACAAGTTGATACGGTTGAGAGTGCCACATACAGCCTGCGTGACACCTGGAACCAGCGTTGCCAGGTGGGAGGTGCTGAATTATCGTACTAATGACGTAAATTATCGTATTTTACAAAAAATATCGTACACCCAGTAAAATCACGCCCATTGACAAAATAACACCCTTTACATGCACTCGTAAGGCAGTGGGAGTGAAGGAAACACACAGGAGGCAAAATCCTTGGATTCTTTTTCTAAAATTTTAAGAACTGTAAAAATGAAAAAATAACCAGGGAAATAAGATTTTAAAAAACCATTAGGGGCGGGACCTAGGAGACGGTATATATAAATTTATATATATATACATATCTACATACTGTATATGTGTACATATAAGGTTTTTTTAATGTTAACCCAAACATCTACATTATACAAAATCTAAGTGATGTGTAGTTTTAATCTCCTCAGTCAGTCTTTATAAACTAATCAATAACATTTTAGATGCTTTTAAGCACAAATACTTCATCCACTACTATTTATGGATTAATCAGTTCAATCAGCTTTGTTTCTAAAGATAAAATAGTGCGTCACAGATCAAAGTTATTTTTATAAAAATACCATCTACAACATTTTCAGCAAAGACGTTTACAATAACCGCAGACTGAAAATAATAATAAAACATTTCTTTGCTGTTGTTTTTTTTTTTTTTTTTAAAAACTGATAATTCAATCAAAGTTCAGTGTTGCAGCATCAGAAACACTTTGATTTCCGAGCCCGAGTCTCAAACACAGAAATTGACGTCCCTGCTCTTTAAAAGTTTGTGGGCGGGGCTACTCGCCCCAAAGCAATGATTGACTGGACCTTTCAGCCAATCATTCATCTGTTCCTTTGTTTGATGCATTCAGGGTTCATAAAAAAAAAAAAAAACTCCGACAAACAGTCGCGGCTTTATAACGGTGACAAAATGGAGAAAGTAGCGACTACTTTTTATAAAATGAACGAAGTAAAAGTACAGATAATTGCATAAAAAAGTAGTGAGTAAAAGTAAAAAGTAGACAAAAAAATAATTACTTCGTTAAAGTAAAGATAACGAGATTTTCTACTTGAGTAAGGTAACGAAGTAGTCTTACTTCGTTACTTGACACCTCTGCATTTACCCAATAAGTTCTAATTTGCTGTTGGGGTGAAAATCTCTGCCGGACAAAAGCAGTGAAGAGAGAAAAGATCACCACCAAAAACACAGATGTGAACAGCTGCTGCATACCTCTCAGATTTCTATCCAACTCGTTTTAAAAGGTTCATGTTAAAATTAGTTTCAGCAATAAATCTGCCACCAAATCTTGGGTCAATGTGAGCAGATTAAATGGCTTTTACGCCAACATAACAATAGTTTCATTTACATTTAACTAGCTTAGCCAGCATGGTCCAACTGTCAGGTCTGAATGTGATGATGTCACTAAAGGCCTTTGTGACACCAACATGTGATCTGAATGGCTGAAGAGAAAGATTTATTCATAATCAAACCAGGACGTGCCTGCCCATACACAAAGAGCTGTGATAGCATGGTTTGTGTTTATAGGATGTGGGTAACGGGCTACATTGATACGGATAGACGTAGGAACTCAATATCTAGTACTCATTGAGGATGACCATGAATTCTTGAGAAGGGGAGTCTGTCTTTTTAAATTCCAAAGTTTTACTGCTGTGTAACTCTTTTTGTTTTTTTTTTTGTCAGGTCGAAGATGCTTTTGAAAGAGTCCCAGGCTTCAAGAGCATCCACATCATTGAGTTCAGGTACATCTGGAGTTCAGCCAGTCCCGTAAAGTTTGACTGCCCAAAAATTTTCAGGATTAAGCTACATTTTTAATTAAAGGTGGTATGGAACCTTTAATTTTTTTTTTCTCAATTCAAATAAAGCTCCCTTCATAGTTTGCTTATAAATAAATGTACTAAAATTAAAAAAAAAAACTGGCTTTGTGGGAGATTGAAAACCTCAGCCTATTATATTTGTATGGTGAACAAAATCTATTGGCCTACAACCCTGTCAATCATTGAACTTCCTGGTCTCTGTAACTATGTATTTCCATTAGTTGCAGTGACAAACCAGAACAGAGTAAAGTGGGTTTTAATTATTTTTTTTTACAAAGTGTAACTTGGGTGTCAGCTTTAAAGGATTTTCTATGCAGCCTTTAAAATTTAAGCCTTAAATTTGTCATGTTTAATTCTTGTTTTTCTTCTTTCAGGCCTCAGAAAGATCTGGAACGGTAAGTTAAATCTTTCTTTCCGTAATTAGGTTGTTGTCGACAAATGGTTTATTGGAGAGCTTTGCCCTTGGGGGCATCACAGATGGCTCCTTGTCCTTCAGGACTCGGTATTTCTATGTTTCCACTTGAGCTAAAGGATTATCGGGGGTGTTGTACCGCTGTGACATTCTGAGCCTAAGGTCTGAATGAGCTCTGATGTTTGACCCGGATGGTGAGTGAATGGCTCACCCACCAGAGAGTCGGAAGATAACGTGTTACTGAAAGCTTTGTGTTTGTAAGAGAAAATCTGTAGAGGATTTCCTTAGGTGGTGACCTGGCATGACGCCGTCTCCCCCTACGAGCCCTTTCACCTACCTGTCGCAGTAAATAACGCCTCTGCTACTCTACCTTCCGCTTAATGTCCTTAACAATAGTCAATCAGCTCCTAAATGGGATAAGTGGCCGTCGGCCACCTGCAGCCGCCGAAGGATTACCGTTAAAGGTTTATGATGAGCTCTATGCTGCTGCTGTCTTATCAGAAAAGCCCCTCCCTGCCCCCTCGCATGCTCAGACTACCCCACCCAAGGTTAGCTTGTCCCAGTCTATTAAATTCACTGCAACCTTTTGAACCCTGTAGAACTCCACAGAGATGGAGAATGATGGATTAACAGAGGTGTTCATAGGTTTTACTTCATGGGTGGTATTTGTTTCCGTATATGGAGCATATTCATATTTATATATAACGTAGATAAAAAAAACATTCTAAATAATTTTAATTTCAGAAAAAACATTAATACTAGGACCGCCGAGTTCTAAATCTACCTGCAAGCGCCATGACCGTTAATGTGACCGCTTCTGTAATTAATCATGTATATTGTATAAATAAACTTTTACACCACTCAATTTTTAAAGTAATAATAACAATAAAAGTTAAATATTTTTAAAAACTAGAATAAAAAAGCAAACACCAAGGTAGGCTAACTCATCAATAGCCTACTTTTTTTCTGAATTTTGCACTGCTGCTTAAAAAATGTCCTCGTTAAAAATTGGCAATAGGCTATATATTTTGATATGTTAACCTGAACTTTCAAAACATATCTAGAAAACATGGCGTACTTTATTCAGACAACAATTTTCTTACTCTCTTTATTATTATCTCACTCAACCTTTCTCAAATGTTTCTGTAATGGTGCCAGAGTCCATCTTGTCTCTCTTCACAAATATAAACACACACACATACTGTATGTGTGGTCATAGTAACGTGTTTGCTGCCATAGCAACAACTTCCAATGCGCGCTCCCTCCCAGCTGCTGCGCCCCAGTTAAAGGAGATAAAATACTTCTAAATTTTGAAATGTTCATTTTTAGAACAAGTTTATATTAAAAGTCATAAAAGATCAGCATCCTCGCTTGTGTTTATTTATTCTAATTAGCATATTAAAGTGACATGCAGTCAAATTAACCACTGCGGCGGTCCTGGGTGTTAAAAATAGATTTTCAAGTCATTGGTAAAGGGGATTTCTCCATTAATTTTACAACAGTTTAAATAAATTCATTTGAAAATGTATGCATAAGTATTTTAATTATTTTTTTCTGATAATCAGCAGTTCTGCTCTGGTCCAATCAGGGGTTTGGTGGTACAGGTTCATTACGTCATCACCGTGGAGGTGGACAGCGGTGGAATTACTAATGAAACACTGGACTTCATCACCCTCCAGAACAATCTGGTGGAGAGAAACTACCCTGGAAATGCTGAGCAACCCACCGTCATCTACACCATCACCGACTTCCGTAACTTCATCACAGAGGCATTGCACAAAGACAACTTTATGATCAACAGCAGTTTGGAGACAATGGAGAATGGTACCGATAGCTTTACATAGTATAGGACACAACTAGAACGTCCTTTTTTTTCACTTTTACCTTTCTTTCACTTTTCTTCATCCAGCTGCAAACTCCTTGCCTCCCGTCAAACCTACGAGTCGACCGGTGGAAAACTATGAAAACATGGTGATTATACTTTAGTCTTTAATTACTTGGAGTAGTTTTCTATTTTGCTCATACATGTTTGAGCAATTTACAAGCTCTACCGTCTAGAATTTGTATGCTATTTAAATGCCAGCTTGTTCTCCGCTCCGCCTTTTGTTCTTCGCCACGCCCACTGTTTAGTGTACCTATTGTATCTCTGAACAAAACAAGATGTACCATGTTTATTTACCCCCTCTTTAGTCTTCTGTTCTTGAAATGAAAGTTTCTACAGTAAATTGATGGATTGTTTCGTTTTATTTTAGGATAATGTCCTCGCTGCAGAAAAGCCTCCTGATGCTCCGAGCCACGAAGCAGACACTAGCGACATCCAATTGAAAAAGGAAGACTTTCTATTAGACACATTTACACAAAGAAAAAGTCCACAGAGCGAGACCGTCAGTGAAAATGACGTCTTCATGTTTGAGGAGAGCACAGTTCCTCCAACTTCAGATGAATTACTGTCAAAGACCTTCGATCAAGAGCTGGAAACAAACCAAGGTGAACATGAACCCTAAAAAACAGAAACTCTTCTGTCTTACTGAGACATTTAACATTCCTTTGTCTGTTTTGCAGAGAGCAGAAATATAAAAGATGAAGGCTTTCTGATCAGTAGTGGTCCCAATCAGAAAGTTCATCTAAAGGACTCTTTCACAGCTGGTTTTCCTTCGGTCAAAGCTCCTTCTGAAGTTCCTATTGAGGACGGGTCTGGCTCAGGCTCCGGAGATAGTCATGAAACTGATCCATCATGGCAGACTTCTTCTACATCCGATATCACTTTTAACGGGGGTGATGGCAGCCTTGAAGTTCTCCCACCACCTGATCTAGAAGTGGATATAGATGATGAACTGGTTTTTACACAGTTCCCAACAACAGAGAAAATAGATTTAGTTTCAGAAGTAGAAGATTTGTTGGAGAAAACAACCCCGCTTGTTTTTGAAGAACCCTTAGTTGAACTTGTTGAGAAGCCTGTTGTAGAGCAAGATGTGATGACACCACAGCTAAGTTCAGAAATGCAAGTACCAGCTACAACTCAGACCAGTTTGGTCTTGTCTCAGGAAAGCCAGACTGTAGAACCATCAGTACAAACAGCAGAAGCATCAGGACTCCCTGAAGATTTCTACATGGTGGAGCCACTTACATCTGCGCCATTGGTTACTGATCCTCCTGTAACTGAATCTCAGCCAGTGGAAGTGGCTGTTTTTGCAGAAACAACCCATTCAAACCTCAAGCTTCAAGAAACAACTATAAAGGGGGAAGGAACCAGTGAAATAGAAGCAGAGCTATCGGTGGTCACATCAGAACCTATAAAAGATACACTGGTAACAGATGAGATGGAAACTGCTGGTTCACTTGAACGAGATGATACATTCGAAACTTATACGGAGTCACCTCCATTCGAGAGCTCAGAAACAACAACTGAAAATCTCTTGGAAGGTGAGGTTATTGTTGAAAAAGCTGAGCCACCTGTGCCAGAAACCAAAACCCAAGACCAGTTGGAAATTCTGGAAGAGCGACATTTACCCACCACTGATACAACCACGCCAACAACAGAGTCTAAAATCATAGATCATGACATGGTTGTGGATGAGATTATGGTTGTCACAGCAACGACTGAAGCTCCAACTCCATCCGTTGCTTCTGTCCACATTGTGCTCTCACCTGAAAAGGATTCCCCTTTTACGCGAATTTCAGATTCAGTTCTAGAAGACGATGAAACCTTTCACCAAAACCATGAAGATGTGACAGAAGTCCCAATAAGCCCTCCACCTTCAGACATGTCTCAGTCTGTTGAGGTTGAAGGAGAAACTCCTCAAACTGAAACAACACAAAATTCGCCAAGTTCTTCAACGCTGACTAAAACAGTGGAAATAAAACCTACTGAAGAAGAGGTAGAACCATTTGGTGTTGATATACAAGTAGACCAATCAGCCATTGAGATTGATCCATTGGTCGAGGAAAAGGAGTCTACAGAAGTGGCCCTGGAGCCTCCTATAGTTGAAATAGAAACATCGGCACTTGATACAGAATTAGAAGCTAAATCAGGACATCCCAGTACGGCAGTAAAACCGGTGGCGTCAACTGAAGTTGAACTTTCAAGTTCAGCAAGAAGACCTTCAACAAAGGAAATAGAATCATCTGAAGGTCAAGTGGAGCTTCCTGAAATGGTAGCCAAAAGTGAGAAAGGGGATATAGTGAAGGAAGAAACTATACCTACAGAAGTTATTGATGTTGAAGAACAACCCCTTATTGTAAACAATGATACTCTCGGTGAACTAATAAGATCTTCAGAAGTAGAACAGTCTGCTGCAGAAACTGGGCTTTCTCAAGGAGAAGAGAAACTACTTGTGAAAGAAGAAGTTCTTGAAAATGAAGGACTGCTTTCAAGTAAAGAACTTCCTGTTGGAGAAACAGAACTTCAGCCAGGTGAAGGAATCGATGAAATACCATCAAGTGAACATGTACAACCCTCTGGAAAAGTACAACTACCAGAAAGAGAAGGGGAATCAACGGGGATTGAAATTGAACCATCAGCAAAGGAAGAAGAGCTAGGAGGACCTTTAGAAGACAAGGCGCAACCTACTGAAGGAGACATAGATGAAGACGATCTTCAAAAACCAACTTCATCCCAACAGGAAATCAATGAGACTTTGTTCCATCTGGAACCAATGGAAGATGATTTCTCAGATGTACCCGGCATCGATGTCAGCATTGATCTGTTCCACTATGGTGGTTTATCTGCTGAAGGTGATGGAAGTGGCTACTCGAGTGGAGCTCAGGGCTCTGATTTTGATGCCATTGCATTGCCGGCAAGGCCTGGCCGGGCCCTAACAGTTTTCTTCAGCTTGAGGGTGACCAACATGGTGTTTTCCATGAAGCTTTTCAACAAGAGCTCAGATGAGTACAAAGCACTGGAACAACAATTTCTGCAGCTGGTAAGGGCTCACATATTTCTGTCCTGGTTGAAAAGCTTCATATCATGAGATGTTTCTGATGCATTCTTGACTTGTGCTTGCAGTTGGTCCCACACCTCGAGTCCAACCTGAACAACTTTCAGAACCTGGAGATCCTAAACTTTCGGAACGGCAGCATTGTTGTGAACAGCAGAATGCGGTTTGGTAAACCAGTTCCTAAAGGGGTTGACAATGTGATCTACTTAATCCTGGAGGACTTTGCCAACAACGCCTACCAGACAATGAATCTGGCCATTGATAAGTACTCACTTGACGTTGAATCAGGTAAAATTACAATTTTTCCTTCTTATGTCTAACTTTTTAGATTTAAACAGTGTTTTACATCTGAAAGATTAATAAACGTAACTATTTGGAGAAAAAATTGAACAACAAAAAAATTACTCAAGTATTGCTTTGTTTTAGGGGGAATATGTCACAATTTCCTTTATCATCAAACAACAAGCTGAGAGTCATTGCAGTTATTATTAATGTAAACAATATAAATTGAAGAGCATGTGACAAACAGTAAAAGCTCCTGCATAGCTGAATCCTTAGTTTGTCCCAGCAGCTTTTCACTCGTTAGGACTTGGATCTAATACTAGGGATAATCTGTCTGGGAGGAACGTGAGCAGTTGAACGCACACAGGTTCACGCAGATGAATCAACACTACATCCATTGTTATCCTCACTGTGTCTCCACTGTGCGCAACATGTTTATTCTTTCAAAACCAGGAGATCCCTGCAGATAGATCCTCCTTCTTGGGTAAGAAAAAGTCCTAAAAACCCATTGAGACAAAAACAAAGAAACCTTGTGGAAACCCAATTAGTGGAGAAATCTTTTCCCTGAATGCTGGGCAGAAGGCTAACTAAAGATGAACTTATTTAACGTCATTTGTAGGATGCAGCAGACAGGCTTCATATGCTAGAAAGTTTAAGTTAAAAAATATCAAATGATATTTCAAATAAAATGTTTGGTCAAGTTTTGTATGAAGCAATTTGTTCTGCCCCGAAAGGTAAATTCAATCCATTAGTATAAACAAGAAAACAGACCCAAAATAGATCCTCGAGGAACTCTGTTTTTACATTAAAAAGATGCTGGTGTTTTCCAGCCAGTGGGACAGACAAACAATGACAGGATGGAAGAAAATACTTCAAAATTTTAACTAGACCTGCTTAAATAAATTGGAAAAGAAATGAAAGAGTTCTGACTTTATTTTAATCTTTGTTAAAATTTTAATGAGTTTGACCTCCAATGCAATTCATTACAAACCAGATTTGAAAGTTTCTAGGATTTCCTGAACGTTTATATTCCAAATATCAACATGTAAATGGACATGTGAGGAGCCCGAGAAGTGAGCCCTGAGGAACAACTTTATTGATTACTTTTAAACATGCCCTCTTGTTCTTTGTTTTCTCAACGGCTCTCAAGACAAAAACAAATCCGACAACCTTGGTTGAAGAATATTTACATAAAAAAGGTCACAGAACCTGTAAACTCCACTTAAAGCTGGAGAGCCTTTGGGATCAAAGGGTGAAAATAGACATTGTTCTTCGTTGTCTGAAGAATGACTCCATGTTTCCTGTTACTTTACTGTGCTGAAGCTCTTTAATCTGTCTGAGCCAATCAAAGTCGCTCCTGACTGCCTGATAAACCTAATCTATAACAGTGAGTCACTGTGGTCTGAACTCATGGTAATCAGTTTACTCCTCTCATCTTCATCACTCTGCAGGCAGGTTTTCCATTGCACTCTTAAACATACTCACAGGTTATACCGAGGTTACTGGCCTGAACTCAATCTGGTTCATCATATAAAATATTACATAATGCTACTGGGACAGATTAGTTTTCACAGCAAATAGTTTAAACAGATTTTTTGAGATTTGCTGTTTTTTAATAAGTTGAATTATTATACATTTTAACTTATTATTTCAGGTGTAAAATCTAAAAGAAGTTCAAATGGGTAAAGAAGACTTTACCTTTCTAAGGTTTGCTGAGGAAGTAGTTTACTTCCTGGATTTCTGAGCCATTCGTTGAAACTTGATAGACATGAAAATGATTCGGAATTGGTTTTTCTAATTCCAAAGAACAGTTGGTACATGGAAGTATACTAAAAGTAGAATACAATGATTGGTCAATTAATTAGACATATTGTATTATTCCATATACTCACGCATGCGCGGCGAGACTGATGGGGTGCGTGTCTATTAATGAGCTATTTGCAAAAAAAAAATCTGCAGGGCAAAATAATTGGTCACAGTGCCATACCGGTAGCAGCACAAGCTGCACATGCACAATAGCGCTATTTACAGGGGCAAGGACATATCAGACTTGTGCTAAGGTTGCATATGGAAGACTTATTTTTGTCAAACTAAGCTTTGCTGTGGGTGCGCTTCTCTTAGAAAGTGGGCTTCTATCAGGAACAATATGGTATTCAAAGTGAATCTTACAGATGTTTAAAACAAGATACTTTGCTTTTTTGGTAAATGTTGACTCTTAATTCTTTTCTTTTGACTACTGATATGTGTTTTAACCTCTATGGTTCAGGTGAGATCCCATCTAGTTAGGTTGGTTTCTTTGTGGCCAATAGCGTTTTTGTTCTCAGTGATCCAGATTCAAGGATTCTTAAAATCCAAAGAAGTACTCTCATCCCTTAAAAAGTTTTGTACCAAGAGCATACATTTTAGCCAATAAACTGGCTGGATAGAACCCAATTGCTGCACGCTCTGAACTTATTGCAGATGTAGATGATCTGATCTTTAACTACTAGTTTTTGGTACATTCTGCCTGTCCATCCCAGGACAGGATCTTTCCTCCAATTAGGAGTCCATCAGGTTTCTTATGTTCTTGGGAGTGTTTCCTTACAAAGAAGGAAGGTTTAAAAACAGCTATGCCTTGCTCTATTTAATTTGGTTATTAATTATGCTGATTGTGTTGAATCTGACTGTGTGTTTCTGTTTAATCAACGGTGTATGAAACCCCTTGAGATTATTTATTTTCTGCAGACAGAATATTGAAAAAAAAATTTAATCCACTTGAAAACGACAAGAAAAAAAGAAGATTAAAATAACATCAAGTCAAGTTCCCAGTTCCCAGCAATGTTCTCTCTAAGCTGCGCACCTGCGTCATTGCGCACTGCTCGCAGATTAATAGTGCACAAGAAAACCTATGCAGCGAACGAAAGAAAACTTAATTTAAACCAAAGATGGTAAAAGGAGACCAGAGCTCTGGAGCTATCTCTTTCCTTTTTTTTTTTTTTAAACAAATTGCTTCAAAGCACTGCTTCGGTGTTAGGCTCGTCGCTGCTGGTGACATCACAAAGAGAAACATTTTTGCTCTGCCCCCTTCTGCTCAGGAAGTGTTACTAATAAAAAAAGTGTATCTTTCTTTCAGAAATTTCTTTTCTTATGATAACTTTTCTGAAACCATCACCTATTTTTGTATTTATATGTGTGTGTGTGTCCTAGGTGATCAGGCAGACCCCTGTAAATACCAGGCCTGTAACAAGTTTTCCAAGTGTATGGTAAATCAATGGTCGGGTGAAGCTGAATGTGTGTGTGATGCTGGTTATCTGAGCGTCGACGGTCTGCCATGTCAAAGCATCTGTGAAGTTAAACATGACTTCTGTCTCAACGACGGGAAATGTGATATCCTTCCTGGCAAAGGCGCGATATGCAGGTTGGCGGAAGTTTCTTTAATAGTTAAAATAGTGTTATTTAGGATATTTTTTATAAAAAGTCAAATAAGTTTTTTTTATTGTTTCAAATTCCCTAACATAATTCACAGATGCCATTAGATAAATTAACTTTCACATAAAAACTTGCATCGTCAGCGTAGAAGGAAACCCTCACCAAACAAAATCTGGATTGTCTGGATCTTTTACAAGAATAGACGTCAACTCTAACAAAGTCATTGAGTGCTTTCTTTACCGCAGGTGTCGAGTTGGAGAGAACTGGTGGTATCGGGGTGAACACTGTGAGGAATACGTCTCTGAACCCCTAGTGGTCGGCATTGCCATTGCTTCTGTGGCTGGCTTCCTGTTGGTAGCTGCTGGTGTGATCTTTTTCCTTGCAAGGACTCTAAGAGAACAATATCACGGGGAAGACACAGAGGACCCAATAAGGTCGGTTGTTTAAAAACATTCAAATTGAATCATTTACATGAACAATAAAGCATGAAAGCTTTGTCCTTGTGTTTTAGGCGGGGTGAAAGTATGCCAACCTTGGAGCGTGCCACCAAATTCAACCCAATGTTTGACAATGACCCGGTCAGCGCTCAATGTTACCGCCGCTATGCCGACAATTTGCCCCAGTATCACCATTACTGTGACTCCAGTCTGTCTCAGGATTCATCCAAAGAATTGAGTAGTGAAGATGTACAAAGCAGCCTCCAAAACACGTCACTGACTAAAGAGGTAAACCAGTTAAAGTATATCAAACATATGGTTTATAATGTAGTAGGTCTAACTATGACTTGTCACAAAATACACTAAATGCTTTTCAAATGTTTTTTGGCACATACGTATCTCAATGAACAAGCACCGAGAGTAGGGCCCAACCGATTTGCACTCTCTCAAAAAATCACAGATACTTTTTGTTTGACCAAGGTTTGCTGTGAGGCTTTTTCAATTCAGGCGGCACCGTGGTTACCACGGTGGTCTCACAGCAAGAAGGTTTAGGTGGTACAAGGCTTGGATCACTGGCCTTTCTGTGTGGAGTTTGCATATTCTCCTCGTGTATGCGTGAGTTTCCTCCGGATACTCCGGTTTCCTCCCCCCCCGCCAAAAACATGCATGTTAGATTTATTGGCCACTACAAAATTCCCCCTGGGAATGTGTGCGTGTGAGTGTGGCACCATAACAGACTGGCCGCCTGTTCAGGGTGTATCCTGCCTTCCACCTGAAATCAGCCGAGATAGGCTCCGGCATGCCCTGCGACCCCAGTAGGAATAAACGGTTTAGTAGGCAAAATGAAATTTTTCAATTTAATATCAGTGTCTTGAACTCGTATGTGCGTAAAGAGAGATCAGATTACAGCAAGCAGCACAGCAAACTATGCTCTCCGCAAGATTTTTACACGTGCATAATTCTTGATCATTAAGTTGGGTTTGAAAGATTATCTACGTTAGACAATCACAATAAAGGATTTTTTTGACAAACATTGACGCTTTGTGAGATTTCTAATCCATTCAGACGACAGGAGTATGAAAGAGATAAATCAGGTTTGCCAAACAAAAAGTTGATCTTAAGGATAGCGGTTCTCTACTTCTAGAGAACAGTTCAGGAGCTAGTTCCGTCACTGCTGGGATTCTGAAAGTGAGTTTATGTACATAAAAAGAATAAAAACCCTGCATTTTTCACTCCAGAGGGTTTGCTAACAGGCCTCAGATGACTGTGTGGAAAAAAAAAAAACCTCAATGTCAGGAATCATCAGAGTCCTTTTCCTGGAAGTAGAAGAATTAACGTTGGTGATGGGTTGTGCTGATTCAGTGTCATGATGCAAAACTAAAATTCATGTGGCTCCGCTAAACCACCAACCTGAACTTTTAAGGGGATTTTTGGCGGTGAAAGTTAAGTTTACTGGATAAAGGGTTGTGATGATAACGATCTGTGGCAGGAGCTGCTAAATGTTTGCTGTATAGAAACGACTGAGCTGACCTCCTCCCACTCAGAGCTGTGACTCCATCCTGTGTTTAGCAGAGCGACTTTGAATCTTGGCACTGAGCTGATGGACTGTTGTGACGTGTCTTTGGCTCAGCAGGATACGTGTAGTACACAGACAAGTATTTTTACCTGCAGCTCTTTCTTCTCCTGGACTCTTACGTAAACATCATGTCTGCATGTTGACCTATCACCTCTTCGCAGGAGATCCAGGAACGTCTTAGAATAATCGAGTTGTGCTCCAGGGATCAGCACTTTGCGGATTTTGTGCGAGAAACTCAAGTGTGAGTTGGTTTTTCTAATTTACTTTCAACCCATTTTTTTTATAATCCTGATTACTTAATTTGTGTTAATGATGAGTTTTTTTTGCAGAGTGTTACATTTCTCTTGACATATCCTCCAAGTGTGGATGTGTACTTTTATATCGAGATTTTTTCTGTACACAGGTCACACAGACAAAAAGAGGAAGTTAAAAAGAGGTTATGGTCGATAAACAGGGAAGTTAGTTGATTGATGGAAATAAATATCTAAACCGTTTATGAAAATGAAATTTGTTTATGAGCCTAATCTTTCTAGATGTAAATTGTTTCTCGTTTGGTAGGAAATTAAATCAACTTTCTGAGTCATAGAAAGTAAACAGAATTTGAGACGCTTTAAACGGATCCAGCTGCGATTGATTTCTGTTCCAACGTCGAAACATTTTAACACAGCAGGAAGTTCTAATGATGCTCCACCGCAGCCCGCCTCTGGTGTCTCTGTGGTTGGTCTTTTCTCTGTTTAGGCCTTAGAGACTGACCCAGTTTGCTGTGTTTGTTTGAGCAGATTCCTGGAGAGGAGGGGGAGTTCTACCACATAACCACCGTCAGCGGCAGCCAACCTCCGACAGGTATCAGCATGGTTCACAACGAGAAACACTTCTATGCCAATATTTTTAAAATGTCCCAAGCATACAAACTATGGAATGAGGATTTTTGGGTGAAGGGAAGGTGTGAAGAACTCAGATGCAGATATCACACTAAAACATCTGTACAAACTGACAAAAAGCCTATGTTGTGATGTGGAGACATGCAAGGAAGAGAACCCAAATGTAGGATATAAACAGGATTTATTTAACAGAAGTCAGGGAAGGCAGTAAAGGAAAAGCATAGGATTAATCATAAAGAATGTCTTTAAGTCCAAAAATATCACAGAGTTCAAAGATAAACTTGGTCACCATAAAGATGGTGAGGATGACCCAACCAAGAGGATTGGAGTAATTGCCTTTCGAATAGGCACCAGGATCCACAGGTGTGTGTCATCAGACTAATCACCATCAGGTGTCCCTAATCAGGGTGATTAGGGAAGGTCCAGGGCTCCCTCTGGTGGCAGGTGAGGGGATCATGACAAAATCTAGCCATAAATAATTATTGTAGATGCAAATACACAAAAAAAGGCCTAACTATTGAACAGTAACCTAGAGACAACATCAACCCAATGAACTGAGAGAACAAAGATACAAATGGATTTTTTACGATTGGGAAAACGAATGAAACCTAATGTAAAGCAGGTGAAGTAGATTAACAAAATTGGTTTTCCTGGTTAAAATGAATGACTCATCCAGTGGAACTTGAGTTTTATCCATTCATTTATGAGGTTGGTAGCAAAATACCGAAAACTTGTTCAACTTTGAACACAGTGAGAACAAAATGATTACATTGTAGATTGTAAACATGGTCATTGTAACATGGTCAACTTCCGGTTGAGCAGGAAGACAGCAGATCAAACTTTTCTCCGTTTCTTTTTTATAAAACTTTTCTAAACAACGTTTAAAGTGGTTCTAAGATAGAATCTTCACGGATAACCAGACTGGGTATACAAAGGATCTACACATGGGGGTAGAAAGGATGAAAGAAACGCAAGAGACACAGATAAAGAGAGCGCCCATTAGCTTTTAGCCTATTAGCTATTAGCCTATTAGCTCTTAAGCTTTTAGCGGCCACCAATTCTGTGTGTTTTTGCTCCTGATTTTCTGAAATTATGGCACCAAGAAAGTCACAAGAAAGTCACAAGTCACAAGTTGCCATTGACGAAGAATTACAAGAGATCCGCAAATCGCTGACTTTTATGTCGGAAGAAATGACTACAGTAGTTCAGCAGCAAAAGAAGCTAATAGTCCTGATGAATGAAGTGGCAGAATTAAAACAAATAATAAAGACGAAAGACGCCCTTATTTCTGGACTGGAACGAAGAGTTGATGACTTGGAACAGTATACTCGGATGGAGGATATTATTGTGAGTGGACTGGAAACTAGACACCGCAGCTATGCTAACGCTACAGCACAGGCCGAAGAGGAGAACGCGACGCCAGAGGAGCAACAAACTCTGGAGAGGCAAGTCATTCAATTTCTGGCAAATAAAGACATAAAAGTTGATCCAGAGAACATATCCGCTTGTCACACACTTCCGAAGAAGGAAAAAAAACGCAAAACCAAATATTATTGTGCGTTTTGTTAACAGGAAACACAAAATAGAGCTATTACGACAAGCTAAGAAGTTAAGAGGCACGGGAGTATATCTGAATGAACACTTAACAAAAAGACGTGCAGACATCGCAAGACATGCAAGAAACTTGCGAAAACAGAAAAAAATACAAGCTACGTGGACTCGGAACGGGCAAGTGATGATTAAACTCAATGGTACGCCAGAAGAAGCGAAAGTGATCACGATAAGAGAGCTGAAAGACCTGAATCCGTATGAATAATTATTTGGATTATGTTACTTTAAAAAAGGATTATGATTTCTCGGAAGATTGTAAAGAACGCTTGACGATGCACGGATTACGCATCGCGGAAAAGGAGACAGGTGAACATATGTGCACTGAACACAAGACAAACTATGACTTGTATTGATCAACAACTTGATCCAGAATTATATTTCTACAATAACTTGGACTTAAGCTGTGACTATTACACAAGCGAACAATTTAAAGAGAACGTTAAACTGGAGAAAAACTTTTCAGTGCTACATATTAACATTAGGAGTCTCTGGAAGAACATATCAAAAATCAAAGACCTACTGCATATGTACGGTAAATTTAATGTTATAGCCGTATCTGAAACGTGGCTGGACGAGCTAAAGCACCCTCTAACACTAGTAAAGATAGAGGGATACGAACTATTTACTGTCACCAGAAACAACAAAAAAGGAGGTGGAGTTGCCCTCTATGTGGACTCAAACTTTAACTGTAAAATCATTGAAGATAAATCAGTATCTGTTCACAATATAATGGAATTAATCACTGTCGAAATTGAATTTAAAAAAACAAAAAATGTACATGTTACTTGTGTATACCGAACACCTGGTTCACCGATTGATACATTTAATGAAAAAATGAATGAAATTATAAATATAAATGGATATTCCACAAAGGAATTAATAATATGTGGAGATTTAAATATAAATTTGCTTAAAGCAACTACCCATGGGAATACAACTGATTTCATAAATATGATGCATTCCAATATGTTATTACCAATTATTGATAAACCCAGCAGGATAACGATTGATTCCTCCACTCTAATAGATAATATCTTTATAAACAATATTGAAGCTAAAATTGTTGGTGGCCTTCTTGTCAGTGATATAAGTGACCACCTACCAGTTTTTGCTATATTTCAAAATAAAATTATAACTGATGACAAAGAAAACTCTGAAACATTCAGATATATTAGGCGAGTGACAGACCAAACTCTAAATAAACTTAAAGAAGACTTATTAAAACAGAAATGGGACGAGGTCTACAACCAAACTGACCCAAGTGAAGCGTATGAAATTTTTATATCCATGTTTTTAGAAATCTACAATAAAAACTGCCCATTAAAAAAGGTAAGACTTAAAGAAAATTCTAAAATAAAGCCATGGATAACAAGTGGATTACAAAATGCATGTAAGAAGAAAAATATGTTATATAAAAAGTTTATTCAACACAAAACCAAGGAATCTGAAATAAAATATAAAAATTATAAAAACAAATTGACTAGTATTTTGCGGAAAACCAAAAAAGAATACTTTCATAAATTATTTGAAGAACAAAAAGAAAATATTAAGGGAACATGGAATGTCATTAATAAAATAATTAAAATAAAAGATAAAAAATATAAAATACCAAAACAATTCATGAACAAAAGCTCAAAGCTGGAAAATATAAAAGAAATTATAGAAGGATTTAATCATTATTTTGTTAATGTAGGAAATACCTTGGCTGAAAGTATTGAGAAGCATAACATAAGTCCAAGTGATGCTGTAAACAGAAATCCTTTTACATTTTATTTAAACCCAACAAATGAAAATGAAATAATTAAAATAGTAAAGCAATTTAAATCAAAAACATCTAAAGATACACTTAACATTGATATGAATTTAATAAAGAATACAATAGAACATATTGCACAGCCTCTAACATATATTTGCAATAAGTCTTTTCAAATCGGTAAATTTCCTGAAAAAATGAAAATAACTAGAGTTATTCCAGTCTATAAAAATGGCAATAAACAATTATTTTCAAATTATCGGCCTATATCCATACTTCCACAGTTTTCAAAAATAATAGAAAAAGTATTTGTAATAAGATTAGATAAATTTATAGAGAAACACCAGCTCCTTAGTGACAAACAATATGGGTTTAGACAAAACCGATCCACTAATATGGCTGTTACAGAACTAATAGAAAATATTACTACATCAATAGACTCAAATAATTATGGCATCGGTATTTTCATAGACCTTAAGAAAGCTTTCGACACCATAGATCATAATATATTACTGAGCAAACTAGACAGATTTGGTTTTCGAGGAGCTGCATATACATGGCTTCAGAGCTACTTAGAAAATAGATATCAATATGTACAAATAAAGGAGGAAAAATCTGATTTATTAAAAGTCATATGTGGAATTCCACAAGGCTCAACGCTGGGGCCTAAACTCTTTATCCTGTACATCAATGATTTGTGTTACACATCCAAACTAATAAATTATGTACTGTTTGCAGACGACACTACTCTTTACTTTTCAGGAAAAGACCTGAACCAAATGATACAATCAGTTGAAAGAGAATTGAGTAAAATAAAAATATGGTTTGACATAAATAAATTATCATTAAATATTGAAAAAACGAAATTTATAGTATTTACAAAATTAAAAGTACCTAAACAAATTCAAATTATGCTTAATAACACCCCATTGGAACGAGCTTACGACAGTAAGTTCCTTGGAATGATTATAGATCACAAATTAAGCTGGAAATCACACATAAATTATACAAAAAATAAACTGTCTAAAGTAATAGCAATCATTTATAAATTCAGATTTGTCCTAAATAAAAAAAGTTTGTTTATGTTATATAATACATTAGTACTTCCATATATAACTTATTGTATCGAGATTTGGGGAAATACGTACAAAACTAACACAAAACCAATTTATATTTTACAAAAAAAAGCAATACGAGCAATAACATTCTCATCTTATAATCAACCTACCAATAATCTATTTATAAATTTAAAAACATTAAAGTTCTATGATTTAGTGGAATTACACACTTTAAAATTTATGTTTAAGATAAAAAAAAACATGATGTCAAACTCTCTACAAAATATGTTTATTATTAAGAAAAGTCCATACGAACTAAGAGGAAATGATGTGTTCATTAAAAATAAATTTAGAACAAATGTTAAAAAATTCTGTATTTCTATTAAAGGTGTGGATCTTTGGAATAATTGTAATGATGAACTTAAATTGTGTTTAAATCTTTTATGTTTAAAAAAGAAATTTAAGTTATTAATACTTAAAAAATATGCAAGTCTTGATGGTTAAATTCAAGCTTCTATAAAAAGTAAACAATTATGATGTGTTATGATTATGTTATGTGTTACGAATATGTGTTATGATTATGTTATATGTTATGATGTGTTATGATTATGTTATGATGTATTATGATATTATTATGTTATGCGTTATAACAATTATGATGGCTTAGTATTTACTTATGTCTTTTTGCTTTTATTATGACATAAAAAAAAAGGGTCGGCGTAATAAGCGTTTGCTTCAGCCGTTACCTTTTCGGTCCTTTGCTGGAATATGGTTGTTTTCTTTATTTCATTGATATGAGGTTGCACTGTGACCGAAATAAATAAATAAATAAAAAAAAAAAATAAATAAACATACGTAGATGTCATTCGCTCTATTCAATAATATTTAAAGCGCCATGTTGAGTCAAAACAGTTGCTTCTTCCGTTGTTTTGGGTTTTTTTTTCACGAAAATAATCATACTTTTCTTAATTGCCATCATTTAACCATTTGATTGTAAAATTTTCAATTCGCAAAAATTTTTGGGGTATTTTTATAGTGAAAGTGTTTTTTTTTTCCACAGAAACCTGCCTTTGTCTGTAATGTGATGAAGAAAAAGATTTTACTGCCTCACAGAAAATGATCGGTTGCCGACAGGATGAAGTTTTTTGATCCTTTTGAAGCAAACTTTGGCTTTTTATGGACATGCTATTGCTTGTTTTTATTTATTTATATATATTTTTTTTCCTGATGAACTCGGAAGTCACCGCTTTCAAAACCAATGGACATTTTCAATGCTAAGTACCGCTGTCTTACGTGTCATGGTGGATTCCTGGTGGGGTTTTCTTTCTGTTCCAACCTGCTGGTCCCTGCTGTCGGGTTTTGTGAAATTTGTCTGCTGAGGTGTTTCCACGACAGCCGATCCAGCAGCACTCCTCCCATCGGTGCCTTCACTGCTCTGATAGCTCTTCTGGGATGTAATCTGTAGTTCACAGAGCTGTAGACCTAAACCTGCGTTTCCACCACACCTCTCATCATGCGTTTTTACTTCTACTTTATTATCACGAATGTTTACATTTCTAAGGTGATGTTCGATGTTTAGCTCATTGTAGGATTTATGTAGCTTGTCTTGTGTTGTAAATTTTTGAAGAGGTCTTTCTCACTGATGAGAAATGTCTCTTAAAAGTCCTAAAGTCTAGTCAGACTGGGAGATTTGCTTCTTAAATTTCTTTTTCTTTGGAAAATTGTATTTAAATACACATAAATTTATCCTGAAAGTATTTTTTTCCCACAAGTTAAAAAGGATTCAAACCATATGAAGCAACATTTAGAACAATCTTCAAAGTTTGGTATTTATTAATCAATGATCTGTAAAGATAGATGATAAAGCTAAGTGGTTTCAACAACAAAAAAAAGAGGTGTTTTCTTACAGAGTAGTGGGGATAAACAAGGGAAAAACAAAACGGTGTTTTTACATAGTGATTGGAGACAAACATCATAATGTTATGGGTTTTACATAGTAGTGGGGAAAATATTCTGAGTGATGCAGCTGTGAGTCACATTAAATTTAAGACACTTTTAAATGATAAAAAACGTTACAAAAAAAATTGTATCTAAAAAAGTATCCAGAGATTTATATTTTCTACCTAAAACCAACTTTGAGGTTCTATTGGATTTTCAATGTGCTCCAGTGATCTTTTCGTCTAGTTCACATACAGTTCGTTAACGTGGTTGTTCCTGGATTCTGATGACTTTTAAATGTTTCCAACCAATTAAAATTTAGAACTAATATTCTACATGAACATTGTGAAGTTGTGACAAGATTTTCTCTGGTTCCAACTTAATCCTATCCCGTCCTTATTGGGGCTTTTTGGTTATTATACGTCAATTTTTTGGGGTTTCAACCAAGTCATATCTAGATTCAACTAGTTTTTTTTATGAATCCAATAAAATCCCATCTTTGGTTAGATCATCATTTTCAACAGGATTCCACTTTTTTTTCTTTACTTTTTTTCTTTTTGCTTCTAATAAACTTGGTTCAGATTAGGTTTTTGTTTTATTGAACCAGATTTAACAAATCCAAGAGGAGCGTATCTTGGTCAACAATAATTATTTGTGATTCAAATCAGTTTGTATCTGGCTCTAACCATGTTATGCGTTAGCCTTTTCTGGTGCAAACGGATTCTTATTGGTTCAAACAAGACTTACGTTGTTTTTTTGTATTTTCTCAATCAAATGAGGTTCAATTTTGATTCTAACAAGGTTCTACTTGGATTCAATCAGGCTCTCAATGGTTTTTTTCTTTCTTTTGGTTAAAATAACTTTTTATTTGTTCCAAGTCGGTAATACTTTATTCTAATTTTGCTTTCCTGGTTCTAAAAGAAACTTCTACCTGGTTCAAACTAGGTTTTTATTGGATTCAAACTGGTTTGATGTTTTTCCAAGGATTCAAACACTAGTTTTTTGAGGCGAGGATTTGATCTGGTTCAGTTAATTCCTGTTTTGTTTTTTTCCAACTGAGGCTCAAATCAATTAAAATGAGTTTAACAACTATTTGATATCTAAACAGATTAAGTCTTTGAAACCAGATTCAACTTTGATGCTGTTTCTATTTTTGTTAAACTGAGGTTTTTTGGTTTTTTTTTTTATCCACTCACGGTTTAAAAGAATCATTTGAGGTTCTAACAAGGTTCTATCTATTTTAAAGTTGATCATTTCTGAATTCAACGTGTTTATGTCTCAAAGTATTTTGTGATTTACACCGATTCACAGATGGTTTGAATCTTTTTTTAAAAATCACATTAGTTTGTTTTACAAAGCTGCTATGTTTTTTGTTTTTTTTTAAAGAATAGTGAGTTTTCTATGATTGGTCTCTGATTTAACGATGGCTGGGTCTGTGTTGGATACGTTTACATCTTAATGACGGTTATAATCTGCTCTAAGATTGTTAATAAGAGTCTCCGACCCCAAAACCCAGTTCATCCTACAGAAACATTTCTCTCATTTTTTTTCTGTTTGAAACGACTTGAATTTTTCTGTTTGTATTTGAATGATTTCTACTGAAACTCTGAAGGATAGTTTGTAACGAGTCCAGTAGACATTGATGGGTCTGTGTTCTGGTTTTTGTGTTCTCCCTGAAGAGCCCTCACATGGACTTGAAAGGATAAATATTCAGTTCAGACTCTTTCGAGTGGTTTGGAATCTGGATGGATGTTTAAGTCCAGATGTGCAGAGCTCTCTCATCACATTGTTTCTGTTTTGTATTGTGTTTTTTATGCTTTGTGTCCTAAAAGTGTGAAGAAGACAGTCTGATGTACAAGTGCGAGCTGGCACGTCACACTTTTCTAAAATAAATGAGCGTATTTTTTACACACGTTTGCCTGAAGTGTTTAAATATTTTACAGAGAGAAATAAAAAGTCTGGTTCAATAACGTGTTGATTCCTTTAGAAAATGAAAATCTCAAATAGTGAGACCGACTGAAGCAACACCAACGGACACGGAGGATGTGATGAAGTGTTTTAACACCTTGAATCTGAAATAATTAAGACCTGCCTGTTTTGGAGAAAAATGCTGATACAAACCTTCCCAGGATGAGGCTGAGTGTTTGTTTCCATGGAGATGATGTTTCCAGCGTCGGCTGTGTGGAAAGTTATTAAACTCTTGGCCGAAACGTGTGACTTTTTATTCCCAGTTTAGATTTTCCTTCACGTGATGCTGATTTTAGCAACAAGAGGTGAATCAGTATTTATTTATCCATCCATTCATTTTTTTTTCCCTTTTTATCCTATTGTTTCTCCCGTTTGATCTATGACTTTCATGTTGCCTCGGAAACCAAATAAAAACAAAACAATTTCTCTGCTTATTTGAGAATCACTTTCTGATTGGATGCTGAGGTTACATGAAGGACAAATAGTTTGCCTTGAGTTCCTTGGAGCTCCATTGGGGGTTAAAATCCAGTCATCATGGCGTCCGATCGGCCTCGGCTCCGGTCCACATCTGTCTCCTTAGAAACTGATTTATGAGTCAGTGAACGTGTTTAAGTTGGCGATGCTGATGCAGTGAAACCGGAGCGCGGCAATAAGACATCCTGTTAGTGATCACAGCTCTCCCGGCCAGACTGCAGAGTCAGCACATTTTCACCTGGTAACTCATCTACTGCCCACCTCTTTAATCACCTCACCTGCAAACTACATCTCCCTCATAAGACGTCAAATTAGCTCCAACCTCCACACTTAAGAGTTTGTTCGTGTCTCATTCATGGAAAAAAATCTGTTTTATTACCAACAACTGTCAGACTCACAGCTGATTTAAACTAGCTCATTGAGATTGTTATTTTGTCATCTGACATGAATGTGACGTTAGACATGCCAAGACTCCCACATTGGATGGGAGAGACCCGCAATTAGGACCTATCTCACGGTCACCCGCCAAAACTAAAAAAACTCCGGCATAATGAACACTCTAATGCATACCATGAACATGATTAGGGATGATGAGGCTAAGCACGTGGCATCTCCTGCTGCTGCAGCTGTGCATCTGAAAGCTGCTAGTAGCAATCTACATGGTCTATTACCAGTATTGCTTTTGGTAAACTTATGGAAAAAATTGGATATCCAGGAACTTTGGTCATGTGACAGCTTAAAAGCAAAAGCCGCAAAACAAGCCGTGACCGAGCAGTACAGGGGTGTATTCCTGGTGGTAATTCCTCTTTGTACTGATACATAACACTAGGTGGTAAAACACACAAGACGCACAATTTTCCAGCTGCTTTCTCAGGATTTGAACGGTTTGTTTTACGCCAGCTGTCATGGTGGGTGTTGTCCATGGGCAGATGTGTCGTCATGTCATGACATAGCCCCTCCTCCTTTTGGCCCCGCCTCAAAATCTCCTTCTTTGTGAGGCCAAAACTTGGCATCTTTGGGACATCAAGAACCCATTGAAACCAGGGAGGGAGTCCAGAGCTACCATTTTTCAAACCCCTGAATACCTCCCCAACATCATGGCTCCTAGGACGCCTCCTCACCAAGACGGGAACTCAAAGAAAGAAATTTCCTCCGAGACGATCATCCTCCGCAAGGTGGATGGACTCTTTATCAAATATAGAATGAGGAGCTCTGCTCAGAGAAGAACGTCAAGGTAGAAAGGACCCAGATTGGGTGATTCTGGCATCCTTTTCTTATCCTTCGGACACCTCACTGGTGAGCTGTTACCAATGCATCCCGGCAGAAGGAGAACTGGAGCAGGAATCCATGGAAGGAGCTAAATCTTGCATTGCCTCAGGATGTTGAGTTTGACTTCACAACATCAAATTTATTTGCTGACTGGCCAGCTGTTTTTCTGAGGCTTCGCAAAAAGGCCTCGATGGGTTGATTCCTGACCTGGTAGCTGTGGTGAAATTAAACTGAGACACAAGGTGGCGCCCCCTGGCTTGCTTTTTCTGAAAACCTGCAGAGATGCCAACCTCCGCAGGTGTTTCTGGTTGGAAAGGACCTGGACCCGCGGGAGTTTTGATGGGAAACAGTCCTCAGAGAGAACAAGCGCCCCTCTGATTGTTCCCCTCCTTCATCCAGATGCCTGTCAAAGGTCCTTAGCTTCGCTTATGTAACTTCTTCCCAAAAACAGAAAAAAAAACACAAAGACCTTGAGGCGGGAATGTGAGCTTCTTCTGTCATCCTTGTTTCTGCTGGCGAATCGGTTTTCTCTAATGGGAGGCAGGCTGGGGTGGAAAAAGCAGATTTCTGGGATTAAATAGGAATGTGACTTCACTTCGGGAAGCGAACAGGTGACGTCTAGATGGGTTACTGGAGATGACAGCTGCTGGATAGCTCACCTCTCTCACTTCATTTTCACCCCAATCTTCTGATTCTTTGAGGCAAATTTCCAAAAAAAAAAAAGGAATGATCAGATTTAAAGATTTGAAATCCTGCTGAGTTTGCTGTTTCATCCCCAATAGAAAAAAAGATTTTGGTCCAAAAAGCTGGTGATACGTCAAATTATTTACTGGTGAGGGTCGAACTGCAATGAAACTAGTCACATGACAAACCAAAAAAATATCTGTAAGGTCATAGAATTCACATAAATTTAATTAGGAACCAGATTGAGGTGAACATCTGTTTTTTAGGTTGAAATTTACACATGAACATGTATGTTTTCTTTTGGATTTTTTGAGAATTGATACAAGTTGTTTGAACATTTAGGGTTCCAAAATTTTACATCAAATAGATTGCTCTATGAATGCATGTGAAAATTATATTGATTTTGTGTCTTACATGTCATTAAAAACTTTTAAAAAGTTTTATTTCAGAAGATTCACATGAGAATTTTTATAAATTGCAGATATGAGTTGGGGTACACCCTGGACAGGTCACCAGTCTGTTATGAGGCTGGTTTAAAAATAATGCGTCTACAAAATGAAGGTTTTTTTTTTTTTTTTTTATGTAACTATGAGTTTTACATTTAAAACAGTGCTTCTCTGATAAGACTGGTTCTCCATCCAGGGTGTACCCTGGTTTAAGCCACGCCCACCTGAACACTCTCAGATTCTTGTATCGTTTCCAATTGAGAAAATGCAAGTAAAACAAAAGAACAGTCAAATGATTTTTACATGTTTATAGGAAAAAAATTACTTCCAAAAACACATTTCAAAACACACTTTACAAGTTCGAAACACTGAGCACGTGAGGAAACTCAAGGAAAGAATATTTTATCGAATGGAACGACACGAGAGGAAGAAACTGGACCAGGAAAAAGCTTTCTGTGACTTTATCCACCCATTAACCTGACAGATCCTGTGGAGATTATGAGGTTTAAGAGGAATTGTTCCTTCTATTTTTATGAGCGTTTAGGAAGCAAATGGTCATCCAACATGCTTCCAAGACGACTAATTTAGTCGTGCATTGAAACAACTCCCATAATCCATCTCCTATAAAAAATCTTTATTATGCAATTATGTGACAAAGTTGGGAAAGCGAACAAATCCACCTTAAAGGGAGTGTAGTGTGATCCTAGGGTTAAAGACAATCTGGTATTCTGGGGGATTTCCTTTCTTTCTGGAACAATTAGTCCCTTGATGGCAGTTTATTGTGGCGGAGGTATCCTCTCCACCAGGGCCTCATGGAGCCTTTCTTCATGTAAGCTGGCATGGAAAATAAGCCATCCTCTTCTCCGCTCTGCTTTCCAACCCTGAGACGTTCCAAGTGGGAGAGCTGACATGGTGGCGCTGGCCCGCACAGGCGACATCTGCAAACACTTTGCAAATCATTGTACTGGCCGAGGAGAAGCAGGAGAAATGGAGCCGTTTCTAATGTGAGTTTTGGCCTGGTCGGTTCACCAGTGCAGCTAGTATCATCCATCTTCAGGAGAATTAATTGAACCTAAGAAAATGTGCAGAGAAGTCATTAGTAGCTTCAAATTGAAATTGGAGTTTTTCTAAGCCGAGCGACAGCTATGCCACATTCCCGGATACCAGATCTCCGTTCTGATTCAGCATGTGGGAACCTGTCCGCAATGTCACATCGATCCTGGGGAAAGAATTTTCTCAGGAACGTTTTACAGCATCCAGACCCAACTAAATCACTTCAGTTGTCTTTGGTTCAACTTTAAAGACATACTGAGATGCAAAAATGTTTAATGTGAAGTTGAATTTTTTCTGGTCTGTTTCATCCTGAGAAGGTTTTAGACTTGAAGAGTTTTCAAGACTTGCGTCTCTGAAAGCTTCAGAGATCAACATGTGAAAACCATACTCTATAGAATTTTTTGGTCTTTTGAGTAATGTTGTAACAATCTGGATGAACTGTGAAACACAGTTGAATTCAGGCTTATTTTAAAGTCGAAGGCACTCAGGGACTCCTGTGGGGGCTGCTCCGGGAGTACGGAGTCTCTGAGCCCTTGGTACGGGCTGTCCAGTCTTTGTACGACCGGAACCAAAGCTTGGTCCCTGTTGCCGGCAGTATGTCGATTTCATTTCCAGTGAGAGTTGGATTCCGCCAAGGCTGCCCTTTGTCACCGATTCTGTTTAAAGTAACTTTTTGAAAAAAAAAAAAAAAACATATTGGAGCTCTGAAAGCACTTGAATTAGTTGCACATTTCTGATAGTCCATCATGTCATCACTATTCCATTTAGTCCATTTTCAAGGAGAAAAATTCACCTTTCGTCTCCGTTTTACTATTTTCTTGATGATGAGGCTTAATGCTGTTGTTCCCACTTATTAAACTCTGGTCACACCATGATCTGGACCAATTAAATTTATATCCTGGAAGGCCTGCTTCTGAACCTGGACCGTTCAAAACTCTGTTTTCTCATCTGTACTTTGTTGGTAAACAACCAGCTGTGAAGTGAAGTTATGACAAACCTCCTTCTCTACACCGACCCACATACCCACCCAAGAGGAAAGTTAAGGTGATGGATGAAGTCAAATGTGATTTTTTTTTGTTCCATAAGATCCCAAGGTGGAATTAGAGGTCTAAGGCTCCATACATTTCGGGTTAACAGGGGGCGGAAATTCTTTTAAAAGCTGCTTTGTCTTCATACAGAAAACATGGAGGTTCAATAGGGCGACCAATAGAAAACCTACTTCTTCTTTCAGCATTTCCCTTCAGGGGTCACCACAGCAAGTCAGTTTCATCCATCTAACCCTATCTGCTGCATCTTTTTCGTTCTCGCCAACTATCTTCATGTCTTCCTTCACTGTATCCATGAACCTCCTCTTTGGCTTTCCTCTAGGCCCCTTTCCTGGTGATTCCAAATCCAGCACCCTTCTTCCGATGTACTCTCTCTCTCTCTTCTGCACATGTCCAAACCATCTCAGTCTGGCCTCTCTGACTTTATCTCCAAAACCTCCAACATGTGCTGTTCCTCTGATATATTCATTTCTAATCCTGTCCATCCTGGTCACTCCCAGAGAGATCCTCAGCATCTTCATCTCTGCTACCTCCATCTCTGTTTCCTGTCTTTTCCTCAGTGCCACTGTCTCTCGACCAATCAGAATGGCCGGTCTCACCACGGTTTTGTACACTTTCCTTTTCATTGTAGCTGAAACTCTTCTGTCACACATCACACCTGATACTTTTTTCCACCTATTACAGCCAGCCTGCACATGCTTCCTCACCTCTTTTCCACACTGTCCATTGCTCTGGACTTTTGATCCTAGATACTTAAAATCTTCCACCTTCTTTATCTCTTCTCCCTGTAACCTCACTTTTCCATTTGGATCCCTCTCATTCACACACATGTACCCTGTCTCACTCTGACTAATCTTCATTCCTCTTCTTTCTAGTGCAGACCTCCACCTCTTCAGCTTTTCCTCCACCTCTTCCCTCCTCTCACCACAGATCACAATGTCCATGGAGATTCCTGTCCCTCACCATAGCAAACAGCAAAGGACTCAGATGATGAGCTGATGATACAAACACAAAGCAGATGAGGCTTCTCGATATGAAAATGGTTCTTGAATGAGACCAAACACATTGGTCCAAATGATTCTTCATGTTAAATATTTGACTCTTTGCATTTATTTATTTTATTTTTATTCTAGAGTTTGTTTTCTCTTCTTAATAAGTTTGGTCAACCTCAGAAACTGAGCCCTTTTTAGAACTAAGCTCCATCATCGTTTCCCCTCACGCCCTCGCCAGCAGCTCCTGAACGCTGCGCAAAAAAGAACCAAAGAGCTCTTTGTGTTTCTTTCAAAGTTTCACTCTATGGATCTAAAGCACCTCCACCATCCAATGTGAATTTGAGAATATGAGACGGTTTAGAAAGAAAGTCGGAGGTGGTCATTACAACTTTACAGTTGGTGAGAGAGGTGTCTCAGGCTATCCTTCTCGACAGACCAGTAACAAGTCATGAGGTGGAAGGAAACGTTGAATGAGAAAAAGTGAAGGTCACACCCTTCCAGCAGAATTTTTCTTTTAATTGCTGTTTCCTCCTGACATGGTGGATGGACGGAAAAAATATGTGAGAAATGGCACAAGACAGGGTCCTGCCCCAACTGGAGGGGTTCAAGTATCTCCGGATCTTACTAAACTCCCAGAGTTCAGTAGTCAAATGATTGGGGAAAGGATGGAGCGGGCGATCGATGAATGGATCAGTGCTGCGTCCGCAATAAAAAGGATGCTACGTAGGTCTGTCGAGGTGAAGAAAGAGCTGAGCCGAAAAGCAAAGCTTGCAATTTACCAGTTGAGATCTACGCTCTACATTTCTACGATCTGTGTTCCTACCCTCACCTTGGTAACAAGCTGTGAGTGGTGACCGAAAGAACAAGATCACAGATACAAGCGCCCAAAATGAACTTCCTCTGTCGGGGGTTGCCATCTGAGAGGAGCTTAGTTTCCTCTTTCGTTACATTCATTAACCTCAGTCTTGGTCTCCCTCTAGTCCTCTTGCTTGGTAGTTCAACGCAACATCCTTCTGTCGCTAAATCCCTTTTTTCCTCTCTACTCTGGATACATTTCATTTGACTCAGGTGCGTTGCAGTAGAGTTGTGTGGAAATTATTCAAATTCAAGTTTACAGGGATCCCGAAGGCCTTCCCAGGTGGTTGTACAACAAACCCGGGCAAGCCGCAAGTCCATTGTGTCTTCTTTATTTGTTAGGTTGTCTTTGGGATCAAACAGGATCAATTTAAAAGGAAATCACTTCTGACCACACCAGACTTGAGAAAATATCAAATATGGTGCTCTTTAGAGGAGCATGCTGTCTCTCCTAGAAAATAAATCAGTAGTAACTGAGTTTTTTTATGGTGGTGGGCGGTTTGCTGGAAAGAAAAGATCACAATAAATCATGAGTCCGTCTGAAGGATTAATGTTTAGTACAATTTGTGAAACTAAACTTGGAGCTGGAAACAAATATAATACATGATCTTTAACAATTAGTTTGGTTATTTATGACAGATATATTGTATTTAAGTGGATTTCGAGCACAGAACAAAGAGCCTTTCCAGTCCGATTGTCTCCAGATGAACCAGATAATTCATGGGTCATTAAACGGATTTATTTTATAGTTTTTTACCCCTAAAATCCTTCGTAAATGACTAAAGGGGCACTTAATCCCTGAATTACTTTTCTGTGCTTTTAAACAATGAAACCCTCACTTTGTTTAAGGTGTTTTAGTCTGTTTTAGCCCGTTTTAGGGTTTTACTTCATGGAGGCCTTAGGCCAGACAAAGGCAGCATTGTGCGGTAGTTTCTCCTGGATAGTTATGTAAGTGCTGCTGGGTTTTCTCCTCTTTGGCTTCAGCGCTCATCACCTTGATGTGATGCAGGTGCTGCGTGGGCGTGAGCCCATTCTGAAGCCTGGCTATCAGAGATGGTTCTTTGGTCAAAGAGCTCAAAAAAAAATGTGAAAGATGATGATACACTCAACCAAAATCCAGTTTGTTTTGTAATCTGAACTTCTCTTTGACCACCAAGATTTCCAGTTTTGGTGAGTATGTCAGTTTTCTATCCCTAACCAACATCAGGACAATGTGATTTTCTGTTCTCTTGTGTAGAACATCTGATTTAATTCAGCTGACCTTCATTCACACTAAATCTATTTAGATTTTCTGTACTTTTTTAAAACAATTTCTAGCCAGACTGTCCATTCACTCCTTCCGCTTATCCGGGGCCGGATTGCGGGGGCAACAGCCTCAGACGGGAAGCCCAGACCTCTCTCTCCCTGGCTGTATCCTCCAGCTCACCCGGGAGGATCCCGAGGTGTTCCCCGGCCAGCTGTGAGACAGTCTCTCCAGCGGGTCTGGTGTCTGCCTCTTTGGTCTCCTCCCGGTGGGACGTGCCCAAAACACCTCACCAGCGAGGCGCTCTGGGCACCCATCTGGCTTCTCTCGTCTTGGAGGAGCAGCTCAACACCGAGCCCCTCCCTGAGAGCAGAACTCCTCATCCGATCTCTGAGTGAGAGACCAGCCGCCCTGCAGAGGAAGCTCATTTTGGCCGCTTGTATTCGCGATCTCATTCTTTCGGTCACCACCCACAGTTGGTGACAACAGGTGAGGGTTGGAACGTAGATGGACTCGTAAATCAAGAGCTTTGCTTTTCGACTCGGCTCTCATTTTACCACGACGGACCGATGCAGCGTCCTAGTTATTACTGACGCTGCACCGATCCGCCTCTCGATCTCCCGCTCCATCCTTCCCCCACTCATGAACAAGACCCCGAGATACTTAAACTCCTCCACTTGGGGCAGGACCCTGTCCTTGACCTACAGGGGGCATTCCACCCTTTTCCGGGTGATGACCATGGTCTCTGATTTGGAGGTGCTGATTCCCATCCCGGCCGCTTCACACTCGGCAGCAAATCGATCCAGCGAGAGCTGGAGATCATGGTCCGATGAAGCCAACAGGACCACATCATCCACAAAAAGCAGAGATCCAATCCTGAGGTCACCAAACCGGATCACTCCAGCGCCTCGGCTGCACCAAGATATCCTGTTCATAAAGATAATGAAGGTAAATCCCTTCTTCTTTCTATTTGAACTGATCTCTCTTCTTCAGATGTTTTGTGGAATCTGTGGAAAGGGATGTAGGGGAGAATTCCACTAGATCATCATTTTATGAAACATTTAGAACAATATTTCCACATTGAAAGACTCTTTTTGAATAGATGCTGTCGTGTGATTGGCTGTCTTATATGCTCCATTTTGTGCCATGATTAGAATATGTGACAGTGACATTCCTGATTACGGTGATAAAACTGTTGGAAAGTTCTCAACCACCATTGGTTAAATGAAGTTGTTTTTTGTTGGAGTTGACTTTTAATTGGTCGTAGGATAACGGCGGTCGTTGGCCTATTTGGCAGCATTAGCATCATTAGCCTAATTGGCACAGAACTGTGGGAACAATGTGCTTGAGGCTGCCCCAGTGTTTGTAATAATTGGTCTCCTTAATCAGTGAAGGTTTGCCGTTGTTTGATGTGGGGTGTTGGTGTGGAGCTGATCGGCTGTTTGCCTGGAAAAAACAAACTTTATAGATGGAGACGTGAGAGAAAAAAACAAAGGGCTGCTGAATTTCTCATTTTGGTGGCGGAGTGTTGAGGCCAGTGGTTTGCAGCGTTAATGGACGTAGCTGGAAACACCCACACACAAGAAGTTGCTTTTTTGCAGTCTGATTCCAGATGAGCATGTTCACACCTGTTTTTCTTCTTTCAGAGGTTCCTCAGACTATCAAATCCTCCACTTTTTCAGCTTTTAACCTCTTCTCCTCGCCCCCATCCTGTCGCATGCGACGGCACGTGCTTGATTCTCAAACCCAGACTCTACAGCCAACATTTGGGTTTTCACCTCCTCCTCTTCATCATTCCTGAGCTCAGCTTGGAGAAAACATGTCCGTGGTTTTGGCTTCACGTCTGTTCCCAGAATGCACGTGTCAGGCAGGCCGATGTGTTGGGGGTGGGATTTGGCCCCTCAGAGCGGCGGGGCAAATGAATATGCTCTGTTTTCATCACACGGACTGAACACCAGCGACAAAATCCCCTCAGGACATCCCACCCCATTCAACTCTGAGAGAAGCCAATAAACTCTATGTCAAGCCTTTCATTCCCTCTTTCACCCAGGGCCTACCTACTCAAAGTCATGACTGAATGAGTAGCGCAAAATTCAGGGGGATTTGACAAAGAAGGGGTTAAAAGTTTTATTGGACAGTTGTCCTGAAGCAAGAAGTAACTTAAAGAAAGAGAAAATGAACATAAGGTGTTAGAAAAACAGCCTCAGACAAAAAGATAACATCCAAGTCAACCAAGAAAGTGCACGAAGATAAAAAGAAACACAGATTAAACACGATCAGAGAAATACAGACTGAAGAGAGAACAAGACAGGTGTTGATGAAGATTTTGGGGTGCTTATGATCAGGGTTATGAGTAGAACTAAGGTTGTAAACTACAGTGGAAGATAGAAAATGAGATGGTGCGGATGTGGTAAAAGTCTAGGGTAGTTGGGGTCAGAGGAGGAAGAGGGCAAGGTTTTATTTTAGCAGTAGGTTGTTTAAGATAAGGAAATTATTTGAGGTGTTTACGGTTGAGCGTGTAGAATGACTACCACAAGCAAAATAAATTCTTAAACAGGAACTTTAGAGTTGAAAATTTGGCAGAGAAACAAGTCTTTCTGTTGGATCTCTGCGTGAAAGTCACTGATGAGCCTTTCAGTCCATGCATGATGGTCGAACCCTAACACAAACCAGCCAAACTCTATTTATGATCAGAGAACTTCAGAACCAGGTATAGAGAGGCAAAGAAGTCAAATCTACTGAACAAAAATGATTACAAAAAAGAACAGGCATCAGAAAACAAAAAAAAAAAATCTAATGAGAAGGGAAACCCGTACCTAAACTTACTGTTTGATTTAATCTGAAACAAAAAGTGTTGGACCGAAACTGAATGACGATAAAAACTCTTTTCAGTGTGTGAACGAATATGTTTCTGATTACTGCAGATGGGAGCAGAACACAGTGTCCCACGGCAACCCAACGTGGTCCGAAAAAGGAGGTGGTGTTGTGGATAAAAAAATCCCAGTTACAGACAGAAAAAAAAAATTATGTTTGAGATCCAGTGAGAGAATAGAAGGAGGGGTCTAGGAGGAAGGAGTGTACAGTACGGCAGGACACCCATCCAGACCACACCCACCTGCAAAACCTATAGATGTTGATGCCCCAGTGGCCCCCCTCTCCAAAGCGAGGACCTCCACCTGCTGAACAAGTCCTAAGACTGACCGACCGACTCCAGGGAGAGGCGCTTAGTGAAGTTGTCCAGCTCCTGGTCGCTCCTCATCCTCATTTCCATCCTCATCGTCTCCTTGGAAGCTGAAGTCTTGAGAGATCATGGCAGGCATCGCTCTTCTCAGATCCTTCCTGCTGATGCTCGGAGGGATGGTTCTGCTCAGTGGCATCCCTGCTCAGAGAGTCAGAGGCAAGTGCACACAATCTGCATGATGACATCCGATTATAGTGGGAATGTTGGGGGAGCATGACAATTAAAAAAAAAAAAAGAAAATGTTAACTTTATTGAAAATAAAATGCAAAAGTGCAGCTTTATTCAACAAAACACAAAACAAATGCATCATTTAGCAAAGTGCAAATTTAAAATGCATAAAATGGATTTTACGTTGTTAAAGTTTCACTTTTGCAGAGAAAAATGTTAGAATGAAAAAAATAGTTCAGCTTAAATAAAGATTTAATTAAATTTAGTTTGAAGTTTAAACACTTTATAAAACCTTTTTCTTAGTTTGCATGTTTCTGTGCAGAATTTTTTTTCTGCATGCAGGTGTGCTGCTCCTCCATATATGGGGGCAAGACTAAATCCTGATGTAACTTGTGATTTTTTTTTTTTTTTTTTTTTTTTTTTTCCCGCTTGATTGACCTTTCTAATGTTATGTAACATGATGATATCCTCAGCGTAGACAGAGAAACTTTGGCAGAGTGATACAGTGGTCTGATCTTAGAGCTCAGTGGATTGCCTCACCGCCGAAAACCTGCCAAGAACAACAGAGAACGATTGAAAGACAAGAGAGCTCTGTTTGCTCCGACAAGCTCAATGTTCAACTCCTCTTTTCATGTACAAGTTAATGTATGACATAAGTCATCTGACATATTCAATCTAATCTCTCAGGAAGTTTCTCACAACCAGAGAAGAAAAAAACTCAATAGATCTTCTGATGTGACAAACCTGCTACCATCTTCCATGTTTTAGTCATTATTATCTTTCGTCTTGTCTTTTTGAGAAGAAAAGCAGCTGTTTCATGTCTTTAATCTTTCCTTTTGAGCTTCTGTCTCCTGCTGCTCAGATGGCTGTTATCTGAGCATGGTTGTAGTTGGACTTGCACATGATTCTCTGCAGGCTCCCTACAACATACATGTTTAGGAGGGAGTATTTATGCATGCATGACAGCTTTATTGCATTTTTTTCTTTGTGTCCCGAGGCAGGATCACAGGATGAAATGAAGTGTTGCTAACTTGTTTTCTTGACTAGGTACAGTAAGGAAACAAAGACAGTTGAGAAGTTGTTTGGAATATAAAGAAAGTGTAATGTGGTTCCCATTTTTTTTTTTTTTTTTTTTTTTTTTACTTAAGAGACAGACAATATCATTTGAAATGACTGGATCAATTTGAATTGTCTGAAGCTAGGACAAACATTACATTAAGAAGTAGTTCAGTTATAGGGTGAAATTCTGGAATAAAATTAGTGATCGAAAGTATTAACATAGTCTTAAAGGTAAATGTGTTGTTGACAGGGGCGAATCCAGGATTTTCTAAAGGGCGTAAGGGAGGACAGAGGGGGCGGCTCCTGTGGTGCTTGCCAGTTTAGGGTATCCGGGGGGATTCCCCCCAGAACATTTTGAAAAATAAAAGTTTCTGCATTTTAGTCCATATTTTGCCCAGAGTTTATAATAAAGTGGTAAGAACACTTTTTTTTTTTTTGTGGACCAAAAGGGGGAGGGTGACTTGCGTCCCTACAGCCCCTCCCTGGATCTGCTCCTGGTTAAATATAAAAACATATAAGGTGTACTCCTAGTTTAATTTTTGAACTAATTGGAATATTTTTTACAGGGCGAAATTGGCCGCACTAATTATAGGGCAAAACGGCTGAAAGCGTCCATAGCAATGAGATTATTCCCGAAGGTTGATCACTTCCGGTTTCCGGTTAGTGCGATAGCGTGTGCGCCTGTTCAGTTAGAAAAGAGAAAAACTTTTAGCCTGTTAAAGGGTTAACAACACTTTTTAAATGTTCAGTCACTAGTTTCACTCGAACAGATCTCTTTAGTTTACATCATTCATGTGTCCGTCTGAAGGTGGCACCAAAGTTGCGCATGTGTAAAACACTTTTTCTATGTCGTATTTTTAAAAGTTGTCTTTGTGATTAGGAAACTCGTATATAGTTAACCAGCAAGTGGTGCCAAATACAACATTTAATTCATTTCCAAACACTTTCACATCATTGCAGCTCTCCAAATGTACACGAGTATCGAAAATGTGACAATCAGCATATGTGAGGTTAAGTGGAACAAAGTGAATTCTTACAACAGTAATTAGACGTGTAGATTTTCTCGTGACGCAGTGATGAATCTTGATGATTTGTTTTGCATGTGCAAAGTTGTGTTTTTCTTTTTTCTGTAATTTTTTTTCTGCATATGCAAACACAAATTCTACAGCACTTATGTGTATCATTCTTCCATTTTCTAACTTTCTCTGACCAAGTTGCAAATGAAATGAGTTTGTTGGTAAAACCAATTTTTTCTTTCAGCCTCTAACACTGAGCAGGTTCATCTCTTCGCCATGTTTAAATTCAGAGTTTATTTCTACTGCTAATGATAATAAACCCTGAAAGCAGCAGCTCATTAGCGTTGGCTTGGAGGAGACTGTGGTTTTCATCACTAGGTTTTACAGTTTCAGCCACTTTGACAGTGTTTTCTGCTGTTTACAGCTGCACAAACACTTCCAGGCTCATCTACGTAAATGTTTTTTCCCCTAAAAGGCGTCAGCCTAGAGTTGAGAGAGTGCAGACATTGGTGGTGTTTGCAGTGTGTTTGGTCTAAATTATTAGGTATGATCGATGAAATTGTGAAAATTGTAAACTATTGTTTAATCATCTTTTACTCATCAGGTTGTACTCTTTCACGTCTTGAGCTGTAATTTTGATAAATATATAATCTCAAGGTTAATTGAGGGTATGAATGATGAGGTAAACACTCAAAGTGACTGGTTGACAAATTACTGATTTGCTTCCCAAGAAAACAATGTTTCATCCATTCATTTATCTTCTGAACTACTTATCATTGACAGGGTAGAATGGCTACCAGAGTTATCCTAGCTGGTTGCAGTACAGGCAGGTTATACCCTGAACAAGTAGCCAATCTGTTGCCAAATATGGACATCCAAGTTTCTTCCGTTCCATTATCTTCTGCTTGTTCCGGGGTCGGGTCGCGGGGGCAACAGCCTCAAACGGGTAGCCCAGGCCTCTCTCTCCCCGGCTGCATCCTCCAGCTCACCCGGAAGGATCCCAAGTCGTTCCCCGGCCAGCCGTGAGACATAGTCTCTCCAGCGGGTCCGAGGTCTGCCCCTTGGTCTCCTCCCGGTGGGACATGTCCGAAACACCTCGCCTGTGAGGCGCTCGGGGGGGCATCCTGACCAGGTGCCCGAACCACCCCATCTGGCTCCTCTCGAATCAAAGTTCGATCAAAGTTTCTGATATTTAAAATGTATTTTAAGTATGTTTAAAAAAAAAAAAGTCCTGAACTCGTTAAAATGAGTTAGAAGATCTTGTTTGTTGTTTCACTACGGATTATATCCAAGGTAACATGTAGCCAAAGACGTTCAGAGGACAACATGTAACCAATGGGATGCACATTCAAAAAATAGCCAATGACGGTAAAATGTATGTAGCCGATTTCACGGGAAAACAAATTGCAGCCAATCATATTGGAGGATATGTAGCCAATCAAGGTGAAAGGAAACCATACAGTCAAACTAGTTGGAAGACAACAAGTAGATAATCCATGCTACGACAGCATGTTGCCAGTTATATGTGGAACAACTGTAGCCAAACACACCAGGGATGGATGCTTAACTACTCATAGTAAAGGACAACATGTATCCTATTGTGTGACTAAATGTTGATCCAACTTAAAACTGACGAGATTTATACTCATGTATGTTTCCAGACGATCTGCTTTCCTTCTTATGCTTAAAGTATTATCTTTCCTTCGCCAAAGAAAATGTGTTGGAACACTTTCAGCATCTCAAAGTGTTTTTTGATAGAATTATGTTGAGCTTTGTCGGACTATTGGGTCTATTTTTTAAAAATTCACAATGTCTGGCGCTTTTATTCTTTATTCATTTTATCTTTTGATGTTCTTGGTCTGTTTTCTTCAATCTTCTCTGAATTTTGCAACTTTTATCGTAGTTCATTTTTCAGTGTTGGATGAAGTATCGTGTATTTCAAGGTGAAACCGAAGTATTTTCTCTGGCCTATGTTGCTTTCCTCCTTGACTGTAGACAAAGTGCATTCATCTTTAAAAATAAGTGATTAAGTCTTTTGTCAAATTTAGTGTGAACGTTTGCTTTTTGGCTTCATTGTTTGAAAGTTAATCCTGCTCTCCATCCAAAGTTCTTTATTCTGAGTTGGAGAAAATAAGTTGCACGACTCCACATGTTTAGCTACCAAATAACATGCAGTTGTTTCTGTGGCAACAGCCAACCTGAGGGAGAGGTTAAACGGAGTGAGAACACAATGAAGCTCTCAGAAGTAAAACCGTTGACCTCCCAATTGGGCACGTCGTTCCTGTTTCTATTAGGATATTAAATGCCTTATTAGCTGAAAAAATACAACTCTGGATCTAATGAATCCATTAAACTGCTTTGCTTCCCTTGTTCTAGCTGACACAACTTCACCTGCTTGGTTCTAAAATTAGACCTCAATCAACTCAAATGATTGAACGAGTGGCAAGCCAACATTTCTTTTCTCTGTTTTTCTCAAACATCTACGCTTGTTTTGGCTTTGGTTACCAACTTTATCAGTTTTGGAGTGTGTATTTCCTATTTAGGCCTTTAGTGGTGCTCCACTTGCATCAACCAGCTCTTCACTAATAGTTGGAGAGCGACTGGCTAAAAATTTGATGGGTTGAATCAAGATTAATTGCTGATAGCTTTGTCTATGTATATTGGCAGGGCCAGGAAAATGGACTTTAAAAGCTTTTGCAGAAGCTTGACTTATTTCAGGCCTAAATGAGATATTTTTAGACAAGTAGAGAAAGTTCTGAAGGTGTACAGGATCTGCCACTGCTTTAACATGTGAAAGCAAGCAGAGCTAGTTTGGCTTAGTCATTAGAAACAACTTTTCATGACACCCTCCAGGTAGCTTCATGAAGAACACAGACGTGTGTTGTCTTGGTTTTGTGAAATGAACAGAACAGAAAACAAGCTTCTGGGGTCCAGAAAATAGTGAAAACACTCAACTTCAGATGTTTGAAGCTGCTAAGTTGCTAACGTCTGTATACCATCAAACCTCTCGGTCTTGGAAAAAGAAAAGACTTTATAGTTCCTTTGCTGCTTCAGGCGAAACATTTTTTCCCTGTTAAAGCTTTAAAAGCGGACTGTGACGTGTGGTTGGAACCCTTTAGAAAAAGAGGTCAGCTTGATTTGTTGCAGACGCCAAACATCTTCATTAACTTCTCCGTAGGGAAATCACATAAAAACAGGATGAGCTCCATATTAAGAGGCCATTTTGGTTTTTTCCCCCCAATGTTGTGGAGTAAATCTACTACCAGAGAAGTCTTCTCTCAACTAATTTTCACCAAGAAACATTTACACCGTTTTAAGGGGTCATTTTAATACATTTAAAGAACAGACTGTTACTATTTGTCTTTGTCCAATCAAAGTGGAGTCTTTTGGGGTTGTGGCCAAGATGGTGAGAAAAACTTTTTTATAGAAGTAAGGGCGATAAAATGTCTTTCAAAATAAAACTGATTTGAACCTTTTTAAAAAAAAAAAAAAAAATCCTAATAAAACCTAAACATCAAATTTTATTTTTCCCTAGTTTCTTTACAATTTTTCTTCTCTGTGATAGTTTAATTTCTATTTGTTCTTTCATTCTGCAGTTCGCCGGCAGAACATGAAAGTCCGGATCAACGCCACTGGAGACACCATTGTTATGAAGTTTGTGCGTCCTAATCCAGAGGTGAAACTGGAGGGTTACATCCTGGGCTACGGCAGAAGCATGTTCTCCAAACAGTTCATCCAGCTTCCTGAGAACGGGCAGCCTTACGAGACTGAGATGGGTAACTACTCCATACTTCTTCTTCATGGCTCATGTTTGGACAGCTGTTTGACATCTATTACCACACATGCCAGCTGCTGCTGATTCTGTTTAAAAAGCTATGCCAACAATTTTCACCTGATCCTGTCAAGAAAACACAAATCTGTGATCCACAGCCTGCCAAGATCTATCCTATCATCAACAGTTGCTCTGGTTTTTCTAAAAACCTAGTTTTAACCAATGAGTGAGCTGCATCCCTTGCAAGTCAAATTAGAAGTAAGTGTTGGCTCCAAAAGGCCTCGATACCATAGACTTCTATTTAAAAGCCTTCTGCAGTCACCATTGGCAGATTTTATTTAACCAATGACAGCAGGAAGCCAGACCGTAAGTCATCAATGGATTGGCTGTCAGGGTCTCTAGCGGAAGGGGTGTGTAGCTTCAAAAACCAGCTCACTCCTGCTCACTCCTGGTTGGAAAAGTGGTTAGCATGCAAATTCAAACCGGGCTAATTATCCTTTACACATAGAGTCCTGATTCTCACAAAGTTCCACCAAACCAGAGGTGCCACTCAGTTTCAGCTATTTCAATCTGATTGTTCAAAACTTGCAGTTTTTAGGATCCAGCAGATGGGCTTCATTCAGACAGACGGTAAGGAAGGAGTTTCGGAAGTTCAAAGAAGATGAGGTTAAATTTGAAGACAACTTCATTTAATCTCCTTCCAACCATAAGTCTAAGGAAGCCCCAAACACTTTGTGTGGTGTTTACCTTTCTGGTTTTAAACCCTCAATGGAGCGCCATCCATCAGCAGCTCCACCACAGTGTTGATTCTTTAAATTCGACCCTGACGGTGGTTTTTACTGTTTGCTTTCTCAGCACGGGAGACACCGATGCAGCTTCAGTGAGAATCTGGGACAAATCTGGATAGAAGAAGCAACTTCTGTATAGATATTTAGGAAATGGATTGATGTCTCAATGTGGGTTTAGATTTGTGACGGTAGCTTAGTGGAGTCAAGGGTCACAGAGTGGAAATTAGACCAATTAGTTTTATTTTAACTTTTAAAGTGGTGCATGGGGACTAATGGAGGAAAGGTCAGATGCTCAGATGGTTCATAAGCATCACACAAAGGTAATGGAGTGCAGGCGCTTGTTTAACAGAGAAGAAGTTGAAGATGTAAAAACTGAAGACTTGGGAGCTGGTCAAATTGAGTCCAGATAAGTGTCATACCGGGGTAATTTTAGATCGGTCAATAAGTGGCCATTACAATTCTAAATGTGCACAGTGGGATCTTTTCAGCTAATTTGTCTGCCTGTCATTTTACATTTGTTGCCTATTAGTAGACAATCAATCCTGTATGATAGTTATCTTTGTTGGACTCAAAGAATGGTTCGTCAAGTAAGAAGCTATTATTTTTGTCTTTTTTATATCTGAATAAAAAAGATTGGCTTTCCCTTCGTTGACTGTCTATTCTCTACAGGATACTAGAATTAAAATGAACCCGGAAGACTCTTGATCCAGATACCAATTTATTAAGGTCTTATAGGTCTCTGTACTGGTTTGTGGAGGTCGTGGAAGGCCATGCCAAACTTGTCATCCCATTTTAGTGGCACGTCTATTCCCACGCTAGCGTTTTTTTTTTTTGTTTTTTTTCAGATGTTTCAAATGGTTTAAAAGCTCCTCTGTTCCAGCATCCGATTCATATAAAACTTTCTTTCCGCTTGCTAGATTAAAAGGAGTAACAAAAATAAGAGTTTTCTGAAGCCTACTTGATCAGGGACGTGTATTTTCTGTTAAACATTAATTATTATTAGATTTCATGGCGCCTCGAACTAACAGACCTTAAATGTGGAAACATCTCTGTGAGGCAGAGATGGGCCAAACCAATAAAAATGATGATTTAAGGTATAAAAATACTGGTTTAAGTCAGAGGGGTTTTTTTGTCTAAAGAGATATATGTGATGATTGAATGGGTGGTTAATGTTTGTGGTTCATTCTGGGGAGACAAGGAGATGTTTTTGGCTTCATTGAAACCCATCTGAGTTATAGCTTTCCTTCGTATGCTGTCTGCTTTATGACCCAAAGGCGAGGATGAAGGAAGGAATGGATTAAATAAAACCTTGAGAATGCAGAGGAAAAGCCACAGCAGTTTGACTTGGATGGAAATCAGATGCTTCTCGTGTAAAAGTTTAAACTCTGATTGTCTTGTTTCAAGTGAACGTTTCACTAATAGTTTACATGTGTGCGTCTGCTTTCCGTCCGTAGAGGTTTGGAGGGCACAGCTTCCTACCATTAAGTCATCATTAAGGTTGCTCCTTTTCCAGCATTCCTCACATGTTTCTGCCTGTTTCTACCCATCATGTCTTTTGAAGAATTGTTCCAAAGATGACCCCGAGTCTCATTTTGTTTGCAGATGCAGAACCAAAGTACCTCGTAGCAGTCCAACCAATCCCAGCTAATGATGTGAAGAAACACTGCACAGGTATGATGATAGTTCCCATCAAACAACCAGGAGGTATGCTGGGAAGCAGTGGTGGATAAAGTACACACTTTTTGTACTAAAGTAAAAGTACAGATAATTAAGCAAAAAATTTACTTAAGTAAAAGTACCAATAAAAAATCAACTTAAGTAAAAGTACAAAAGTAGTTGGTGTAAATTGTACTTTTTAAGTAAAAAGTAAAAGTATTCGACCATAATTCAAATGTTATTTTTTGTGCTATAGGGTGTCACCATGGTAACCAGGATAAATACTCTGCAGGGGTGTGACCCCCCTCTCCCGCCTCTTTTGGTCCACAAAAAATAAATAAATAAATAAAATAAAAGGGGACAAGTCAAGCTATCCCCTAGAAGGGCCAGTGAATGGGCTGCCAAAATGGAGGAAAATGACACTTATTTTTTAAAATGTTTTGGGGGGGAGGCCCCCCAGTCACTATATATTAACTTTGTGAAAGCCCCACCCCCCTTTGGAAAATTCTAGATCCGCCCCTGCTCTGTGTAATGATGGCTTAACTCTTTATTTAGAAGTAAACACAACGAACAACGATCTACCGACTCTTTTTAATTTGTACTATATTTGACGTTAGGTTTTTGGCGCTGAATGAATGCGGAAAGTGTTTCTCGATTCATTACTTCTTCTCCCGATCAACTGCTTCTTTTGATTTTGGCGATGCGGCTTCAAGATGCGCTAAAAAACTTGTGTATTTTTCAAATTCCTGAACAAAAATGTAACGAAAAATGTAAAACACACTTTTAAAAAGTAGCGAAGTAAAAGTACAGATACATAATTTTTTTACTTAAGTACAGTAACAAAGTACATTTACTTCGTTGCGTTCCACCACTGCTGGAAAGTCTTATTTCTTTGTATGTCTTCATAGGCAAAGTGAACCTGGAGAAGCCGCTCCACCTGGTGATCGGCTCTGTCAGCCCCACTGCGGTCCTGTTGTCCTGGGGAAACCACCTGAAGACCCCATACGAAGGGAACATAATGAACGAGTGTCTACAAGATGGGTAATTGTTTTTGTTGTCTTTAAGACGCAAATATTTCTACACATGTTCTAACCATTAAGGTTACATCCCAGTCTGATTCTCTGATGCTATTTTTGAACTGTTGGGATGTTGATGGATGTCAAAGGAACCTTTTCCTGTCTGTTTTCACTATTCCTCTTGGACGGGTTGGAGAAGTGATCGGAAAGCTTGACCAAGCCATCGACTCTGAACGCCTTGCTAATAGCTAACGTCAGCTGCTTCTGTGGAGTGTTTGACTTGACTGCTCCCTTGGGTTCTTTTGGATTTCAGCTCTGAAAGCCATGACTGGATGTAGAAGACGAAGACATTTTTTCACTTGGCTGCCAGAATTAACATCGTCTAACAGGGGTCGTCGTTTCCACGCTGAGCTCATGGCGACTGCTGGCGGCCAGAGAAAAACCACATATCCTAAAGGGTTGGACATTTGTTTGTTGAGGCTCGGTGTCTTCTTACCTAACACCTTCTGAGTTGTAGCCAGTGAAACTTGAACCAAAGTGTGAAAAAATGGGTATGTGACCCACATTCCTGAGTTATTCCCCGTAGTTTTTGACTAAAGAATTTAGGTCAACTCCGCTCGTGAGGAGATAAGGTTTCTCACTCCTGTGTTCGCAACAACATACTGAGAAAAAAAAAAACTTGGTACACGCGGAGCTTCAAAATCTCCCCTGCAGCCTAATCTTTCCTGTCTTGATTCATTTATTATTGCTCTTTCAATTGTTTCCCAAGAAGATGAACCGCCTTTGCATGTTCTGGGTCTTTGGGGTCTTCTTCAGGTGGGACATACCCAGAATATCAACTTCCATAGTTTCTCCAAGTAGTAGAGAAGCATCTCCTTCTGGATGAATGTGCATCACCATCTTCTCATCCTCATCTTTAAAGGAGAACCGAGCTGTCCTGGGGAAGAAACTCATTTACGACACTTGGATTCAGAGTCTGATTCTTTGGATCACTCCCTACAGCCCCAAGGTTCTTCTCAGATAATGGCAGAAGGACCTGGACCTCACAGATTTTGCTTTTGTAAAATAATAAAATCCCCAAAGGAAGATGGATTGGAAAAATGATCAGAGTGATATTTCTCTCTCTAAAAAAAATGGTTTTGTAAGGAATATTAAAATTTCAAGGGTCTGAGAACACAGCCCAGAGGAACACCGCAAGCTTGTTGCACCTCAGGTTTTTTTTATGTTTCTGCAGCTGGTAAAAACAGATGCTTTTTATTGTTCAGGTTCTACACAATCCGCTACAGAGAGAGGAACAGGAAGTGGAACTACCAGACGTGCCCAACCAGTGACACTGTTGTTGATAATTTGAAACCAAACACACCTTACGAATTCGGCGTTCGCTCCAATAAGGACGACCGAAGTGGTTTGTGGAGCAAACCAGTGATCCACAACACCAACATGGCCAGTAAGATGTTTATCAAACTATTTTCCACCTCTAAGAATATCACATTGTGGTCTTTTTTTCTTACGAAATAAAATGTAAGAATTTCTTTGGGTTTTTTATGAACTGTTTTGACCTCTGTCTTTCCTGGACCTTCTAGATAAAAATGCTCAGAAGCCGTACAAGCCTCGGAATCCTCTCGCCAAACCAATGGTAAGTAGAAACCGTACAAAAACTGGTTTTATCAGGTCATTTAGAGGCCATCCAGCAGGTTTTAGATGTTTCCCAACACAACGCACTTGATAATACATTTGAATTGCATGACCCAACAGAGGGCCATTTGGTCAAACTGGGCGAGTTTGGTGGGCAGAAGAGTCATCACACAATCCTTTTAAAAAAGAAACATTTAGACTAAAATAATAGTTAGAATAAAAGTACACAAGCGTTAAATCAGACAAACACGTAACGACCCACACACTCGAGGTAAAACGAGGTGAACTTCATGTTTCATAAATTGAGATTTTTGTTCAGTTTTATTTCTAATTTCTCATTTGTTTTTTGTCAATTTGTTTTCCAGAAACCCCATGCATTCTTCCCGCCTCGTCCTGGTGAGATTAAAGATTTTTTTGGTTTCAAGGTTAACATTGTCTTTATTCTTTTGTCTTTGGAGTGAAACATTCTGTTTTGCTTCATTTTAAACCCACAAAGCAGCAAACATACATTGTTTTTGCACAAAAAAGAAAGATTAGTTGTGAAAGTAGTCCACAGACACTCACACCTATCTGAATGAGAAGTATTGACTTGTTTGCAGCTCTGCACAACGGCACAAGGTCTCGGATTTCAACAGTGCTGAATAACCCTGGTTTCCCTGGATCACCACACACCACTTTTGGTGACTATTTCCTCTTTTTTTTCCAAAATCTTCTCTTTTTTTCTTTCAAGGCTGAAAAGAAGTTCTGTTTTTTGAAGCTTTTTCAGCTCAGTTTGACTGATTTAAATGACTCCTAAACTTCTTATGATATGTATTGTAACAATGCTTGTTTCATCTTTAAGGGCCAAAAATCCTAATGGTAAAAATATAAATTTTTTAAGCAGTCCGAGATCAGGACACTAAAATTAACAAACACACCATCAGTCCAACCTGAGCTGTATTTACTTCTTGTTTTTTCCCACATCAGTGTTCTTCCTTATCAGATAAAGAGAACGTAATGTTTTCCACAGTGCACCCTGACAACCAGCAGAAGAATATCCCTCTTCCCGGCTCTTCTGAGCCCAAACTTCCTCATGGCTCGCTCGGTAACCAGACAGATGCTCTTTTTTTTCTTTCACCATCAGCTTCATTCATTCATTTAGGGGCCAGGGCCTTGATTGGCTGCTTTGATTGGCTGCATGTTAGCATGCAATGAACCCAGTCAAAAGGTCGATGTTTGTTTGGATGTCACCACAGGTCATCAGTAAGTTGGCGTAGCCCTGCTCAACCTAACAGCAGGCACGGCTGGATGTTTAAGATCATGCTTCAAAATCCATCAGCAGGCATTCTTCATTTTCTCCCTCTTCTTCTGTTATTTTCAATATTTCTTCTCTGTTTCTGTTTGGCTCCAGAAAGCAGATATTTTTCAGCCAAATCTGTACTTTAAGTGTGACACAGGCCAGAAGAAAACTCGATTACAACTTTCACAATGAATAAGGATTAAGGCAAAAAATCCTAATGGGTCAGAAATGGTCCTAATAAGGAGTGTTGTTTCCTTGTGGACCACATGTGGTAGATTTTTTCTGAGTTTTGGCAGCTGTACTCGCATTTAGTCAACATCATGACACAAAGACAAATTTGGGCCAAATAAAAGCACACATGGGCCATATTTAGGCTAATCTTCTCATACTGTTTGTGATGGTTCTTGGATAGATTGTCTATTTGCTCTAAATTGAAGGCAGATTTTACTTTGAAAGGAATGTATTTGTGGGATGAGCAGCAAAGTGAAGTATGTAGGTTAGGCTCATTAAAGCTCATTAACTCCAACAAAAAACAGGGAGGTTACCAGTTGATTTGTTCTTCAGGTATGTGGCAACCCTCTGGTGTTAACTAGGAAGTACCTGATTATTACCCAAAATGGTTGGTAAATAGAACATGAATAGCAGACGACACTCAGAGAATATTTGATCTCATTGAGTAGCGGTAAGAGCTGTCATGACTAGACTCAATATTCATAAACAAAGCTCTAAAAATAACGGTTCTAAACCAAGAGACTTTGAAATGTTGTAATGGTAAGGTATGTTTAGGAACAGCTTACTTTCTTTGTTTGGACATAAAACCAAAAGTCAGAAAAATTGAACCAAATAAGAACACGAAGGGTTTCTTGAGTTTAAACTTTTAGTAGCGGAAACTTAACCGTTTTCTTTCGTTTGATGATTCAGCTTTACTCTCTTTAATCTCCTTTTTATTTCCTACTTCTGTCCATCTGGCATTATCCACGCTGCATCATTGCTCCACGAGGCTGCATGACATGACTGCATGCCCACCAATTCAGACGCAGACGTGGTTGAACTTTCTCAACCTGAGAAGGACAACACAAGTCGTTCTGCAAAATCCTCCTTAAGAACATTGTTTTCCAATCGTTCTGTTTTTCTACGAGGTACTTGATCCCAGGGAATTATAAAACCATTAAACATAATTCTGAAGAAAATTTTCAAAAACATCCGAAGGGATTTTAGACTTGTAAACAAGATCTTGAATCAACATTCATCAAAGAAACAGATGTGAGATGATTAAAGAACGATTCATCAAGAGAATTGGCTTCTTGTTTGAAAACAATCAGTTTCCTGTGATCATAGTACCTCTCTCCTTTCTATCCCAGAAGACAGAAACAGTGTTAGAAACGACAGCAACGGGTCAGCGGACACTTCAACTTCTGCTCTGCCCCATCTCCTGCCCACCACCACTACCACCCGCGCCAGCATTTTGACCTCTCCCCTTTCTAAAATACCGTCTGGCGGTGTCTCGCTTCATGAGCAGACCACTAAGGCGCCCAGTAGTGCACAAGAGAAGCCTCAAAACCCTGCGGGTAATTTCCATCTCCAACTTTAAAGTTTCTTTTTTCTAACAGGAGTCCAGCTTTGGCTCATAAAAGACCTGATGAATGTAATTGTGTCTGGTTTTATTTTAATGTAACAGGATGAGGACCATCTCTCTGAAACATGTCTGGCTTTTGCAATGTTCAATCGTCTTTTTCCCACACAGCTGTCGTCAAATCCCAGGATGGTGCATCGCTGCTGAGATCAGCTTTGGCCAATGAGCGAGCCAAAACTAACACCTGGGGTAATAATGACCTCACCACCTTTCTTCTGTGCCTGTTAATCAGAGGTGGCCTTGCTCTGTCTGTCTGCTTTTCTTGTCAAGCTTCCAGGCAGCTTTCAGTGAATCTTTTTGTCCACAGGTCTGGCTTTTTGCTCCAAGAGCTGCACCTTCTAAACACATGTCATCCAGCGTCTGCATGTAGCGCACAATCTTCCAGTCATGACTGCGTTGTTATTCAGCAGCAGCTTCAGTGACTGTGGTTTCTCAAGATTGCGTCGCTTAAGAACCCATCATGATCCCATCATCATGTGTTTATACCATGAATTAAACATCATCAGGCGTAACGGTCCATCACTAACGGCGCTTCTCAGGGCTGCTGCTCGCTTGTCTGCCAGAGTAGATAAAGAGCACTTCAGACCATAACATAGACCCTGCTACTGTTTTTGATCTTTTAGGTCAAGGCAGCACAAGAAATCTGAGCCCGTTGCTGCCTTTGCAGCCCTACAGCCCAGGAGCTTCTATGGTGGTTGGATCTATGAGGCCTGGATCAAGAAATCCCCTCTTTCCTGCCTCTAATGGCTTGAGACAGCCGCACTCTTCCTCTAGATCATCCCAATCCTCAGGGATACTCGGGGGTAATCCTCCTCCAGACTCTGACTTATAATTGGTCCCCACAAAGTTTGAGGCATTGTACCCGTCTCAGAAGGATTAAACATTTAGATTAAATCTTGATCTGGCTGTCTGGATGCATCGCATCAGTCAGTACAAAATTTAGGAATCAGGAGGTTTTCTAACTGACATATGAACATGTCAAATGTCTGATTGCTTATTGTTCCCCATGTCCCGATAAATGAACCTCCGAGCTGAACAACCAAAACAGGTCTGATGAAACTCATGGTTGAATACAATTTGTGTGCAAAGAGAACATGACAAAACTTTGACAAAAACAAACTCAACAACAGATGGCTTGAATTTCTGCCACTTGCGTTTTCAACACAATGGCTTGGGGAAATTTGACAAACCTGCAGTTAATCCAAATAAAAAAATGTGGTTAGGTGTGAGCAATAATAGGACTTGTCTATTTTCTGAATCAGTTGAATCAAAGAAAAAGTATTTTTATTATTTTGTAGAACCATAATTACTGTTTCAAAACCTTGTTTTCTGACTAATTTATGTTTTGTTACTTTGAGCACTAATCCTAAAAGCAGTTGTTGAGAAACACAAATTATTCAAACTCTGACATCGGAGCAGATGTGAGGGCGAAAATATCTGTCATTGTTTTTGACATGGCAGAGTAACAAACATGGCATTTTAACTTAAACCATTTTTATGGGGATCAAATTAGAAAAATGATCCGATTTTTTTAACAACTCTGTTATCAAAAACGTGAACTTACTCTTCATGTAGTTCCCATCACAACCAACAGAGGCAGCAATATATTGTAAATATGCACATTTTTTGGAAACATTGTGCACATTTTGCGTCTTCACCTCAGTGTTTATCCCAGCCTTGCAGTTTATGTTTAGTCGTTTAAAACTTTAGATAGACATGCTTTCCGATCAGTTTGTCTCGTCCATGTGAAAGAATGAATACAATGATCTGGTTTTTCTTCTGTTAGGTTCAGTTCCCAGAAGCAGGTGCTTCTCCTTCATAACGCTCATTTTTCTCCCAACAGTAAACGGACAGCCACATCGAGGCATGTCCCTGCCCAAACCAGCTATATGGTCCAGACCTCGACTGGGTAAAAAAATAAAGACCTCGTTTGTCTTTGTGTCCCATCACTAACCCATAAATCACTTTTTCAGCATCTTCATCTCCACTGCAGCTCGTGTTGGTCTTTCTATTCATAATCATTCATGTTCTCCATGTACATCCAACCACTCTACCATCACATCCATCTGTCTATTCACTCATCCACTGGTGTCCGTCCATACCGCCTTGTTTTGTTCCATGCTATCACATTGAGTTGAGCTTCTGCAGAGCACTATCGGAGTTGCTTTGAATAATCAAGCAGATGGTGGGGCTTGATTATTTAAGTCATACTTTTGGTGACCATGACCAGCCTGTGCTGATGGTGGTGGATGTCTGTCTGTGTTGTTTCACTTTGTACTCTGAGGGTTCTGGTGGGTAAATATGCTTTCTGTCTCATGCTTTTCTTTCATCACCATGCAGCAGCCTGTTTAGATTAGCTTAGAACAACCAGCCAATTAAATCCTCTTGTTTTTAATAAAGGAAGCCAGATGCTTTCTGTCTTCACCATTAAAAGTGTTGTCGATAACAACAGCAGCGAATATTTCAGCCCATTCCGGTTGTAACAAAGCCACAGTCTTTGTGGTTATCTGTAATTACTTTTTAAGGCAATTAAAGTCTTATTTGGGAGTTCCTCAAACACATCCTTCAGAACAAAGACTTAATTTTACACTTAAATGTGAAGAAATGTTAAACATAGACCACTTTGAGATTGTCATTAAACAAGAGATTTAAGCTCCAGTTGTTTGAAAGGGTACCCAGTAAAGGGTTAAGTCTGGCCAATATTTTCTGATGTTGGTGCCCTCCTGTTTAGACGATGGATCTTTGTTTTATGACTTTGGTTTATTTTAATGTCATATTCTCAAGATCCAAGATTCTGTTTTACAATCAATTTTTTCTTATGGTTTGTTGCTATGGAAACATGCATTGATATGCGGGTGTGTTCCGTGTTCTCTGCAATAACGATGTATTTAACGATGCATCAGACATTCCTTCATGTAAAGCTTCAATTATGGGGTTTGATTGTTTAAACTTGAGGTGATACCCAAAGGGGCCCTTGAAAACTTGAACTTTGCTTTGCTGTAATTGTGTTATGGCCTCCTGAGAATTTGCCTCCCTCACGGTGCTGCACGGAGCCACGTTACTTTCCATGAACCATAGAGTGGATGTGATCTAAAAGTAGATTCATATGCTGATAGATGTAAATATAAAATCATGTGTGCTGCATGTTTTCTGTTTGTTGTCTATCTATGAGCGAACATCTGGAAATGTTTCCATTCTGGATGTTTTGACAGCAGTCTGGAGTGTGTGTTAGAAATGTAAAACATTGAATTCCAGGAGTTTTAGACTAGCCGTCGGGCTTCATTGTTGGTATCAAAATAAAAATGAGCCCAGTTTTATTGGCATTGCCTTTCTTGCTGCAGTCAACAACTCACAGATGTACAACAAGAACCCCAAACTCCCTGACGTCTTTGGCCGATCAAGTCCCACAGCAGAAGAACGGCTTCATGGTTGGTAAACGATGTGAACATGTGTTCATGCCAGGTGCTTCAGCTGCTATGGACCGCCAACACTGCATGGTTTGGTGGTGTATGCATCCCCACTCTGCAAAGAAATGAGGAAAGAAAATATTGGCTGCCACCTTGAAAGCTTGGGCCAAGGCCTTCGGCAGGGCCTGTGGAATATGCTTCTTTTCGGAAAGAATGAGCTCCCCTGATTGTTAGCTTACATTAAAGAACCTCATTGTGCAAAGCTTTGCGCTTTTTCTCGCCGCAAAAAACTGAGGAAAGAGGCTGCTTTTAATCAGAGCGGGACACATCCAACGTTTGGTGGTGTTTGTATTCTCGAATGCTTTTTGCTTCTTGCTTGAAGATGAGAAGTGAACGTGTTGGCACTTTGGAGAACGTATCATGCAGCATGGCGTGCTTTGAACAGCTCACACCGGAATGTGGAAACCAATGTTTGCATTATGGTTTGGACTGCCTTTGTTATCAGATGAAATCAGATCGATATTTGCATGAAACAATATGTTCACATTAAACTTTCCAGGATCTGGCTGCAGATTTTGCTGATGAAATTCTAATTTAATCCCAAAAAGTTCTTAGAAGTCAGAATAATTCAAGTAAACTGAATATTTTAGTTGACCATCATATTTACATGAAACTGATTGTGAGGAATGAAGCTGTGTTGGTTTAAGTTTTCAACTAAAATGTTGCAGGGCTCCATCATCTTTCATGTTTCTGCTTTTGCATTTATTCCATTTAGTTTTGGATCCAGTTCAATTCCCTGATTGGGAGGAATTTTGGCTTCATCCTAACAGGATGGAGGAGGGGGCGTGTAATTGGCTGCAGGTTCTGGAATTTAGCATAAAAAATGCACAAGACCTTGTAGAATTACATGGGATTGTTCATGTTTTCTGGTTCATTTGACATTTGGAAATGAGTTCCGGGTTTTATTTCACATTGAAAAAAAAAGGGAGATTTTTACGGAGATTAGAAAGCATCAGGCTGGAAACCAGACCTGATGTGGGCGGTGAAGTCCGACTCGCAGACTTGTTGAGACAGATGGGCCAAAATCCCACTTGATTCTGATTTATAGCTATTATATAAAACAACAATGATCCAAGAAAGCATTTTGTACTGTTTCCATTCGATTCTCCAGCTTCAAATGTCTCATATTTGTTTAATTTGATTCAGGATCTCCTGCTCGTCCATCCATCAATAAAAAGCCAAACCAAGTGGGCAAACCAGGAGAAACTGGTATGAAACCAACAAAAGGCAATTTACGCCATTCAAAATGATGTAATTTACGTATTCAATAGAAACGTTTTTCTTTTTCTCTTTAGATAAGGTGACCACCTTCAAGGAAAACGACAAGCTGGAGATCTTGAAAGGCAAAATCCCGACAGTGACCGCCAAGCCAACCAAACAAGAGCGCAGATATACCTCAACTGCAGCTCCGGCCACTGAAGGTACTTAACTCCTTCTTAAGCAGAAAATCTTTAAACATCAACTACCGTATTTTCACGACCATAGGGCGCACCGTATTAAAAGGCGCAGTCCAAATTTTGCGTGCTCTATATTTAACACACAAATAAGGCGCACCTGATGATAGGGCGCGGGTTTTATATACATATCCTCTACTACGTAAGTCCGCCTTACAACAACACACACATGCACATAGACGCGCGCGCATACGCACACACACGTGCGTGTTTAAAAATAGATCGAGAGTAAAACTGAGTTTGGTTGGTTTTATTTAAACATTAGTTACAGTCGTCATAAAGTCATTTATCAAATCCATCAAAGTCCTCATCCTCTGTTTCAGAATCTAACAGCTGCGCTAAATCCAACCTCGCAGGTTCACTTTTCACGCTGTCAGAGTCACTTTCTGAACCGTGCAGCTCCTCGGAAATGATGCCTGCTTTTGGGAAAGCTCGGACACCAGTGCCAGCAGAAACGTTAGCCCAAGCATCTACAATCCACTGGTAAACTGTGGCGTAACTCGCCCGGCGCAGCTGATTGCCATTGGTTTAAATCGAGCTTCATAAGCGTGTCTCTTTTCCATTTTCAGTGTTGTAAAAACAGCAATGTTCTGCATAAAGCACACACCTGTTCTTTTATACATAATCCACGTCCACACTCCCCCTTTAACATTCTCATGTTCTCAACTGCGTCCGCCTGATGGTTCTCTAACACGTCCGCTAATCACAAATCAGATAGGGTGCACTGCACGATAGGGCGCACCACTCATTTGGAAGAAAATTTGAGACTTTTAGGTGCGCCTTATGGTCGTGAAATTACGGTAATCTAAAAATGTAATGTTTCAACTTATTTTCCATAAAAGTCATTTTAAGATAATTATTAAGGTTTTCCAACATTCGTCACCAAAGTAAGGCGGATGTTTTCTTGTAACCTACCTTTCAACTCCTCAGTCGTCTCATTTCCTTTTGCTTAGAAAATGGTATGACATGTGATGTTTAACAGATTTCTTTCTTTAGGATGGAAACATTTATGATCTCAACAAACTTTTGGTCGGATTTCTGAAATGATTGTTTTCACTGTTCTGTCAGCAACAAAACAGGAGTCTTGGGAGGAGTCGGACCTCTTCAAATCACAACCGGCCTCTGAAATTGATGCCATGGGAAAGAAACGTTACACCGGTATGCTGTATCCACTATCCCCTGTTCTGAAGGCTCAATAGAACACAGACATGACTGACTGAGAACCTTCTCTGCCAACAGCACCGCATGTTATCTACCAAACAGGCAAAAAGCCTGATGAGCCATGCTCCATCACCTCCTCGCTCAACTACTTCCCTGAAGGTGAACCTGGAGAGGCAAGTGTGACATCTCCCCCCAAGAGTGCACCATCCAACCTCACTGTGGTGACCGTTGAAGGATGCCCATCCTTCATCATCCTTGATTGGGAGAAAGCAGACAACGACACCACCGGTAAAAAGATTGTTTTGCTGTAATGATGTGCAACACCACCTCTGACATGTCGTCTACTTCTCAGAGTACGAAGTCATTTCCACTGCTAAAGGCCCTGATGGAGAACAGGTTTCCATCCTGACCACCAACCAGACTCACACAGCGGTGGAGAACCTTAAACCAGAGAGCAGGTGAGCTAAGCCGGCTGTATTTTTATAAATATTGGGCCAAAAGCTCTAAAGGGTGAGAGAAACAAGCAAACCAGACGGAGGAAGGTTTATGCTGGTTGGCACTGAGTTGCTGTGTCCAGCTGTGCAAACAGACCAAAGCAGTCAGGCACAGCAGGAAGGGAACGTGGCTTAAAATGAAGTCATGCTCAGCTTATTGCAGTGAGTTTCCAACGTTGTCTGAAGTCATGAAACAGACCCAGAAACATAAAATTTGCTGAGTCGAATGTTCCCCGTGCTTTACTTTATCATGTAAAGACGGTTTCCCTCAATACTTTGTGCATGAAACAGGTCTCTCGTTTAATCTAGATCTCAAGGCACAATGGACCAGACTGATACCGTTTCACAGCCTCCAACTTTGTATCTCTGGTGGATAGGAACTTATCAGTGACATTGCTGTTCCCTATAATCTCCTAAAACTTAGCAGTGTTTCTAGGGACGAAGACGTAGGCCAATGGGTAAATCACTGCGTTGTCTGCATTGATTAAGAGCAACGCATCGAACTGTCATAATGAATAGAGAACTGAATCAAAGGGCCCGATCACCAACAACAATGAGTCAGAGATTGAAAGAGATTGGAGGAGATTGGGAACCTGAAGTTGTACCTTAACAAAGGCACAACTCCCACTGGTAAGTTGTGCCAAAGGAACAACTTACTTCTAAACGGTGGACTTCATCACCGAGAAAAGCAAATACCAAACCTTTTGGGAGCAAAGTAGAAAGAGTGAACTGCATCATGTTCTTCTGAATTAATTCAATCTTCCATAAACAATACATAGGAAAAAGCATCCCACGGCATCTGTACCACCTCAGAAGCTTGAGAGATTTCAGAATGCCCTCCAAGGTACCATGGAACATTTAGTAGAAAGCATGCTGACCGGGAACATCACAATTGATTTGAGAAAAGGTCAATCCTGAACAGACGAGCCCTACAGGGACATCACACATGTCAAGCTCCCTGACCTGCTCTTAGTCTATAGCAAGTGGTGCCGAACCAAGGCCAAGAAGATTGTGAAAGACCTCAGGCACCATAACAATGGACTGTTCTCTGTGTTACGGTCAGGAAAGCATTTCCAAAAAACTGTCAAAGTTTGGCTTCAAAGAGGAGACTCTGGACCCTGAATAATTCTGTAGATGGACAAATGAAAGATGGTGGTTATCTGCTTCCAATTCTGGTACCCATTTTAACTCGAGAACGTATTTAACTGCTTGGAAACTAGATGTATCCTGTATTTCTTTAACTCTTCCTGCCTGCTTTCCACAGTTACGAATTCAAAGTGAAGCCAAAGAATGAACTTGGTGCAGGTCCTCCCAGCGAACCAGTGTCCTTCAACACAGAGTCGGGTATGGTATCAATTTACCTCCACAGCTGTTTTCACAGTTCACAAAATCAAGACCTTTACAAACTCCCACGCAGCTCTCGTTTCAGTGGATTAGTATAGAAACCAATTAACCACCTCTTCAGACAAAAAAGTAGCAGCAATTAATATTTACAGTCAGCTAGTTGTGAAATAAAACTGTGTTGATTTTGTCAGAGCTTTTTTTTTTTGTATGAGATGCATCAAACTCATAAGATGTCGGTCAAAGCTGAATCATTTTAAATTTGTGTTGTCTTTCTTTGTAGCGGATCCTCGAGTGAGTGAGAACGTTTCAGGTAAATTAAGTTATGTTACGTCTGTAGCCTCATCAGAATTTAGAAATTCTAACTACTTCTTTTTTCAGGAAAAGATGCCATTTGGACTCAGTTTCCTTTCAAGACAGACTCGTACTCTGACTGTCATGGCAAGCAATACGTGAAGAGAACCTGGTACCGCAAATTTGTTGGCGTCCAGCTGTGTAACTCGCTCCGCTACAAGATCTATCTAAGCGACACGCTTCACGGTGGGTGTGGAGGACGTGTCCACGGGCTGTATGCTAGAATGGACATTGATACAGTAGATAAATAACAGGCTCTTGATAAATGCAGAAAAAAGAGTACATGGAACGACATGTTGATATATTCTAATCCAAGGACAGTCTCACTCCTTATTTCACAACATGAAGAGACAGTAGATGGCAAACAAGAAAAAGTGTCACCCATTTTTCTAACTAAATGAAGGCAAATGTCACTCCACAGGTAAATTCTACAACATTGGAGATCAGAGCGGCTTCGGAGAGGACCACTGCCAGTTTGTTGATTCATTCCTCGATGGGCGAACAGGCCGGCAGCTGAGAGCCGACCATCTCCCCTCGAGAACCGGTAAGCACTGCCAATCCCTCTTTTTAGCCCTTGAATTTTTTGTAGGAAAAATATAACAGAGTTGGCAACAGTATCTCTAAAACTTTGAAGGCATTTTTTAGGAAACTAAATTATGAAATGGTTTTGAATTTTAAGCAGAAAAAACATCCGGCCAGCTTTAAATTCCAGCTATTATTAAATTTGACAGCTGCTATTTAACTGAAATATTACTGGAAAAGTGGAATGAAACCAAAACCACATCTTTTTTTAATTCAAAATGCTTTCTGCTTAAGACCTTTGAACACTGACCGCTAAAATGCATCAATGTCACACTGAGTTTGTTGTATTTGAACATCAAAACTATCCACCAAAAACATTTTTTATCATTTCCTTTTGCATAATTAGACATGAGAGTTGGGTGATTTCTTAGGAAAAGGAGACTCCCTTTTGAACTGAGATTGTTTTTCTCAAATAATTCTAATCTTGTGTGAATCCCCACGTCTGTAATCTTTCTTTTAATTACCAATTTTGTAAATAATTATTGGACTTTTTATAGGACTGTTCATATATAAAAACAATGGCTAAATTTGGCTTTAAATTCTCAATTTCAGAAATAGTTGCTAATGCAGATTGTATACATTAGTCGACTTTCATGCTTAGCTACAAAGCACCAAGCGATCCCAATGGAGACTTGCGTTTCACATAATAGTATCATCTCCATTCTCTGACTGGCTGGCTGTTTTCAGGGGGCTCTCAATTATAAGCTAATGGTCTGAACTCTGACGTCACAATGGAGGGAACTTTAATTGAGCAAGGCTGTAGGTGGCGCCAGCCTGGCTACCAAACACCACGTTATCAACAAAAATTTACCCTGGGTTCTACCTGGTGATTGTGATCGACAAAAGGCGCGCACCTGGGCTATGCCTTAGGTTAAGATTAAAGAGTTGGTTGAGAACTTGCAAATTTCTTAAGATGGTTCAGATATAATTCTACTTAAAAAGTGAAACAATTTAGAAACATACATAATAATTAGTTAACTTTATTTCAAAGAAACCAAAATATATTTGAATGCTCTTTTTTCAGGTTTCTACAGAGCTTTGCGTCAAGAGCCCGTCCACTTTGGACAGATAGGTGGATATTCCCATGTCAACTACGTCTCCTGGTATGAGTGTGGGACACCCATTCCTGGAAAATGGTAGAGACTTTGAATTTCAGTGATTTTTGTTGAAACCCTAGAAGGGAACAGTCGCCTGTTGGCTGGGATGGCGACAGCAGTGGGGGGTAATAGTTAACACCAACCAGAACCTGAAATCCTTCAACTTCACAGTGTTACCCAGTGCTGTAAAAACATGTAGAGGACATACTCATCAGGGAAGTGTACGGAGAGAGCATTTTTAGATATAACAAACATGCCTCATCTCTACTATTTATCAAGCAACAAGGCTACAGTGATGTTAACAAAAAGTTTGGTGGCTTGGTGTCACATTAGATATTTTATTTTGTGTTTAAAAAATGGGAAGCTGGCTCCCTGGATTACTATTTTCATATCGTGTGAGATGTTATTTATCAAAAGGTCTTTGATTACATTTCTTCAAGAGGGCCACAAATGGGACGTTACAGGGGTTTGGTGGGAGGGATTGGTTTATTTTTATTCATTTGAGCTTTTCTGTGTTGATTTATGTTGAAAAAAAGACTGAAATAATAAAAATACTGCAAAAATTGATCAAAATGGGGCTGAAATGTAGAGTGTAAAACTTTCTGATCTTATAAGGTTTGGCGTACCCAGTGGGCTTTTTTACGGTCATGTAATGCTTATATTTAAGGTTAAGTATCATACAAATAGCTGATTATTGTTTCGGTGCAGACTTACCCTAAAATATTCAAGCCCGAATGTTTTGGTGCTTTAAATCTTTTTTTTTTTTTGGGTGATATTTGTGCATAAACCTCAACAGTTATGTTGACACATCAAATGTGTTGATTGAATGCCAGGCTTCAGTGGAAGCTTTTGTTTTTTACACTTGCAATTTGCACAGCAGAAATGTATTTATATGTATATGGAGAGAATGTATGTTTTTGGTACATTTTTGCAGATGCATCATCTCACCAACGCTTTAGAAAATCTTTTGCTTTATTTCTTCTTCCCTCATGTTAAAGCAGAATGACATGCTATCAGTGCAGCTTGCTAACAAATCTTACAATTCTGCCATCTAGTCTAATTTACTAAATGCTTACAAGTCCTATTTAGTCACTAGATCATTCCTGTAGTTAAATATCAAATTTTTTCAGAAATTTAACCAGTTAACCCTTAAAAGGGTGTCGCTGCCGCACTATTTGTTAGAAAATTGGATTTTTGGAGAATCGAACAACTATTTCACTTCCGGTTTTCTGTTACTTCCAGTTTCCTGTTCAAAAGCTGGTGCGCCCATTCAGAGTCAAAAAGTCAATCTTAGACTAGTTTTGTAAACCTTAATGGAAACAAGACTCAAATATAAGTTTTCTGGTTTAAAATGTTTATATGTATATGCGTTTCTAAAAGTCAATAATGATGTTCTAAAAGTACCTAACGTATGGAAAAACAGTTTAAATGAACTGTTTTTTTGTGTATGTCGGGTTTTGTTCTTACCAAAAATAAATGAGACATTTTCCTTGTTTTTACAAAACACAACAATGGCAGGCTAAAATAATCTAGCGCTGCAATACGCAACAATTTTGTATAGTCACTTTGTGAGAGTTAATTCGCTTGAATTTCAATTTGTGTTTCCTTTGACTGCTACATATTGATGCATATCAGTTCTACAAAGACCAGTATAAAATAAAAACCCTGAGAAAAAAACGGTTGACAAGTTGCGTTGTCACACCGAGATTTTAAAATCTTAATTCCTAGTTGCTGTTATGGCACATGAATATGTTGAATAATTTATAAAATCAGCTAGTTTTGCTGTTCAGGCGTAAATCCTAACTTTGGTCAATTCATGGACTTCACTTAAAAATGCATAGCGTTCATGTCCAACAACATTAACAAATAGTTCTCCATTATTTAAATTACTTCATAGAAGTCAAAATCCGAGTGTGAATATTTACAACCAAGGCTCCAGTCTAACTAATCTGCAAACATTTGTCAACATACACAACAATTCTGTTACAAGGTGCTAACGTTACAAGATGTCACCTGTTGTTTTATAGATTGCTTTCTCTTAAAAAGCTGGCTACACTATCACAGACTCCTTTATTTAGTAATGTACTAGAGGAGAAGAGTTCATAAAGAATAAATGGTGGAATCTGCGAGTGCATTGTTCTAAGAGTTATCGAATCAGAACAAATCTGGGGCTTAATCTTTGTAATTTTTAATAATAATGTAGTAGTATGTAATAACCCAAAAAATGTTCTCTTTTATTGAAGATTAACTATACCATAAAGTTCAAAGAAACTTAGTCGAGCAGTTCTTGTTTAATCTTTTTGTAGGAAATGATGCGGGCATGACTCAGGCAAATTACCATTCCCCATTAACACATTACTGACTTCTAACGCATCTCATATAGTATACTTTGTGGCTGCTGTTCATTTCCTGTTCTGTAAAAGTTATGCTGTGCTTTGAAGCAACGCATTGTGGTTTAATAATAAAGCAATGTAGGGCGTTTTCTTGTACATTCAGTGTTGTATCACAGTCCTGCTGGAACGCTGCTTCCTGACCATAAAACAGTGTCTTTACCTTCAGCTCGGCTCACACATCTTTAATCTAAAGCAGGGAGCATTTTAAACAAGAGGGAAGCTTTGTATAAAAGTAAGAATGTATTGCTGTTTGATTTTTTATGTGTTTTTTGTATTGATTTTTTTCAATAATAAAGTTTTGATTCCTTTTTTTAACAGTTGTCTCTCTTTTTTTCTACTTCATGAGAACTTTCCAAAATCTATAAAGAAGTTTGTGGTTTAACAGGAAAACATTCGAGGACAACTGGAACTATAACCAATGTTTCCTCTGATAAAGATATTTAACAGACTGTAAAAGAAAGCAAATTTACAAAAACAAGTTGTTGAGTGCTAATAAAGGATGAAAACAGACACAATCTGATTCAACTTCATTTATCCACTATGAAGACCAGCATTCATGAGGAATAACGGTCACAAAATAGTAATACGCTAACAAACAATCGGGTATCATTCCTATTCCAGCTTTTGAGGAAAGAGGAGGGTACACCCTGGACAGGATGCCAGTCCATATCAGAAAAATTTTGTGCCAGAAATAATTAGAACTTTGAGAACACATGGAAAGCATGCAAATTCCATATAGAACGTTCACAGTGTTTCAAGTTATGATGGGTGATGAACCAATGGGTAACAGTCTGCAAGGGTGGATCCAGGGTTTTGTAAAGAGGTGGGGGGGCGTGAGGTCATAGACAAAACAAGCACCTGTGGTGCTCTCCAGTATAGGAGGCTCTGGGGGCATTCCCTCCAAAATAAGAGTAATTTTTCTGCATTTTGGTAGATATTTTGCCCAAAGTACTTTACCTATGTAAAGTAGTAAGAACACTTTTTTTTTTGGACCAAAACGAGGGGTAAGGGGGTGTGCACCCCCCCAACGATCTCTCCTGAATCCGCCCCTGCTCTGGACACTGGATGCAATAGTGCAGGGGTGTCCAAAGCCGGTCCTCTCGGGCCGGTGTCCTGAGGGTTTTCCACACGTTCCTGGTTCAATATGGCTGATGCACAGAAAATGAAATCAACAGCCAAAAGAATTTGGCACAATGACTCAATTAACTGGGAAAGGTGGCCCTCGTGGACCGGATTTGGACACCCCTCCATTAGTGGGTTGACTGAAAAATAAATGAGTTGAAAGGTTAGAGTAGGAAAGTGGTTTGATGGTCCCAACCAACTGGCTCAGCTCCTCTAAGAAACTGAAACTTTATTGTAACGGTTCTCATATTTGATCACTCTATTGTTAATATAAATGTCTGTATGCAGAAACATAAAGTCAGAGAACCTCTTGGATGTTCTATGACTTGCTCTCAATAGTCATTGAACTTCTTGGACCTACTCCAACCTATCTATGTTCCTACCTCGTTTATGGTAAGCAGCGGTGGGTGGTAAGCTAAAAGAAATGGATAATGAATCCAATTATCCCTAATGAGTTGGAAGGCGAACAGATTCTCCCTTTGAAACAGAATCAGGAGTCAAGAAATCCATCAAAATGTTTACCAGAAAAATCCAATCAATGTGAAGTTTGTTAAACTTTGCATGATATTCTACTTTTTTGTCATCAAGTACAGATGTTAACAGGTAAGTTTAATGTGTCGAATGCTTCCACCTGTTCAGATGAGACACCTATCTGTGCAGGCAAGACCACCCAGAGACTCATAAGTGCTCATTGCTCTTCAGCTGGACTGAATTTGTTGTTAGGCTGTAAAATACAGAGAGTAGAAGTAAAAAGAACTTTAACTGTTTATTTACCGTACTTGGAGCAGTGAAGATGTGTGTGGTTCATAGAGTCATGACTCAGCAGACCAGATGTTATGGGGTCTCTATCCCATTAGTTGTTGTGTGTGTAATAACTGGAAACATAAGGGAAGGCTTACTAAATACTCGTGAGAGACCACCTATTAGCACTTTTAATGAGTTTTATCTCAAAAGCCTAGTTTCGCAGGTCTTCTCAAATTGTTTCACACTTAATCAAATTGAATTATGTTATGAGATGATTAAATGAGGAGAATGGTACGAGTGCATTCGGGCCACATTTGATTAATTCTAAAGCAGACTTCAATTCAAACCAACTTGACCTCAAACATGCTTGAATAGTTTTTTTTAATGGCCTTTGGGAGCAGCATTGTGAGCTGTGGCATTTTGCCAGAAATGTATGAGTAGAAGAAGAGCTCAAATCAGGTCTGAAAAACTTCCTTCATTGTAGTTAAACTTTTCATCGATGCTCTTATATAAACTCTTAAATGATCCAATAACCGTTACCAAAGGATGTTTGGCAGCAAATCCATATCAGCTCCGGACTCTTGAAGGAAAAAAACCCTCACTGCCCAAATCTCCATCTCAGGTTGAAGTGGAATGTTTGCATCTTGCTGTAAAAAGCAGCACAACAGGTATTTTATTGTTTTTTATCACCAAGTTTAATCAGACTCTTCTAGATGCAGCACAAGCTGTGCATTCATGTCATCTTCCATGACTTTTTGGTATTCTGTTTGATAAATATGTTCATAATGACATCCTAGATCATAGGTGTCAAAGTCCGGTCCTCCAGGGCCAGTGTTTTGAAGGTTTTCTGAGTTCTTGCATCAACACACCTGGTCCAGGTTAACGAGTCAATGTGCCAAATTTGATTGGTTGTTGATTTCACTTTATGTGAATCAGCTGTATTGAATCAGGAACACATGGAAAACCTTCAGATAAAAAAACTCCTCTTATACTCTCATTTATTTTTTAGTCAACCCACCAGTGGCGGCTGGTGGTAAAAAAACTGGGGGGGCGCACATTTTTCAAACACACACAAAATTTTTTTTTTAGATATATTATATAAGTATATATATATATATATATATATATATATATATAAATATAAAATTAGTCGTGACAATATGTGTCTGTTTTTGGTGACTTCTTCATTATGTTTCCTTATGCCAGTTCGGTAGCCTTCATTTAATTGTGCCAGGATGTTACTACTGCCAAAAATACCTAGCTTATAGCTACTATCGAGATGGGTGCGGCAAGTTTCATGACGTTTGCACTTTTCAGACAAATGCTTCAAGTCACTCACCCCTGTTGATATCCACACCTTTTCAGCTGCTGCTGAACTAAACAATAAGCAGGGGAAACAAAAAAAGTGTTTCTCATCAAGTTAGCCACCGCCACTTTTCATAGACCTTCATTATCCTCTCACATAAAAGCGGCCGCGATCTCCACTGTTTTGTTGCACAGTCAAATCTGGGGTGTCCGGTCCAAGCTCCTTCACTCTCCTTTTTTCTTCTTCAGAACGCTTAGAAAACGGATTCTGTAGAAGGGACGACACTGAATTCTCTTTAAAAAAGCCACTAGCATTGTTAGCATCTGAACTAGCTTCCGACGCCATGATGAAGACTCCCAGAATTCCGTAGGGAAAAGAAAGGTTGTGGCGTGGGTGGGATTTATAGGTCAGCTTATAGCTAATTGATTGGTTCATGTAACAGACTGACAGAGAGGATAACCTATCACACACCCGATGGGCGGAAAATCTCTGCGCCCCGCGGGCGTGGTTATGGTTTGCAATACACATGAATGGGAAAAAATTTAAAGCTGACGTCACGTTTTTCCATAAAAACCGGAAGCCACATACACACTAATACGTTTTCCTGGTGGGGCGTACCTACCCCACGCCCTCGTTCCGGTTTGCACAGGAAGTAAGAAAATCAAATAAAATAAAACGGTGTAAAACATTATTAAAATGGATGTAATCTTCACACTCGACAGTTTTGCCTACTTATAAACACATACATGTTTATATATGTATATATAGATATATATTCATATATATTTTTTGGTGATCAGGTCGGGGGGGCGGCGCCCCTGCGCCACACGTCACCAGCCGCCACTGCAACCCACTAATGCATCCAGTGTCCAGACTGTTTTACCCGTTGGTTCGTCATTAAAGTAGGTAAGTTTCCAAAGATGAAATTAGATTTAGTTGGAATATTTTCTTAATTTGATTTGTACCAACTTGACTGTACCAGCTCACAAGTACAGTTTATGCTGCTTCAAATATACGTATTTGTGAGCTGGTCTGTTATTGACGCATGAAATAGTTGCATTGATAAAAACCTAGATCTTTATCTGCGGTAAATAACACACTTAAACTCTAATTAAAGAAACTAAACATGATGGTTTTACTTTGCGTTATAGTTACTTTCTCCACATCTTGGCTTGATTATGTCAAACAGACTTTGGACACATGATCAGTTTGTTTACTTGATTGTTTTTGCCCGTTCTCACATTACTCCCACTCTTGTATCCAACCGAGTGTGATAAACTTGTCAAATAGAGATTATTTAGAGAAAAATTACATTCTGCTGTGATGTGCTGGTGTGCTTGGTTTCTGCAGAAAAATTGGAGCAGGTGCAATCCCACCATTTGTTAGCATGTTTGACGGGTACACACTATATGAAAACTGGAAGATATTTTTCTAAGCCAGGCTTTAAGAAGGAAAAAGAACTTGGCCAGGGAGGGATAAAACAATGTAACAACAAACTTTGACCACATGTGAAAGCCATGTGCTTCATTTACAAGCCTCTCTAATGTTTACAGTGATGCGCTCTGGTGTTACTAACAGGTGTGATCAATTTCACCCATCAGAGGAGCTTTAACTGTCTGCATGCTTCTAAAAAAGAAATAAATCTAAAGAAGTTTCCCTTAGGGTAAGAATGAGGCCTGCTTGGGGAATACCAATGGTGAAATGGTGAGTTAAACTTTCCCACACTGTCATTGCTGAGCTAATTTTATTTCTCTGGACAATGTCATCAATACTTCTGCAGCTTTAGGGTGGTTCTACATTATGATGTGGTGGAAATCTATGAAGACTTCTGGTGCTACAAAGATTATATTTGTGCTCATCAGCAAAAAAAAAGTCCCAAAATTCCCTGATTCTTGACATTGACTATACAAGCAGTGCAGATCATCTATCCTCACATTACCCTCACCCTCCCAGAGTCGCAGCTCCAACCGCATCCCAACATAGAAACACCAGCAGCGATGTGACGGATTACATCATTTTCCAGCTCTGAAACCGCAGGGAGTCTCCGTGGCAACCAGGGCAGTGTTTTAGCCGAAAGGGAAACTCTGACAGGTTCTTGACTCTATGAGGAGAATGGAGGAAATAAAAGAAGCACAGCTCCGCTGTAATTTCAGCTTGATGGAGAAACTCTGCATTATGTAACGAAGGACTATTCCACTGGGAAATACGCTGCTCCAGTAATAAGAAATGGGACAGCTTGTTGGTGAGGTAATGATGTGCCATTATCCGTTACGGAGACAACATCCCCTGCCAAGAAGACGAAGTCCACCCTATTTTCAAGGGTGATGCATTTGTTGGGTGTCTGCAATGAAAGGATGACTAAGCATAATCTATGTTTGAGAGCAAGCAATAAAACTTTTAGCAATATGCTTTGGAGGAGATGTACAAGGTCCTTCATAAAGCCGTGGTCCTCATTGCACCACTGAACTAACCCTAAAACTTGCAAACACACCGAGAACCATCCAAGATCCCCATCCCACCCTGGCTGTTATCCATTTCAATCTTCTTGGCATATTTTTCTTGTGTTCTTGGTTCAACATCTGATCTAATTGAGGGAAATAATCAGTCAAAACAGTTCTGCCCTGGACTCATTAAGTTACGTAAAAGATGTGCTAATGCAGGAACCTTGGAAAACCTTCAGGCCTTCAACCACCAAGGGCAGAGTTTGACACCCTTGTCCTAGTGTATTCATGACCAAGGTGAAAGCAAACTCATTCATTGCCTGAGTTAAAACAGAATTCCATGCGTAAACCTTCTCATATGGTTCACGTCAGGACCAGTTGACAATTCAGTCCAAACTTAAAGTCCATTTGATCAAGTTCCATTTGGTCCATGTTAGTTTTCCTTTCATACAAGTGAACATTTTACTTCAGTTGCTTTGTTGAATCTTTCTTTTGATTCATGGAGCTTGGATCATGTTTGTAGATTGACATATTTGTGTGAAGAGATGAATAGTAGTGTCATGGCAAACTAAGCAGTCTTGCAACAAGAAGGTTGCTGATTTCAGCACCAGAGAAAGTGAGGCTTGGATCATCATCCCTTCAGTGTAAAGTTTAGATGTCCTCCCAAAATATGAGTTGGTTCACGCTTTGTACTGCGGCTTCTATCTAAAAGCATGGGTTAGATTTAATGATGGCTACTAACTTCACTTAAGAGTGAGTGATTGGTTGTTTGTCTCCGTGTGATAGACTGGTGTACTCTCTCACATCTGCACGATGACTGGCATTGGTAATAACTCTGTTTTTAGAAGAATCACTTCACATAATGGATGGTTGGATCAGAACTGGTGTCTGTTTCCTTACTTGACGTACAACTAGGATTGTGAACCTTTTAACAAATTTTGGGATCAGTTTTGTCAGTGTAGAAGCATTAGTTTGAGAATCAAAACTTCAACATGATCATTGTCCAGTTTAACTTGCTGGGAGTTTAGAGAAGCTTAAACCCATCATCACGGTCAGAGCCATCTGCTATGTGTACACATTGTAAACATGCCATGGGAGAGCAGAACTGACTCACGGCAGCTCGGCTTTCAGCTGGAATGTGAGAAATGTGAGAAGAAAAATCTATGAGCCAGTGGCTGATCTGTGATGGATTTAAAACATAACGTTTGGAAACCCCCTCCTCTGTTTTAACATCTTGTAGCAGTGCAGAAACACAATCTGGTCATAAAACAGTTATTTTTCAGCTGAATTTAAGAATTTAAGAAGCCTCAAGTTAGTCAGAGAAGTTTGAAAGCAGGAGAATTGGTTTATATAGCTTGGCAAGTCGAGCTACTGATGGAGAACTCATAAAATGATAATTTATATTTTAATAAATCTATTCTTTTTAGGACCTAAAGTAAAACCTTGCATGTGTATCGATGGGTGAATACTGCATCCTAAAATCGGATTAAATATTATTGCTGCATTTTTAATCGTGACAATACCCATGCATACTTGCATGTTGACAATAAAGGAGATCAATTCCTTCTTTTCACCGGGTATTCACAGTTTCACATATTAGATACACATCTGCAGAATTTTTTAGAGGACATTCCAAATGTACAAGATCATTAATTTTTTTGTTTCATAGCATAGTCAACAAATGTAACAAGTAACACTCAAATGATTTATGTAAGAAAACTATCAATTCTGTTGAAATAATTGCTCACTGTCTGATATTTTAATAATAATGCATTGTACTTAAATAGTGCTTTTCCAGGACGCTCAAAGATGCTTTGCACATATGTATTATTCATTTACTCCATACCAGGTGATGGTAAGCTACTTTTGTAGCCGCAAACTGTCAGAAGCGAGGTTGTCATTTTTGCGTTATCAGCCCCTCTGACCATCCCCAACCAATCACACACACACCATCCAGACTAGGCAATGTGGGTGAAGTGTCTTGCCCAGGGACACAGTGACAGTTTGATCTCAATGGCCGTCCCACTGTGGCACCTGGGGTTCCAGTGGTCTCCCATCCAAGTACAGCCCAGGCCCTCCCCTTAGCTTCTGAGGCCTGATGGGATCAAGCCATGAAATTTTGAAGTTTTGTTCATTCGGAGCAAATGAGGTTGTTTAAATGACCAACAGAAGAAAGAAAATTCTTTTAGCCACCATCAGGTACACAAAGCAACTGACACGACAGAATGTTCTGCTGAACAGGAGGGTCTGGAACTAGAAGTATTTCTTTCTGGGCACATCTGAGATCTTGAAATCCAAGGAAGCTTGGTCAGTAAGAAGGAAGAAGCTGCGTCCCTAAAACGTTAATATGCTTTCCAAAAAAAAACAGAAAAACAAACATACACTATGGGTTAGGTCTAGACTCCTGCAGGTGAGTCAGATGGTATAAAAAGTCAGGTTTATTCACCAACTGGTTTAAAACCAATAACAGTAGTTTTAGTGGAAATAGGAATAAAAGTTTCCACATGTGATAGCTCCTCAGGCTTACAAAGCATGCCAGAAGCTCTGCAGTAAGTGAAACTCTCTACATCTCAGCAGGTTTGTCTCAGAAAGCTACAGGAGCTATCTAAAAACCAGGACAGCTCTCTGGTCCAGGTTTTTGTTTTCAAAAAGTCTTGGAGACACTTTAATTGGAGCAGTAGGAAGATGAAGAATAAATTCTGACAGGTTGGGAAACAGATAAAAACAAACTAAATCACCAAATTCAACAAAGACGGATTTCGACCTTTTAAAAAGCGATGATGAAAACTTTGAAGAGCAGCCCAGATGTCCTCCTGCAAATCCCAACAGATCTGGTTGATCAGAGATAAACGTGGGGTTGCCAGATGTAACAGTGTCATTTTCACTGCCTGTTTACAAATGTTTCCTTCTCCCTTCAATCACTAAAATTTAGTACATAAAGAAGTTTAAAGAATAAATTGAGATCCTTTTCTTTTGAAGATGGACTTGGGTTTTTTTTTTTTGATACTGGAGAATTCTAAATCCATAAAACTTTGTTACAATTGAATAAATATTCAAATACCAAAACTAGGTCACTTTTGTCGATCACAGCAGATTGAAAAAAAATTGACAGTTTACACACTTAAAATGAAGTTTTGCTCGAAATTTAAGGTTCCTTCTTTTCCAACTACCAATAATTACAAGTATTATTGGTGTTGATCCTATCAAACCGATATTTGTCAGATGTCCCAATGGGTTCAAGTCCCTTAAACTTTGGGTGAGAATTAGGTAAAAAGGAAAGTTTGAGAGGAATTATTTCATTCTTTAAGGGGAGATTGTTAGGCATTGAACATGGTTGTTTGAGGACATAAAAATGCATATTTTTTGACTGCCAGTCAGCCAATCGTAAGTCATGAATATAGGACGCTGAACGTAGCATTGTTGTTAATCTGAGAGATCTAGAAATTCCGGATCTACTGGGATTTTCACCCACAACCATCTCCTGAAGTAAAGCTGATATTCCTCTGCTTGAAGAGGTACCAGACAGGGCCTTCTGAATGTCTCACTGATGAGGTGTCCTGGGCATGTTACGCTAGAAGGAGACTCAGGGGTTGAGCCGGAATCCCCTGAAGGGGTTACATCTTACAGCCAGCCAGGAATGTCTCTAGATAAGATGGAAGATGTGGCTCGCGTGAGGGGAACCCGGGCCTGTAAGGTTGCTGACCCTAAATGAGGAGTCAGAAAATGATGGCACACCATCTCCTAAGTTTCCAGAGAAAGTCTGAAGAATAGAAAAGATTTAGTTGTTGATGACAGAGTAGAATGATCAGACTGGATGGGGATTATAAAATGAGGCATGTCCCTGGCAAGCAGCTGCAAAACAGTGCACTACCACGACAACAGACTAATATCAAATGAGATACTCCAGAGGGGGAAAAAAGTGGGTCCAACACAGGCTTATCAAAATTTGATCTTTTGTTTGCAAAATCAGGTAATTCAGTTATAAAAATGCACAAGTTTGCCATAATGAGGCATTCCATCCCTGATGAGGATTACACAACTGCTTTTGTTTCTCAGCAGATGTGGCGATATTGTTGAGAATGGCTGAACTCATCGTCCTCTTGGAGGCTGACATTGTTTCAAATTTAGCTGAAGAGCTTTCTGTCAGATTGAGCTGAAGCCAGAACGGTGTAAAATGTTAATTGTCAACAACAGAGAGTTTCAGTTTAAAAATGACAGAAGAGAATCAAAATGTTTGGTTTACTGGGGTTTTGGATTTAGAAGTCTAAAAAAGGAGGTTAAGAATGTGTTTACAAAGGTTATGGAGTTCTGAGAGATTATTTAAGAGGTCTTGAAGGACTTGGAGGGCGTTGTTAACATGTTGAAGAACCTCCAGACACATTTATGATTGCTGTTACTTTGTTAGGGATTCAAATGTCTATGGAAGATCCTGACATGAGGTTTTAACAAGTGTCAGAGAATGCTAACAGAGGTGCTAGAGTTGAAGATTTACAGGTCTTTAGGGACCATCTTAGGAAAGGCGAGACAGAGGTTTCTGTTCTGGGAGTCATCAAAGACGGTTTCATTGGTAATGATGAAGTTTGAAACTTGACAAACGAGTATTGAGCTGTTTACAATAAGGTTTTGTTGATAATGTGCTTTTACTGCAACAAAAGTCTTTTATTTAATATATGGTTGAAGGTTTTTTTAAAGTTTGAAGAAGATTGAAAAGGCTGTAAAAAGTAAAATTACTTCCTTCAGTTAGAGTCCCCAAGAAGGTCACTCTAAAAAACCAAAAAAAAACCAAAAAGGAGGTTAACTTAACTTTGAGAAATATAAAAAACAGCTGAGTTTGCTTTTTAATAGAATTCAAAAAAGAACTTTAATTTTGCAGAAGTAAATCAAATGGTTTTATATATGGTGTAATCTTGTTGTTTTAGTAGCGTAATGGAGAGAAGTTGTCCCTCCAACAAAAAAAAAATGATGAAGAATAGATAGTTAATTAGGTAAAAAAAATAGAGACTAAAAAACGATTTTGACCAGTATTTGGAAGTTTAATTTCCATCAATATTCCGATCATTCCTATGTTTTTATAAAAATATGATTCCGGGAACAGGCCTGTTTTGCTCTTGTCAACTTTTTGGGGGATTGATGGACGTTCTGCAAAAGATTATTATTCTATTAAAATATGAGTAATCTCAAAGTCTGTTTTGCCGTTTTTTGGCCAATAAACACCCAGATTTGTACATTAACCTCAAAGATGGGAATTTCAATCTGATGCAGTCCAGACCCAGTTGAACCTGCCACCACAAATGCCTCCACATCAGTTGGCACATACTCCATTTTTGTTGGATTTAACTTTGTGTAAGTGGTTTCGGACCATGTTTGTGCTTTGGTTCATAAATCCCTTTTTAGTACTCAGTGTTTTTGTCGTTTACAATGATTCGAGACATCAGAGAGCTACACACAATGAGATTGAAGCTATAAATCCTTCTGGAACAACAAGAAGACGGGCGTCGCAAAGAAACTTTAGAGGAAACACAAAACACTTCATAAATCAAATGGCCTAAAATGTGATTGTGGTCTCTGTGAACAGAAAACAAATCCACATGAGTCTTTAAATGAAAAAAATGTGTTGTTGAAGGTGATGCAGATGTCAGAAGGTTATGTACAAACACTCACCTGCTACAAACCTTCATCCATCACAAAGATCAAATCAAATGAGGCAATCTTAGAGCAGTATTGATAATCATCTAGGGCTGACAGACCCCTAACTTTTGATAATACTGGTCAAACCTTGTGATCCTCACTTTTTTGCGCCTTCAGCCAGTTGAGAGACTTAACTTGTTGCTGTAACCAAGAAGTTGGAGTTATTGACAGGCTGTTGTTCAAAAGTTTTTGCTCACTTCACAGAACTGGTTGGTTGAGGTTTTTAATGTACATAATGTTGGATAGTTAAAATGTGTCTTATGGAGGATCCTAAATTGCTTTTAAAGATCCATAATCTCCAGTACAGCAGCACCTATTTTCTTAATTAAAATGTTGAACGCAACAACTGATCTAAGTTTGAAATTGATATTTGTACAAAAAATTGTTGTCAGCATAGAAAAGCTAATATGATCTATTTGATTAAAGTTTTTTTTTCTTTTTTTTTTTAATCTCAACTATGACAACTCACTTGGAGAGCCAAGTGCGGATGTGGACTAAAAAAATCAGATTTATGCTGTGACCTGTTCTTTTATGTCTGGGATTTTGGCCTGGTTGAAACCAGAAACTCAATAAAATCAGAACAATGGACATTCCGGTGAATTTATAAATCTGGTTCATTTTAGCTTAATACAAAACCTAACTTAGTATGTTGTTGTCGGTTCCCATTTCAGCAGGCCAGTGGCTTCACGTTGTGTTAATGTTTCACGCTGTAATAGAAGTCAGATCGACATGATGGATTATCTTCAAGTTTATGGGCCTCTTGGACTCCTCTGTGCTTTTTGATTTGGATTCCAGATCAGAAAACTTGGGAAAGCAACTGAACTTAATACAAAGTCTGTTTTTTCTCTAATTCCTCTCTGTCATCTTTCTCCCCAAAGTTTAGCCGACAGATGAGTTACGATGCAGAGGAGCGCTTGTCTCATCGGCCAGGGATTCCCTTGTTTCGGGGATTTCAGACTTGGCTGTGCTGTTAGGAAGAAGAAGAGATGATTTGATGAAGGACTGTTTGAGTCAGGGAAACCCTGAATGCTGCAGAGGCAATTTTTCCAGGATTAATAACGCCACCACAGGTGAAAACATTTTTCCACTCAATATCTTTTACAGAGGTTTTTTATAGTCAACAGAGCTCACATATTATATTTCTTCATCTATGGGTTACGGTTCATTGAGACTCACCCACAGCGTTGGTTTAGGGCTTTAAATTGAACCACAAATCAATTCTTCATTCATTCATTATCCAGATTTGATGCAGCAAAATCGTTTGTTAGATGCTTGTTTTTAAAACTCAAGTGAAACGTTGCTTTGGGTCTTTCACCAACTAGCAGCTGAGGTTAGAGTTCAAACTCTTTGATAAGACGTGCTGTTTGAATGAGGAATTTTTATGAATATCAGATTTATACATTTGACTTGGAGGGATGTGTTTACAAATCATTTCTTGTTTTGACAGACGTTAGAGCTCCGAAACTTCAAAGAATAATTTATAGCTTTGGTGCACGACCTTATTAACACATGTTGGTGTCTATGTTTCATCCTTTCTGTCTTTAGTTTAAACTTGATGAACTGCAGAGAAAGTCTTCTGCTTCAAGACAAATGAATTTGGTTTAAATCTATCAAAAACGTGGAGTTGACATTTGCTAAAAGGATGAAAATGTAAACCAGGAAAAGACAGAGGGAAACTAAGACTTATCAGCTCGTCAAAGCACACATGGAGTTACTTAGTGGAAAGATGAAGTTATGTCACACAAGGCTGCGGAAAAAAAGTAAGAGGATTCATACATCTCAGCTTGGATTTATTCATGTTCTGTTGTTTCACCATAGACGAAACCAGCGTTGATGTATTTAACAAAAGATTGAATTGTTTGGCATTCGGTCAGTTTTACTAGGCTTTCAATTCTTTACCAAACATAACATTTGATATCAATTAATTCCTCATCAGAAGAGACATTTTTCCTCCATATGGTGACTTTGCGAAGTTCTGTTTGGATATCACAACAGTTGGAACGGACCCCAGTTTGATGGATTGTTGATCATTTGTATCTCAAACGTGAATATTTAAAGCAGTCTTATGTAATTCCTCTCATCCTGGTGCTGATTTTATCTCAGAAAGGACGAAGAAACCAGGGAGGAGCTCAATTCTCTTCCCAACACGTGGACCAAGAAGAAGTCCATGTGTTGGGAGAACCTGATGAGACGTTTGTCTTTCATTTGCCGAGCTGGTTTCCAGTTTAAACCATAATCCAAGTTATATAAGCCAAACTGAAAAAAAGTCTTTGTCCAGCATCGAGTTTTTGTTGCCCATGAACTCTTGAGGATAGCTTAGTGGAGACGTGCAGGAAAATGTAAAGTTTAGAAACTTTCCAAAACCATTTTTGCAACTAAAATAGATCCCTTGTCAAGTGAATTAAAGAAGTAAGAAATTAAACTACACTGACATATTTTGGGAGGACATTAGAGGAGCCATTTTTATGTCTCACAGTCCAAAACCAGCAATTTAATTTCAATTCACAGACCAACTGAGGACCACCTGGGACATCCAACTGGCCAAAAATAGTTTTGTGTTTTTATTGATTTAATTCAATACGTGTTAAAATACAAACAAAACAGAGCCATCTTTTGATTGGGACGTGCAGGACTTCCTTCATTCACAGTATTTAACATTGACATTTCTGATTTTTTTTTTTTTTAAAAATCAACATAAAACAAAAATAAACATGACTGGTGTTAATCGACTAGCGTTTTTCAGTTGGATTTGTATTGATTCCAGTGTTTATTGTCACTTTTATGCAATCCTTAGAGTTTTGTTTTTCTTTTGCCAAACACTTAATTTTCATAATGACTTTAACCATTTCAGGTTTTATTTTTTTGTCTTTTTATGTTTATAAAACTAAATTGGCAAAAATGTTTTAAGATAGTTTGTGTTTCCAGTGAAAGTACTGAAATCAAACCAAACTCTGAAAAAAAAAATGACATGAAATCACAACTCTGAATGTTGTCATGGAAACATTTCAAAGCAATTGACTATTTTTGTGGTCGAGCTGGACGAAGAAAGTTGTTTTTGTAGTGATTGGAGGTGACTTTGTGATTCAATCTGGGAACAGATGTTTTGCAGCTGTTATATCTAGAATAAAGTTAGGACGATTGCAGAAATTACTCAAATTTACTGGTGGAAAGAAAGAGAAAAGACACATGGTGGAATGTGGTGGAGGAAGAACGTTGATAGGATTGAAACATAAAGCTGCAGTTAAATAAAGGGTACCCCCAGAAAAAGTCACCTGTACATATCAAGGCCAGAAAAAGACAAATAGAGAGGTTAATAGAATTCATTTTAACACCAGAAATGAGAAGACATAAAATCTCTGCTTTTAATCTCCATGCATGCAGGTTGTTAAATTTAAAGAAAATTTACAAGTCAGCTGAAAATTTAAGTAAACGGATTTAATTCTTTACAGGGTGTAGAGACCGAAAGCGGCCGTACTAGTTTTCGGGGAAAACGGCCGAAAGCGTCCCTGTCAACTAACGTTAGAAAACGAGATTATTCGAGAAGTGTGCATCTTCACTTCCAGTTTCCTGTTGCTTCCGGTTCCCTGATACTTCCGGTTTTCCATTACTTCGAAAATGTGTACGCCTGTTCACATTCAGAGTAACACATGTGCCTGTTAAAGGGTTAACACAAGACTTAAACACCCTAAAATGTAGGCTTTGACCATATAAAAGACATCAAATGTTTATTAGAAACCCTAAATAAAACATCAGCCTCATATGTAGCTCCATTACAAACAGATGTTTTTTATCCTTGTTCACCATTTCTGTTGTTTACCCTTTGTTTACTTGCGGCTCTGTGGTTTTCTTCCTTTTGTACGTTCTTGTTTTAGCTCTGATTTAGAGTTTCCCCCTCACTTTTCAATAATAGCCTGAATCCAAACCAACACACTCGTCCAAGAGACATCACTTAATCAGAGCCGGTTCTGGATCTCCTGCCCGGGGCCAGTCAAAAGCGGCCCACCGGGTCCAGAAAGTTGATGACTAAAACAGACATGAAGCTGTGCCAGCTGTGGAGAAACTAGGCTCTCATTTTATTCAGCGTTCTGCAGTTATTGGGGGTCTAGAAGCCCCCGCAGGAGGGTCCCAAGGAACGTTTTGGATGTGCTGGAGGACTTGAACTCTGCAAAGTTTTTGTTCATTTCCAAAACATCTGTGCTGCTGGTGTGTGTGGTTGTGATTAGGCTTATGGGGACTTATGTGGAGTGTTTTTGTAGCTTGACTGAACGCCTTAGCGCAGCTCTGGCTTGTAAACTGGCAGATCTGACGACACGAGGGCAGTAAACATTTCGGCTTGAGGATGCAGTCTCTGAGACTATTTTGCAAGATGATACGTCGACCTGCGGCCAACTTTGAGCTGGGCAGCGCACACACAGCTCTTTATTGCTCTAAGAATTAGTTCAAAAAGCTCTTTTAAAATATAATTGGCTTCCTGTGGGCCTACGAGCCACATGAGGCCTCACGTGAGCATGCTATACCCGTGCTTAGAGCTTGGTTCTCCATTCTCTGGTTTTCATTTCGCAGAGGAAATTCCCTTCGAGCACAGCCGATATCAATCTGTGGCTTGAAGATGACATGATGATGACCGATGGACAAGGCGACTAAACTTCTCCAACCTCTGACTCAGAGCATGTGGGCAGCATAATCTGTCTCAGGGAGGAGTAGATGGATTTATTATTTTTTGAAAGGCGTAAACAGTCGCACATTAGTTGACATTTATAAATTACATATTGATGTCCAGACGGTTTCATTTAATTAATGTTTGCTTTAAAAATGAATTGTAACATAAACTAAAAAATCTCTCTAAACAAAACGATTAGTTTGCCAAGTAGATGATAATGGTCTAAGTTCAGTATTCATAATGTTTTAATAAAAGTTTTTTATGTTGTATATTTTATTAAAAACTCTTTTTTAAACATTAATCAAGATGAATTTATACTAATAAATTTTCTGTAGTGGTTCATGGAATTAGCAAGAAAAGAAATGACTGAAAAAATGGCATCGGGGATTCCCGCTGGATCCAGATGACCAAACCATTTC